>JAPMOQ010061908.1:319505-353285 GCA_026543055.1 Argiope trifasciata
ATCCTTGGCGGAATTCAACCTACGTATTGGCACAATTCCGCCAACACCTACGCCAAAGCCATGAAACAAAAGTAACTACTTATGGCTCTTAGTAAAGGCGCCTGTCCTTTTTTCCCACCAAGATCTCCAGTGGCGGGGTGGTAGCAAGTACATAAGCAAAGTATCGCAAGTTATGCCCTTTTATTTCAATATTGAATATTGAAAAATATATTTCCCTATATTTTTCAATATTGAAAAATATAGGGAAAACAGATTCCTAAAACTGAAGTTTTGAAATAATTTTTTTTTCTTTTACATTGCACAATACTTCAAGCAAAACCAAATAATGAATTTTAAAATAATTTTTAGTTTGAATTCTATTCAATTTAACTGCAAAAATGAATCAAAAGCAAAAATACAGCAAATCTATACTTATAATAAAGCTCAATGTGTGTGTGTGTGTGTGTGTGTATGTTGGCGCTCTACAGGCCAGACCGTTGGACCTACAGCTACCAAATTTGGTACATGTATACCTTGAAGGTCGGGAATGTGCACCTCGGAGCCCTTTTTTCGAATTTTTAATTAGAATTTGAATTAATTAAAATTTAAGCGAAATTTCGACGTTTTTCCACGATAACTTCCGAAAATATTATTGCACAAACATGATTTTTAAATCAATTTAAAGATAAAAAATTTAGCTTTCTAATGGTATCAGTTTTTTTAATTTATAACGTAAACTTCTATTTTAAATGAATTTTTAAAGAAATATTTTAATTATGTTTTTATCACATGACTGGATAAAATAAAAGAATGCCGGAAGTTCAAATAAAAAAAATTATCATCGCAAAATAAATCTACAGAAAAGCAACTTTCAGCACGTGACTGGATAAAATAAAAGAAATATAAAATGTGATATTTTCTTTAAAAAATAAATGCAAAGCAAAGGTTTCTACAATCGTTTGCAATATCTATATCATTAACTCAATAAACCTTCTTTATTTACGGTAAACCTGATTGAATTTAGACAGGAAATGCATTGAAGTCCCGACTTAATGGCATATTTATGTAATCGTTTGTAATATCTGTATCATTAATTTAATACTTTTTTTCCCTTTCTCGCTTTCTTTAAAAAAACATATTTAATATTTTGGCAACATCATCGAATTTTTTTTTTAATATCTTAGAAGCATAACCGACGGTTCAAACTGACTGATTTATAAAATTCAAGAATATTATTAGGAAAAGATGTACTTTTAGAGCTTTCCGTCCATCATCTTAAAGAAAATATTTATTTCAGGCCAATACATGCCCGGAATCACTTCAAGGCTAATGAATATGTGATTTAATTGAAAATTTTAGAACGAATCACTCATGGCGAACCAGCTGGTCGCCAAAGGCGGCTAGTGAACAATAAAACAAAACTCTTACATTTTACACTGTTTCTATATTGTACAAAAGTATATTTTAATATATAAACGATGCAATAAAAGTCTTACATTATAATTTATCCAATACTGTAAAACAAAATTGCACAATATTGTTTTTCAAATTTTACAGTATTATACAATACTAGCCGCCTTTGGCGACCAGCTGGTTCACCATGAGTAATGCGTTCTAAAATTTCCAATTAAATCACATATTTTTTTGTCAAAATTTAAGAAATAGTTTAAGTTTAAAGATTCAGTAATTAGTAGCTAAAGATTCGGTAACTTCATTCGGAAAAGGTTTTTGAGTTTAACGCTCTAATAATTTATCAATTAGGCTTACAAAATATTAAAAATGTTTTTTTTTCGGTGATGTTGCCAAAATGTTAAATATGTTTTTTAAAGAAAGCGAAAAAGGGAAAAATTTATTGAATTAACGATACAGATATTGCAAACGATTATAGAAATATGCCATTAAGTCGGGATTTCAATGCATATCCTGTCTAAATTCAATAAGGTTTACCATAAACAAAAAAGATTTATTGAATTAATGATATAAATATTGCAAACGATTTCTTAGAATCCTTTGCCTTGCATTTATTTTTTTAGAAGATATCATATTTTATATTTATGTTATTTTATCCAGTCACGTGCTGAAAGTTGTATTTCTTTAGATTTGATTTACAATGATCGTTGTTGTTTTATTTGAACTTCCGGCATTGTTTTATTTTATTTTATCCAGTCACGTGCTAAAAAAACATGGTTAAAACATTTCTTTAAAAATTCGTTAAAAATAGAAGCTTACGTTATATTTTACAAAAGCTGACACTGTTAGAAAGCTAATTTTTTAATCTTTAAATTGAAATAAAAATCATGTTTGTGCAATGATATTTTCGGAAGTTATAGTGGAAAAACGTCGAAATTTCGCTTAAATTTTAATTAATACAAATTCTAATTAAAAATTTTAAAAAAGAGCTCCGAGGTGCACATTCCCGACCTCCAAGGTATACATGTACCAAATTTGGTAGCTGTAGGTCCAACGGTCTGGCCTGTAGAGCGCCAACACACACACACACGCACACACACACACATTGAGCTTTATTATAAGTATAGATATAGATAATATGCTACTAAGGGAACTGAATAAGTACCAAATAATCTGAATAAACGCTCCGCGCAGATAATGTCTGTTGCACATAATGTGCAGTATCTTGATTATTTAACAAAACATACGCTAAAACTATTAGATAAACCAATAATCTAAGGAATCTCATATAAAAGATATGCATAAGAATACCGGGTGGCCAGAAATAAAACACCCCTACTCTGACCTCCCTGGATATCGAACTACTCAGTGTAAAGGCTTGAAAATTTGTGGACATACTATTCAAAAAATGGGGAAACGGAATTCACGAAAAAAAAATTTAGTTCCAGAAATCACCGATAGGTGGCGCTGTACCACTGGACGTATGCTGAAAAGACACAAAAACACGTTTTAAACACATTTTATTTGAAAGTACCAAGCATACATGAAACAAGGACGTTATCGATGCAGGGAATGCTGCTCAATATGGTTCCCTTCCTGAAGATGTAAAATGTGAAGTCTGTGGACAGCTTGTTCAACTGCGGATCGTAACTGGTCATCTGAGATGCTTCTCACATGCAGACTGATACTCTCTTTCAAATCTGCCAAGGTTATCAGACGTTCTCGATAAACAAGGTTTTTTAAGTGTCCCCAAAGCCAAAAATCACACGGATTAAGATCCGGTGAACGAGATGGCCAAGTTGTCGGAAACGCGCGACTGATTATTCTGTCAGTGGTGAAATGTTGGCGAAGAAACTGTTGCACAGGGAGTCCAATGTGTGGAGGTGCTCCATCTTGCATAAAAGTAATGGTGTCAAGGCATTGGCGCTGCTGCAAATGGGGTACAACAAATGTTTCGAGCATCCTTTTGTACCTGTTGGCCGTCACGGTACATGTCTCAAGGCCATTGGAAGTAACCTCTTCGAAAAAGAACGGTCCAAGGATGAATGTGGCTGTGAATCCACACCAGACTGTAACTTTCGGTGAGTGGAGTGGAATCTCTTGGAAGGTACGGGGGTTTGTCGTGTCCCATATGCGACAGTTATGGGTGTTCACTGTTCCACTGAGGTGGAAATGGGCCTCATCGCTCCACAGAATCTGCCACGGCCACGATGCATCCACTTCAACTCTAGCAAGAAATGTCAATGCAAAGGTCAGTCGCATCTCCCTGTCTGTGGCCAGCAATTGTTGATTAGGGCGGATTTTGTACGGGAAACAATGCACCATTTTTCTGAGTACGTTCCACACTGTGCTATAGGGAACACCCAAGTGTCGTGACACTGCACGTGCACTACTGCAGCCTAAAACATTATCCATTGACTGTTCAACAATACCGGTGGCAACATCTTCAACGACATCTGAACGAACCGGTTTGCGTCCTCGACCAGGCTGAACTCCAAGATGTCCAGTTTCCTCGAATCGAGCGATCATTCTCCTGAGAGCTTGTGGAAGCAATGGTCCCTTACGCAAATCCTTAAGTCGGCGAAACTCTCGAAGTGCTGCTGGAGCATTTCCTTTATTCTCGTAAAACAACTTCACAAGCAAAGCGCGTTCTGGCAGCGTGACAGCCATCACTAATAAGAATGACATTCCCCACCTTTTAACTTCTTTTATACCCAGAACATGGCTTCTAACCATGCTTTATGCAAATTTTTCTGGTTACAGTATGAAATTGCAGTTACAACGGGAGTTCTAGCTTCTTTACTATTTTTATTTTCCATAAGGGGCAGAAAAATTAAAAAGGAAGCATGGAAGCATTCCATTCCGCATAAACATTTTAATTTTTATTATTATTTGTGTCTTTTGATCATAGTTCCAGTTGTGCAGCGCCACCTATCGGTGATTTCAGGAACTAATTTTTTTTTCGTGAAATCCGTTTCCCCATATTTTGAATAGTATGTGTACAAAATCTTGAGCCTTTACACTGAGTAGTTCGATATCCATGGAGGTCAGAGTAGGGGTGTTTTATTTCTGGCCACCTTGTATATAAAGAAGTAGAAAATATAATCAAAAAATGTAATTAAACCTTAGTTACTTAGAAGATTTAACACAGTCATTACCCTCGCCTGATATCAGGACAATCTATATAATTAGATGACCTCTTTGCTATCTTTTAACTGTAGTAGAGAAAGTGTCATCTAAAAACATAGATGGTTTGGTCCAAGAAAAGAACGCAATCTACGAGTTATATCGTAGTTGGCAGTCAACTTGTCAATTAAATAAAGAAATATACAAGAAAAGAACGATTATGAATAATTTCAGACAGCAAAGAATATAGAAATAAAAATTATTTTATTTAAATTTATTCCAGGAGAAAAAAAAAAATGAATAATCCATTTTCAAATTGCCTTTTCAATTAGTTTATCCACAAGCCCGTAGGTTTTTTTTTTTTGCACTATTTATAAAATATAAGCTAAAACTATTAAATCTATAAAATATACGCTAAAACTATTAAATAAATCAATAATAAAAAGAATCTCTTATAAAAGAAGCATAAAAATCTATAAAGAAGTATAAGATATATAATCAAAATACAATTACTAAAAAGATTTAACTAAGAAAATATACAAGAAAAGGAAGATTATGAATCATTTCAGCTAGCAAAGAATATGGAAATAAATATTATATAATTTAAATTCATTTCAGGGAAAAAAGGGTTAAATTCACTTCCATCTTCAAATTGCTCATCCAATTAGCTTATCCATGAAAACGTAGATTGTTATCGTTATTTTTTTCAAAGCATTTCCGGTTTGTTTGTCTTTTGTTAAGTTTATTCACTTATTTATTACGCCAGTCTTGCTTTTCCGAGTTCTTTTGTCAAAAAAAGGACGTCTCTAAAAATTTAACGGCCGTTTCTGCACCACTTTCATAAAAATGTTCAAATCTTGCACGGAAGTTTTGCAAAGAAAAAGGAATAAAAACTGTTGTGAAACCAGCACGCTTATGGCAGCAGCAGTAGGGATAACGCAGTAAAAGCTCATGGAAGTTGAAGAAACCTCGTCCATTGTGAGGTTCATTCTCCTTCCAAAATTTCTTTTTTTTTACTCTCTGCTCCACCAAATGACTCTCTTCCTGCAAAACCCAATTACTCTTCTTTCGAGGATCTCTTTTATGTAATGGCCGAAGAAGGTTAAATTTTAAGCTTTCCGCTAGAAGTGATATCCCTCAGGAAAATGCGAAGTGGACTTTCGTCTGCTCGGTTTTATGCTTGCCATTTTTCTTTTTCGGAAGTATTTAGTGTCTCTGCCACCATGGATATGGTCATGGTAAAGTGATTTGGAAAGCAGGACGTTTCTTATCTATATAAATAAAAATGAATGTTTGTCTGTCAGTCTCTGTATGTTTAGATTCCAGGAACATCACCTAAGAGTGATTCTGTTTTTAGCTTGTAGTAGCCTTAAACTTCCAAGAGCCAAAATAATAGTAATAATAATAAATAAGCCTAATAATGGAATTTTTTCATATTTAATCGAATTATTAAGTAAATATGATCCTGTGATCATGGATCATATAAACAAAAAAATAAATTCTAAAAATATAATTGTGCACCATTTAGCACATAAATCATAAGAAAAAAATTTATTTCTGGGCTAGAAAATGAAGGCATCAACAAATATTAAACACTAAATAAAGGCAGCCATGTCCAAATGGATTGTACTTCTGATATTTTCCATAGGTTACAAACATCAACTATTACAGTAAAATCTCGTTACAACGAACTTCACGGGACCGTAAAATATTTTCGTTATAACGGATATTTCGTTGTAACGGAATTTTCAAAACTGAACATAAGAAACAATTAGATTAAGAAATTATCAAAACCAACCATGAAAATTTGCTTTTCAAGAACGTGGATGCTACGATCATCTAAAATATTAAAAAAAAAATGACTTACCTCTAGGGAAGCAATCACCTTTAAAAAACAGACTGCAAAGAAATAAAAATTTTATTTTAGAAAATCCAGGATCTTTTTCTTTACAAGGTTAGTCATCACATTAGAAACTAAGTAGTTTTGAAGATGGTGAATGCTTGAAAAAATCAAGTCCGGCACATTACTTTGTGAATTAATAAATGATCGCAATTTCTCCAAACTCGCTAACGCTTCTGTTGAAGTAACAATTGGCGCATTGTCTTCCGCCACAGTTTCATCATTTTCACTGCTTTCGTCATCAGCATCACTCCTGTCGTCTTTAATGGATTGAACGATGTCTTCTTCTGTCAGTTCATAACATGTTAGGACGTTGTCATCTGCATCTAGATAATCGTTCAAATCAATCTCATCTGAAATTGAAGTTTTCTTTTTTGTGGCGTTCCAAATTTTTTCTAACTCCGTTTGCTGAGTTTCGTTTGGATTCTCTTCTTCTAAATCGGCATCTTCTGGAGCTGAATCATCGTCTACTGAATGGGTTGAATGTTTCCAACAGTTGCCTATTGTGGATTGACTGATTTCATTCCAAGATCCACATATCCACTCAATAGCTTCCTTAATGTTGCATTATTTATCCACGTTTTTCACCTAATCGCACAAAATTTGATGCAGTAAAAAGGTTCTGTAGCGGGATTTTACTGCTCGGATGATACCTTGGTCAAGAGGTTGAAGCTTTGATGTGCAATTAGGCGGGAAATATTCCACATGGATGTTATCCAATTTTGGTGGATTATTATGGGGAGTACAGTTGTCAATGAGAAGAAGGGTTTTCCTCCTCTTCTTTTTCATATCTTTATAAAAATCGATGAGCCATTCATTAAAACTAGATTGCGTTATCCATGCTTTTCTGTTTGATTTGTAAATGCATGGTAATGATTTACAGTTTTTACAACATCGAGGTTTTGCGGATTTGCCAATGACGAGAACTTTTCGCTTCTCTGTTCCGGATTTGTTACAGAAAAAGAGGGCAGTGAATCGTTGCTTTGAAGTCTTCCCACCAACACATTTGTCACCTTATAAGGCCAAGGTTTTTCTCGGCTCAAGCTGAAAAAAAAAAAAAACTCCAGCTTCATCAGCATTGAACACATCATTTGAGCTGTATTTTTTTATGAGGGCTGCCACTTCTCCTTTTCGCCATTCGTTGACCGATTCCATCGGCACGTCATTCGCCTCCCCAGATATGGATTTCATAACCACTCCGTACCGCTCTCGAAAGCGAATCAACCATCCAAAACTAGCACTGAAGTTTTCTACACCCAGAATTTTAGCAAATTCTAAGGCTTTTTCTCGGATTAAAGGTCCGGTCAGTGGACCGAACATCTTGAAACCATTTGAAAACTGCCTTATCAACATCTTAAAATTGCCTTTACGCAACCTTTTTCTTTGAGGGCCAAGAACAGAAGTTTGCAGTTGCTTAAAAATGTTTTCACGATCTTTTAAAAAAGTTGACAATGTTGATGGAGAAATGTCATACTTTTTAGCCACCTCACCTTTTTAAATTCCATTGTCTACCTCGGATATGATGTGTTCTTTTCTTCCAAAGAAAACTGTTTCCTTTTCACAGATGGAGCCATCACTTATCGAGCTGTAGTGTACGCAGAAACCTTACTTTTCGTAACACTTCTCACTCCCGTCTGACAATCTACACAACACGAAAGGCTAGAGGCTTTTTTTTTTATTGAGAATGGAACCAATAATCATTCAGTTTTGTTTTCGCACCACGACAATTTTTTGTTTACTTCTCGGAAAAATCTGTTTTTGTTTGTCAGTTACACTACCCGCCACCATCTTTTATCACGCAGCTGTGTACCCTTCCGACCCGGGGAGCAGTAAATCGCAGCACCTGCTTCGGGATATCTGTTTCCTCGGAGATGGTGTGGAGCCAACTCGGAAATAAGTTGAAAGAAACTCGAAGAAGGTCTGAGTAGTTCGTTATAACGAGATTTTCTTAATTTGATAATTTTGTTATATCGAAATTCATTTAAAATTGTTTTAATAGGTTTTCGATAGGGGCTTCTGTAAATTTCGTTATAAAGGAATTCGTTGTAACGAGATTTTACTGTATTAGATATACAAATTTTGAAGAGAAAAGATTAACCACAAATGAGTCATTTATAGAGTTCATTGAAGTAACTGATCTGAATGGTAAAAGAATAGCATAAACTTTATTGGAAAGATTAAGCGAACTTGATTTACATATTAAGAATTGTAAAGGGCAAGTATACTGTTACGAATTTGTTTTTGCTTTCCCGCTCTAATACTGTCATCGTAAGGAAGACAGATTTACAGAATCTGGGTTAAACAGTGCCTAAGTGTGACGTCTGAGATCCCAGAGCTTTGTGATAAACTTGGCGACGAATTTGGCTATAAAATAGATAATACCCGAAACATCGAGAATTTTCCCTCTCCGTCCATTAGGAGCCGAGATACATCCAGGATGCTCTTGATTGGTCCAGTCGATTTTATCCAGCCTTCCGTCACTATATAAGGCAGCTATATATTGGAGAAGACAAGACCGGTGGAGTTGAATCGAAACCTGCTTGGAGCTGTAAGCTGAACGGAGCATGGTGGTGGTCGGCCGAGTAGACCTAAATAGAGATGTATGAACTGAGGAGTCTTGAACGGAGGACTGCTGAATCGGTGGTGACGTATTCTGAAGAAGCCTGCTTAGAAGCTCGTTGTGTCGTCTTCGGGAACGGAGCTGTCCTGAGCTGAATAGTAGTCCTGTTGTGAGAAGTAGTCAGTCGGTAGCGAAGGCTAGAAGAGTTGTTTCAGCCCGCTACGGAGATACCTACCTTAGCGTAGGCAGAATCCCTTAAAGATTCCCTCTCCTGCTGAATCCTGTCTGGCCACTTTGTGAGTTGCGGACGTTTCACAACGGAATTTCTTCCTGTGGACTACTGTTGGTAATGTGGGCTACTGTCTGCAGTAGAGTACTGCTATGTGCTGTCCGGTGTGTTCGTCTCGGCTGTATATAATTATCTCCTGTACATATTTGTTCTGTAAATATTTGTCATTTTTGTGCTGTCCTGTCAATAAACGGCGTCTGTGTTTTGTCGTCTACTGAAGGACTCATCATATTGTGTGCTCATCATCTCCACTCACACCATACGCATGCACTATACAGGTAAAAAGAACCCGAAGTATTAGGATAGGAAATCAGTAACAAGGAAATATTAAGGAGTACAGTATAAAATACTTTCTCTATATCCGCATGCAATTTATGTTTCTTGCCAATCACATTCCTTCAATTTATTAATTTGTGAAGTTGCTTTCAGAAGTATTTGTAGTAAAAAAACTTTTGGGGATATTACAACGTTTATATTGCTTATTTTCTGCAAAGCATTTGAACGTTTCTCTTGAACCATTATGTAGTACTATGACAAAATAGATTAGGGGAAAGCAATGCATACACAGTTTAAACGAACTTAATGCCCTGGGGGAATTTATTTAATGTTTAAGGTATCCTACTACATTAAAAATACTGGTTATAAACCCCATTGGAGAATTTTTTTATTATTGTTATTATTTTTCTTAGCTTAAACTTTCCTTTTCCCAAAACAGTTTATCTTTTCTAGGAAAAGAATGTCTGATATCTCATCCAGTGGAAATTCGCTGTTTTAAATGATATGGTCAATGAAATGAACCAAAAGTTCTATAATTGGTGAAATACTTTCTCCTTTATTGGTGTTTTTAGAAAAATTAAGTTGTGAATTCATGAAAAAATGCGCATATACGTATATTTTTACGCATAACTGCTTTGCATCTACAAATGTTTCTTAGATTTTGGTTCATTTCCTTCATCATTATATTCTATAATTTGTGTACAAAGAAAAATAGGATGGCTGCGTTACCATTTTGTGTAGAATGTTAACCGTTTTATTTGAATTTCATTAAAATGTATTTCAAATTTTCCTGTTTCTAAAAATAAATTATATTTTAGTATATTTTTTGTATGTATAGTATTTTGTATTATGATTGGAAATACATCTAAAAACCATAGTTTGAAATAATTTTTAAAAAATCCAATTTTTCAAAAATTTTCCTTCAATCGTAGTCGCATACTTTAAATGATGTAAGTAACAATATCCGAAGCTAAAAGTTTATTAGGTGCAAGAAATGTCTTTTTATGTTTAATAGTATTGTTTGCAATAGTTCACAAAATTAATACTATCAATAAACTATTTAAAGAGAAATATTTTTTTCAATCAATTGTTCTTGAACTAACTTTTAATTTAGTCAATAAAATTTAAATTTAAATCCGAAATGTAAGAACAATCCTTAAAACACATTTTTTGACGAAGTAAAAGTCCTAATTTGAACATTTTCCTAATAAACGATTTGGGTCTGAATTTATAAAAATTTTCGGTAGAGAAATTTGTATGTTATTTTTTTAAATATTGTAATTGATACTGATATTGTACAAACAGAAGATGGGTTTTAAAGTGTACCAAGTCATATTTCTTATTTCAAATCAATCACTGGTATACCAGCTTAAAAAAGTATGAATTATTGAAACGTTCCAAAAACTTTGTAAAGTTTTATAATATAGATGTGGATGAAAGCCTAATCCACGAAATTTGTTTGCTACGGGATTTGATTTTGAATGAAAGAGATGTAAACAACATTCAAGACATATTGCAATACATAATACATTATAACTATAATGACTTATTTCTAAATGCATCAAAACTTTTCTTTACATTGCCAGTTACTATAGCAAGAACTGGGTGCTGTTTTAGCGAATTAAAATTAATTAAGAACTATCTTCGGCCAAGCACGTGTTCAGAACGCTTAACGGCACTTGCTGTATTAAGCACCGAAAAAGAAATTGCTAGAAATAGTAATTTTCCTCAAGTAATTGATATATTAGCAAAAATAAACCCATCATTAAATAAATATGCATTAATTATATATGGATCAAATTTGCACATATTTTTTTGCTTTACAAAAAAATTAAGGGCCCCAAATGACTACCTGCACCTAGGCCCCTTTGAAGAGAAGGACGGATCTGATCATAAGGCCTTTAATTTACTTTGTAATAATCGACTATAAATATATGACGATGAATTATGTTATGAATTTGTAAGAATTACCTTCTGTTAAACATGTGTTAAGAACGCTTAAATGCACTTGCTGTATTAAGCAAAGAAAAAGAAATTGCAAAAAATTAATTTTTCTGAAGTAATTGATGTATTAGCAAAAATAAATGAAAATAAATCACGCAGTAAATAAGTATACATTATTAATACAGGGTGATCAGCAAATAAGCCCTGATTTCAAAATTAAATATCTCTACAGCAAAGATCGATAAAATTATGCGGTAAACTGGACGTTTATTAGCAAAATTGTAAAAATGCCGTACAAAAGTTTAGAAAATTTGGTTACAAAAATCTTTAACAAATAACGCTCTAATCACAATACCCATAGACGTTTTCAGTGTGACGTCCAAAATGAAAAATGACTCCCGATCTGACTCCTTGTCACTTCTTTCTGTGGGGAGCTTTGAAAGATACTGTCTATAGAAACAATCCCGCCACTCTAGATGAGCTTGAATCGTTGATTGGTGTTGCATGTGACTCCATTTCTGTTGAGACATTGCAAGACGTGATGTTTCATTGTTCTATGACGCTACCTCATTGTTTCGAACGGTGAACATTTTGAAAAAACTGTATTTTGATTGCAAAGACCGCATCACTTTCATGTTTTTTTTTCAGACTCCTTTCAGAGAACGATTTTCGTAACTAAATTTTCTAACTTTTGTGCAGCATTTTTTACAGTTTTGCTAATAAACGTACAGTTTACCGCATCATTCTATCGATCTTTTTGGTAGAGATATTTAATTTTGAAATCAGGGCTTATTCGCTGATCACCCTTATGTGTTCATACATATAAATTTTTTTGCTTAACAAAAAATTAGGGCCCCAAATGAATGCTTGCACTCAGGCCCCTTTGAAGAGAGGGCCGGTTCTGCCCATTTGTACGTGTATTTTTTCAAGCGAGCTACAATTGGCATGTTTCCAATCCTGTGACCTTCACTGAGGAGTGGTTTCTACAAGCACTTTCAACATTAGCTTTGAAGCGTCTTAAATCACACGGAAAAATTTATTTTAAAGATTTCTTTCATAAAATTTGTGGAAATGCTAAATTTTCAATAACTGTGATAAGTAATAGCTGTTTTGTATTTATTACTAGCTGGTACCGGGCGCTTTGCTGCTGCAGAAGAAATAATATTAAAAAGATCGTTTGGAATTCGAAATAGTTATCTTGTTTCATTAAGAATGATATTTGTTTTCTTGTCGGCAACGAATACATTCAATGAAACTGAAGAATTCATAAAGGAGAAGCATAAATAGTATTTATTCTATTTTTATTATGCTATTCTACAAGCAAATATTCATTTTTATGCATTGGATTTGTGCATTCTTTTAAAATTGTAAAGCTTGGTGTTCTTTCAGAATGGTCACGAAAGAAACTACTTTTTGAATCTCGTTTAATACTTGTTCAGAATTCTTAAAACCAATGTTAAAAAAATGTGAATAAAATACTTTTTTTCAATATTTATTAAACATAGAAAATATTATGTATTTCATATATTATTTATTTCATGGTATATATATATATATGTGTATTCTATAAAATCTTTAATATAGTTGAAAATATAATTTTTTGAAAACTGAAATTATTCAAAATTATTTGTACTTTAATGTTTTCAGAAGTTATTGCAAAAAACGCGAAAATTTTATTCGTTTAGTTAATATTTCAAACCTATAAGGTTGGTCACCCTATAAATTTCTCACAGACTCTCAAATGAAACTATTACCTCAGAGAAAGACATTGCATTTACGCACAATAGCTACATCCAGCTTGAATTTAGTATCTTTACTGAATCTGTTGCTTCTCCTTGGCGAGTTTTTTGGCATTAAACAGATTCAAGTTGTTTTTATATATTGGATAACTGTGCATATAACCTCCGCATAAGAGCAAGCAATACGTAATTGAAGTTTCATCTCAATCGGATGAGAGGTACGGCATGGCATAAGAGACATACAGACAAACATTCCTTTTTATTTATAGATACTTTTGTAGACTTATTAATCATCAAAATTATAGATTGTTAATAAGTATCGTTTATATATTTAATGCTTATATACGTTTTAATGATTTCTCCAACAAGAGGATATTGAGAGCTGCGGTCACCTGGCTGGTAGAGCGTCTCTCTCGTAACCGAAAGGCAGCGAGTTCTGCCCTCGTCCCGGCCAAAGACCGCCGTGTTGGCTCATGGCAGTGGGGGCACGTTGACTGCAAAGTCCTCCAAATTCCCATCACAAATGAAATCTCGGGGGGTATGGAATCAGGGATGAGTCGGCCTCTGATTTGGGTCTCCATTCTGACTTGCGGATGGATGAATGAGTTCTACCGCCCCCTAAAATAGGTCATGTGTTCGAGCCAAGTCGTCATTTCACCTGAACGGTGCTCGTTCACAACGAAAGGCGCACACTTCGGCCTTTATTCGAAACAGCTACTCTCATTCGGGCTTGGTATGACCAAGTGGCATTAGACAGACCCGACCCGATAAGAGGCCATTTAATTTAAAATTTAGTTGAGCAATTCTCTAGTTTTATTTTAGAAGTCTTTGCCCGTTGTGAAATGCACCTTTTTAGTTGTTTAAAATTTGAATTTTAATATTTAATGGAAAATGATTAAATTTTGACTAATCAGAAAACCTGGCTGCTAATTAAAAGTGTTCATAAAAATGTAAGGGTATTGAGTTGAATAATAAAGACAAAACTATATCATATAAATTAAGAAATGCACAACATTTCTTTTGCATAGTACTGAAAATCAATCATAATTTAAGTATCTTAGAGGAATTTTATTCACTTACTAAGAGTATTGGAATAACAGAATAAAAGCGTAATAAAATATTTTATAGATCCAATAATATAACAAAAAGGAACAGAAAGACTTAAAATTAGACGAACTACAGAAAATTTTATTATTATTTGGTTTTCCTTAAGTTATATCTTAGTTGTAAGAAAAAACAACAAAATATTTTTCATTAAAAATTATCCTCAACATCGAAAAAAAAGGCCAAATTTGATACTTTGATAATTAATAGTTGCGGACAAAAACATTGGAGAAGATATATTCAGACAAAGACATATTCAGCAATAATAGAAAATATTTGAATTTCATAACAACAATAAAAAAAAACTGTTGAAATGCATTTAAAAATTATATTAAACGAAATATTATTAAATATTTGAAAATACTATTAAAATTAGAGAATAATTTATTGCAACAAAACTGGTATTATTGTAAGGTTAGCTTTTGCTCCATTATGATGTAAAATAAGTTTCTGCAGATTTACATAAAAACGTTTTCAGAAATTAAGGCAAAAAAAACTTCAAAATTTCCTTTAAATTTTAATTAAATTTTTCATAAAAAATGTTTTAAGATTTAGGAATAAAGATATAATTTTATTTGTTATGGAAAAACATGAACCTGTTAAAGCGAACTTCATCTAATTCTTATTTTTGCCATAATGGCACTTGTGAAAATATGCTGAGAGTACTTGATCAGAAACTGCACCTTAGTTAAGAACTTAAATTTTTTTTCTTTCGGAAAGTACTCCCTAAATATCCGACTCTCATTTGTTTTGGCTGATATACTATAAAAATAAATTTGATATTTATTTATAGGCATAAGTTTTTCTACATGTCTGTTTTTTTAACTTGTTTAATTAATGCATTTGAAGCCATTGCGTAAATATAAATTGTAATATATGAAGTTTCGCTAGGTTTTTTCCACTTATTGATTCGATTTTTACATTTCCTCTGTGTAATAAATTTATCAATCATTTCAAATATTAAAACCTAAACAAATGCGAAAAACCTAAACAAATGTATAACAATTAAAACCTAAACAAATGCGAAATTTGATCCACAGTAATCGCTTTTTAGAGTAAAACGTTATTTGATTAACAATTAAGTATTCAAACTTTGGTTACTTTTTGCTACTAATCATTGATTGAGGAAGATATCTTCGTTAATTTGCTATTCTGTACAAATTTATTGTCCTACCATATTAGTGAATAATATCAATTCAGTATTTTAATGTATCTGAAAATTATTAATCTTATCCAAAATAAATGTTATCTGGGATTTTACTGGAATTCGAATCCTCATTCAGAGTTTTTGAATTATACTAAAATTAAATGAAATGAATTGAAAAATGTAACATCCCACTTAATCAAAACAATTCTTGTACAAAGTATGCTTTCAAACATTACAAGGAACATTTTTTTCTTTAAAGTAGTTGTGATGATTAAAATTAGACTGGCACTCTCACTCACACACACACTCGTACACATGGACATGCACATACATACACGCATGTGCACATGGACATGCATGAGCACATACACGCTCACAAGTTACACGGACATACACATACATACACGCTTGTGCACTTCGTCATGCACGCTCACAAGTGCACATGTAATACATATACACACACAAGTGCACATGGTTATGCGCGAGCTTATACATGTTCAGAAGTGCACATGAATATGCATGAGCACATGCACTCTCATAAGTGAACATGGAATGCATACAAACAAGCATGTGCACATGGATATGCACGAGCACATACGTGCCCACAAGCTGACATAAATGCATACACACACGTGAATATGAGCATGCACATTCACGCAGCGAACATTTACATGCACATACGCACACACATGAACAACATAGTTATTTTCTAATGTTTCAGAGCCTCAATGTGTGCGTGAAAAGTCTTTTACTAAATTATTTTCTTTATCCCTTTATTTGGCACGTTTTTTCCACAGTAATGCATTTTCAATGGAATTTAAAAGTAATCTATAAACGCCAAATGCTTTAAACAGATACCGAAAGCATGACTTCGTATGCAAATTTCTGTGTAGTAATTAAAAAAAATTTCTGGTAATTAATGAGTATTTTTTTAAAATTCTTAAGTAAACATAAATAAGATAATAAATCTGAACCAAACTATACATTTATTACTTGCTTAATACTTAAATCTAAAAATGCTTTACTACATATTTTCTCAGGTTTCCAATTGAACATTAAATAAAGGAAGTCAAGTGATCTCCAATAATAATTAAGTTTTCTAATTTAAAAGGTAAAAAGCGCTTTATAGTAAGAATTACAAGAGTTTCAAAGTTTCAAACACTAAACGCACACCAAATGTTGAGGAAATAAAATGAAATATCCTCACATTAAGAATTTTCCTAAATAAATTTAAAACTTTTTTAAAGTTTTTTTTATGGAAATATTTTATATTTCTGTAAAATTTGTTAGTTAACGGCAAAGCAGTAAATTGGCACGAGGAATTTTAAGGAAAGAAAGAGAGTAACTTAAGTCCTGAGAATTCTCAAAACAGACACAGCTATTTGGGAACGAAGAACTCAAAATTACAATTTTTTTTCTTTTATTACTTTAGGTATCCGACTACGTTGAAAGCACTGATTATACATCCCATTGGAGATTTCAAAAAAATTCTTCTTATTTTTTATAGTTCCGACTTTTTCCTTTCCAAAACAGTTTATCTTTTCTAAGAAAACAAATTATCCTGGGTCACATATTTTTCAGCTAAAATTTCTCTTTACATTCAATTTCCTCAAAATTTTAATTTTCATGTAAATTCTCTACTGTCAACATGATATCTCAAAGAATGATTAAAGTATTTACTTAAAAATTTCCGCGTGTGTTTTAAATCAAATGGGCAATGAAATGAACCACAGGTTTAATTGTTGGTGAAATAATTTTTAACTTATAGGTGTTTTTAGAAAAATTAAGTTATAATTTAATGGGAAAATGCATACATATGTATATTTTTTACTAATAATTCATTTGAACCTCAAGATTTTTCTCAGATTTTGTTTTCATTTCATTCATTACTATATTCTATTACTTGTGCATAAAGAAAAGTAGGATTGCTGCATTACAATTTTGTGTAAAGTGTTAATCATTTTGGTTAAATTTCTTTCAAATATACTACAAATATTCTTATTTCTCAAAAAAAATATTATATTTTCAAATAATTTTTCCAGTATTTATAGTGTTTATTGTTGACAATATGACAATACATCTAAAAACCGTAAACAATTTCTGAAAAATCCAATTTTTAAAAATTTTTCCTTCGGGCATAGTCGGATATCTCACTAATAATAATAAAAAAGCAAGAAGAAAAAAAAAATAAAATACATAAAAACAAAAATAAATAAATAAATAAAACAGTTAAAAGAATGAATGAAGATCCACGTAAACAGTCAGACATACTTTATCACCTTATCTGTTGTTTCTCAATCGGTAAGATGGCCTTCTCATAAAAATCCGAAAAAAAAAAGAAAAGAAAAATAACGAAAGGCATAAAAAGGCGGGAAAAGATTTTCTTGCTCAATAGCCGTTAAACAGATTTGTTACATTGTCTGTTGTTTTTCTAACCTTCGAACAATTTCTTTATGTTCGTAATGTTCCACTTTTATGATCTTCGTAGTTGTTTTTTTATATGTATATAAAAAGAAAATTTACTGAAGAAATTAGAATTTGTGTGATCATTCTATAGAAATATTCAAGCCTTTTCGCTGACTTCTCAAAAAAAAAAAAAAAAAAAAAAAAAAAAAGAGAGAGTTGGAACTCAATGAAATATGATCAATTGTAATAAAAATGTTTAGAAAGACTACTAAGCAGGAGACTCTTTTTTTTGAAGAAACGTAGCGTTTTTTCTGAATAGAAGAATTTAGAGAATGCCAGATTTTATCTTTAGTAATTTATAACCCTTAGTATGAAAGAAAAAACAAATTTTATCTTTAGGACAGTTCTTTGTTTTGGAAACGAGTCCCTTCTGTAAAAAGAATTTTTAAGAAATTATGATTAAAAAAATTACAAATTCTATATATAACAGAATGATAATAAAAGAACCCGAACAGCTTTTATGACAAGCAGTTTTTTTAATTACACTGACAATATCGATTAATTTGTTAAGCTGACGGTATCAATTCTATTGTATATGATAATTTTAGAATACCAGCCAAGTAATTAATCAGGACTACTCAAATTTTTGGCTTCTTGTCTCAGCTTCAAACGCATCGAATGCTTTTTTAATATTGTGAATTATCCAATACCCGATTTTAAACGACATTAATTATATTAAATTCAATGATAGACTTACGATGTATTCATTTTTTATTGTATAGCTTACATAATATTTTTATTTCTGACGTCAGCTTATGCTTACCTACATAAAAGCTTATATTACAATTAGATTTCTTGTAGAATTTTGTATTATGCATCGATCCGGGTTGATTAGAATTTGCTGAAGCATGTTTTCAACATATTGTGCTGACTCCCGTTTGAATTTGCATTTTGTAAATAAAATATTGAACATATAATCATTAGCCTGAGTTGTTGACTGCTGATTGCATATGCTTTATTTTGTTATGTTGACATGTTTGAGAATATCTCATTTTTTTTCTATAAGGTTGAAATAAAAGTCGTTGCTTGAAAAGGGATGTAATTTAACCCTTCTTTGTATGATAATGGAAATTTCCATCATACCATTACATGAATAAAACTTTTATCTTACCTGCAGTAGAAAATCTTGATTTCTTAAAAAAAAAAAATCACAAACTCGTACGCTATCTTTCATTTCATTTTCAATAATAAAATATCATATTCACTTCAGAAAATATATAAACATTTAGATGTATTCTGGTTCTTAAAAAATTCTTTTCAAAAAGAATAATAAATTTCTAACTAGAATACAAACAATTCTAAAACGAACAGTCAGTTAATTTAGCATCAGAATAACTTATATAACATATGTTCATGGCTATCAGAATCGGAAATGAGTTTAACTATTTCAGATCTTAATTAAATATAATTTTTTCTAAAAGTTAAAGAAAAATATAACAAGAACATTATACTAAAAATACGTATATTGTGAATGGGTTGTTTCTGGCAAGTTTTTTCACTCCTATCGCGTAATAAGAAATATAGCTGTCGAAAAAAAAAAAAAAAAAAAAAAAAAATGTCACAATCATTTTAGCCTCAGAAGCCACTGTAACCCCCTTCCGTGTTAACTCGGACACGACAATAACAACAAGCTTTTTAACATCATAAGACTATATTTAATACTACAGAATACAAATTGCACCTTTGAAATGATCAAAACAAGATTGTGTTACATTCATGATGAAAATATTTGTATTGCTCCTGTTTTTATTGTTGTGTCTTTGTTACAAATCATTTATGAAACAAATATTCACGCATGCATGTTTAAAAATAACAATTTTGGCTGAAGAAATCATAGCAGAGTATGCTATCATTTCTCACTTAATCGAATACTGAGTATTCTTTTTGGAGAAGTGCATTGTATTCATTCATGATGCAATAAGAGATTACTTGCATTAACAGATGAGACTATTAACGAAATGGACCCTCTCTGTTCCTCTGAGATTCACTTATTCTTTTCTCATTTTGATTCTTTTTCTCCATACAGCTAGAAGATGCCTTGATTTCCTTCTGAGTTTTTATAATTCAATGTTTTGCTAATTTGTTTGAACTTTAAGGTATCCGACTACGTTTAAAGGAAATCTCTTTTAAAAACCGTTTAAAACTATGGTTTTTAGATATATTCTCAATTATTATACAAAAAACTATAAACACAACAAAATTATTCGAAAATATAATATATTTTTAGAAACAAGAAAATTTGTACTAAATTTTAAGGAAATTTTACCAAAACCTTTAACATTTTACACAAAATCCTATTTTTCTTTTCACACAAGTGAATGAAATGAACCAAAGTCTAACAAAAAGTTTGCGGTGCAAAGAAGAGATGGGTAAAAATATATGTATACATGCCTTTTTTCCATACATTCGCAACTTCATTTTTCTGAAAATACCTGTAAATGAAAAAGTATTTCACCAACAGTAAAACATTTGGTTGATTTCATTGCCCATATTATTTAAAACAATCGCTGAAATTTTTATGTGAGTACTTGTATTAGTTTTAGAGATATCGTGTTAAGGTGGATAATATTTATGAAAATGAAAGTTTTGAGAAAATGGAAGTGAAAGACACATTTTAGCTGAAGAAACAGGTGCCCCTTGATGATAGGTCAGGCCTTCCTTTTCCCAGAAAAGATAACCTGTTTTGGAAAGGGAAATGTCTGAACTACAAGAAATAACAATAAGCATATATTTGCCAATGTGGTCGGTAACCATGGTTTTTAACGTAGTCGGATACCTTAATAATTTTTTGTATCCAAAGGTCCTGAGAAAGTAAATAAGGAATGATATCCATCAAGACAGATTTCGATAATCAAGAGGAGTATCAACATCATTGATCCATCAGTTTTAATTTTATTACTTATCAATAAATATTGATAACTAATGATTTAGCTTTAAAGTACTGTATAATATACTTTGGATGAGGATACTATTGTTAAGACCCAAATGTATAAGATAATTCTTTGTTCTGAATTGCAATCAGATGAAGAGACTGCAATCTAAATTTTCTTGCCAGTAGAATTTGAAAAAGCTTCACCCGCGACTGCAGTTCTGAAGTTTTCATTGCTCACTTAAATTATTGAAATACAATTATGAATTGGCGAGAAAAAGAAAACGAATTTTTTTTTTCTAAAAGTTTAAAACAGTATTGATTATACTTGCTTTCAATCTTATTGAAACAAAGCTATTCATTTCAGTTACTGATTGATTTTTTCCCTATTCTAAAGTTTCAACCACCTCCATATTATAATTGTTGTTTTAGGTGTTTTTTAACTAAAAATAATAATAAATTTTATTGGTTAATCAATCTACTAGATTTTCATTTATTTTTTACTTTGCAAACATTGCTCTATTTAACCTATTTGCATCATATGAAAATATGAAAAAAAGGCCCATATGACGGAAAATTTTTTATTTTCTATTTAGGTTTAAATTTGTACGAAAGTAGAAAAAAAAATCATTTTTGAGCATTATTTGTGAGTCATTTTGTTCAGTGTGGTAATATTTGAAATGTAGGATGCATAGAGATATATAGTATATAATATGAATGTAGTATATATCATTTTATATGCATAGCATACAATATGATGCAGCGTATATATACGCTCCAGTAATAGTGACCAGGAATATTGAGCGTATCTATACGCTAATGATGCAAATGGGTTAATTTACTAAGGAGTTGGGAAACAATATGGAGTATTTAAATACTTGAGAAGGAAATATGATGTGGGATGGTTTCTTTGAACCTTTTAAAAAGAAAGCAAAGATTCATCGAGTCAAAATTTTGATTTGCTTCGCTGTTAAGATCTGCATAAAACTGATTCATTTTTCTTCAAAATCAAGTATATTTCCCAAAGAAACAAATTAGAAATATACATTTGTTTTCAAAAATTAAACATTATTGAAACATTTTGATGGATTGCCTCACTATTGATAAAAATTCTTGAAATGTAGACATATATATATAAATAAAAAAATGAATATTTATCTGCAGGTCTCTTTTGCCTTCCTCAACCGTCCATCCGATTGCGATGAAACTGGGTCAGTTAAAATAATAATAAAATTAATAGTACAATTAAAATAATTTCGAATCTTAACCTCATCTATTGACGAAGAGCTAATTTCCAAATGATTCCCCGAGGAGACACAATAGATTCAGTTGAAATGTTCAATCCAAGTTAAAGGTTCATATTATATAACTATTGTACACAAATGTCCTGGAAGTCATTCTCGGGGGTAACAACTTTATTTCAGATTGTGTAAGAAAATTTTCTGGAGACCAGTCCTGGGGATTTAAAATTTTTATTAAATTTTAGCGTTTTTTGCCGTCACTTCCAAAAATTATTTTAGTACAAATAATTTTGCGCCATCTTCATTTTCAAAAAATCATCTTTCCAACTATATTAGCGATTTTATGGTATAAATATATTTTCTATGTTTAATTAATTTTAAAAGAAAATATTTTAATCACCTTTTCTAAAATTAAGCTTGAGAATTCTGTTCGAATATGAAACGAATCACGAGATCCAATAAATAGTTCCTTTCATGACCATTCTGAAAGAACAGCAAGTATCACAATTTTTAAAGAATACACAAACCTAATGAATATTTGTTTTTTCATATTTTATGCACTGTAGTACCGTTCATCCTTGTTCGATAAAAAAAAAATGCCAAATGATTGATTGATTGCAGTTAATATTTTTTCGGCTGCAGCAATGCACCATCTAGTTACAAATAAAAGTAAACTGCATAGAATGACAGTTTGTAAAAGAATAGTCTTGCTATCACTTTACGGAAATTCGATGTAGTTTCATACAACTTTCTGGGGAAGAAATCTTTATTCAATAAATGGCTCTGTACATCTATTTCGTGATAACTAAATTGCAAAATTAACTACAAATTGAATTATGATGAGAAGAATTGTTTTGCAGAGCTATCTGCTGGTTAGATAAGGGTCAGCGATGGTGTGCGGTTATAAGACTGCTACATGTTTGTGTTGAACGGGTTGTGGAGTTGGTAAAGTCTCAGTTGGATTGCTAATCAGTTTCACCGCTGTTTAGTGCGTAATTTTCCTGTAGGAAAGAATATATCAACCTCTAGAGCAGAGGTGTCCAAACTTTTCGCGGCACGGGCCGGATCGAAATTAGATCCATGTTATACGGGCCACATGTATATACAAATTGAAAAATATCATTATGAGTAAAGTAGCATTAAATATTATTAATTAATACTATTTTATTGTAACTTGAAAATACAAAATATTAAACAAAGTATAATTATATAATTATTTTATATAAATTGAAATATTTTCATGCAACTTCTAATGCGAATGATGAAACTGTTTATTTTTGTTGAAGAATGTCTTTATAGTTGGGATCAAAATTTGTTACACCAATCATAAGCAATGACTGCAAATGATCATCAGATAAATTTGCTCTATATTTTGATTTGAGACACTTCATTCGAGAAAAAGTATGTTCGCCCACGTAAGTAGTCCCAAACATTGAAATGAATTTACGAGCAAATTTCTTCAAATTTGGAAACTCTTTTGCATCCAAATATTTATAAAAATCTATTAAGATTCCTTCCTTGTATTTGTCCTTGATTTGTTCGTTTGCTTGAAGATCAATAATTTCTATTTGAAGCTGGCTTAAAATTTCAGCAACGTTGCAATCAAATGGATTTTGGAATAGCCGAATTTCTTTTAAATTCATGTCCAAATCAGAAAATCGCTTTTGAAATTTTTCTTTTAAATCGGCGATGATCTTTACTGCAAATGCAATTGGAAGTTGTTCTTCAGTCTTTTTATTAAATTCGTCGCAGCACGGAAAATGCGTAAAATTACATTCAGTCACTTGACTTTCGAATAATTGTAGTTTTGTACGCTACTGTGCGCGTGCAATAATTCCATGAAAATCAAAACGATATTTGTTTACTTAAGTGCTTCTTTAAGCGAACTACTCAAAATTGCTGATGCTTTATTTACAACAAAACAATAAGACTCTGCTTATCGTCAAAATTCACATGCGTATAAAATTTCTTTTATGTTTGAGTTATCGAAATATATTTTTTTTATTTAGTCTTATAACTTAACAGTGCGATAGACATTTGTGTTTGGTCAAGTACAACAACTCCGTTTTGTTGGCCACGTAGTTTTCCGATATACCTTTATGAAAATGAAAAGGTTTGGGCGAAAACATCATTATGTTTTAAAACCCTCCGTGGGCCGGATAAAATCAATTGGCTGGCCGTAGTTTGGACATCTCTGCTCTAGAGGATGCAGCTCATTGCACAAAAGTAAATGCGTATACCAGGTGATTCACGCAGTGCGTCCCGCTTGTCTGTGATCAGATGAGGCACTTTTTAACTGCCTGGTAATCATATAAACAAGAATGGAAAATCAGCGGAGGTCAGCTGCTCATTGATGGATCACTTAATGCGTTACTGCATACAAAGTGATTTTCGATATTTTTATGAACGAACAGAATCAAACACTTGATAGTTTCCATGCAACACACTGAAAAGGACCCCTCAGGGATTCGTTTCTCTTGTGTTGAGAAGTTGTTTTCATTGGATTCACCAACCACAACACTGACCACGATGGTCTAGTGGTAAGGTTTCGTCTTTGTACCTGAGGGTTTCAGGTTCCTGACCGGATTCCACTGAAGAATCGTCCTGTATGTGAGGCTACATGTTAAATCTATCTGAGCCAAACGTTCTTCCATTGGTGTGGTGTGGAAGTTGATGAGAGAGGGCTGCCAACTCTGGTATCATTTTAGGCATTCGACCACGGTTCAAAGTGATGAGATTCTTCCCAAATTAGCCCTAATGTTACTTTAAAAAGGGAACAGTAATGTAACGATAGAAATGAACTGAATACAAAGTAGTACCTATTCTCAAGTAAAACTTGAGACCTTAAATTATATAGAGACGATACATTGGATGCAATTATTCATCTGCATATTGGCGCAATTGGCATCATTGTTTAGAGAACCATAGAATATACTGTCATACTTTTATAGCATATTGCCAATAACCGTTCATCTTTCCCATTCTAAATTAGTATCCTAAGAAAAAAAGGCATATTTGTTCCATTAATAAGTGTGTATTCGCGTGGTTATAAATGGTCTCATTAAATTATATTCTTCAAACTTCACATCCTTTGTTGAAGGGATACCATAATGACATGTCTTATAACAGCAGTCTCCCCTTTAACGAGTTGGGAATTCCTTGCAAAAATGAATTAAAATAATCATTCTCATTTTTGATAGTTTTGTTTCAATTCCTACTATTGGTTCACACTCTCCTTATATATACATTTCCTTACTTATTAAAATTTTCAATCGTTAATAAGATACTTTTTATCCATGCACATATTTTTAAAACTTTCAGTGGATGTCACTTGATTTTAATACAGTCTTTTCAAATATTAATTCCTTTATTAAATTAAATTTATATTTAACAATCTAAATCAGTGATGGGGAAACTACGGCCCGCGGAAAGGTTTAATCCGGCCCGTTTAAGAGTGCCGTCGTGAGAATGTTTGAACGCATTCTTTCTTCGTAATGTGACGACCCGCATATTGTGAATTTTCTTCTTGATAAAGACATTTATAATCAATTCGACGTCTTAGAAAACGAAACGTGGCTTATTTCGCTTTTTTCACAGACCTCCTCGTATACATGAATCAACTTAATCTCAAATTGCAAGGGAAAAATCAGCTTCTTCACGATATTTGGCAATACCTGAAGAGTTTCAAATTACAGTTACTATTATTTGCTAATCAGATCTCTAAATCTGATTTTTCTCATTTTCCAAGAATACAATCTTTAAAATTCACTATATCAAACAATAAGATTAAAAAATACGAAATTAATTTGAGAAAACTATCTTCAGAATTTGAAAAGAGATTTCAGGACTTTAGAAAAATGGGAACAGAGTTTGGTATATTTGCGACCCCATTCAATGTTAATTACGAAGAAGTTGATGCAAAATTTCAACTTGAGTTAATAGAACTGAATTGTAATACTCTCCATAAATAAACTTTTCATACAGTACCATTATTAGAGTTTTATAAAAATTTAAGTCCAGATAATTTCCCAAATCTAATTACTCATGCAATGAAGATAATGACAATGTTCGGCTCATTTTATATATGCGAACAAATCTTTTCAATAATGAAGCTTAGGAAAACTTCTTTAAGAAACATAATTACAGATGATCACATTTCATCAGTTTTAAGAATTTCTGCTTCGCAAATGGAACCGGACTATGATGACATTTTGATAAAACAACTTCAATTTCATTTTTCTCATGCACCATCAACCAGTAATGACACCAGAAAATAAAGTGATAATACTTCACATCAAGAACTACACTAAATTCATTTCATATTTTGTGCTTATAATTTTCTTACCTTTTGCTTTTTTACTATTAAAATAATAAGTGTATGTAATAATATATGTATACGTTTATAGAACACATAAATGTTTTAACGATTAAGCATTATTCTTTGGCCCACTACGATCGTCTAGTTATTACAAATGGCCCGTTTTAAAAAAAGTTTCCCCACCACTGCTCTAAATAAAGTGTTAGTAGTTTCTAATGAAAATTCAAATCAACGGGCATAGCTCAATCGGCAAGTGAGAAGATTTCAATATTTTTCCAGTGAACCCGAAGAATGCTAGTTCAATTCTTGCGAAAATCAATTTTTTTTTGATGAATTAATTATTTTTAGTTTTATATGGAAGAAAACAAAATTCTCTTATATGAGATATTCGGCAGGATATAAATTTAGGTATAAATACCATCAGTGTAAATCACTGAGAATTTTTTTTTGTCACTTAGTATTGTAAATCTGTCATAGTTATATACACATTTATATTAATTGCAATTATTTAATAAAAAAAAAAACCAAAATTTAAAAATTATTTGCTGATCTAAGTAGGAATTGACTTAATTTATTTTTATTTTTTATACAACTTGTTTATAGGAGTATTCTTTAACTTGATTTAATAAATATAATATTCTAAATAATAATGATAAAAATCTCCACAGTATTAAACATTTAGTAACGTTTCAAGGTATAAGACTACGTTAAAAACACTGATTCTCGAACAGATTGGCAATTATTTTCATTGTTATTTCTTGTAGTTCAGACTTTCCTCCTTCCAAAACAGTTCATCATTTCTAGGAAAACAAAGACCCGAGGAATTATCATTCAGGGTTACAGTTTTTCCTCCCCCAACTAAAATTTGTCTTTAATTTTCACCAGCTGGTGACCGAGCTCCGCTCGGAGAAAACAGGTATCGAATCTGACTCGAAGATTTAAATTTTCAATTGTGATTTATCAAAACAATACATGCCATAAGAAAATTTGTGAAACCATTGGTGAAAAGATAACCGGTTAAAGTGCACCATTGTAAACTATTCTAAACCAAGTTAGAGTTTGGAAAGGGAACTATTCTATACAAAGGTAAAGTAAAGGTAAAGATTGAAGTGTGTTGAAGTTCAATATTTTTGACAAATTTATTTAGAAATACCAAACATATATACATACATAAGAAACATATTATAAACCTATAACAGCATAAACATAAAACTTTATTAGTTCGCCATATTGGCTATAGATGGCAGCACATTACCGCTTGAAAATTTAAGTAGCCATTATGGCGAACTAATAAAGTTTGAAAATATCCTATCTGTAACTCTGAACTGCTCGACCTTAGCGCTTCAAAACCGGTGCCAATCGATTCCTCGTGGCCAAAAACCCCAAACCCCCAAGTTTACCGGAGTTTATTAATTCTGGGGCGATTTTCGACTTGGCAACCATTCCTCGTATTATAGTATTAGATAAAAAGTCTCCCCGTTAGCACGATATCCCCAAAACTAATAGAGGTATTTACATAAACCTTTCAACGTATCTTTTAAATTATAGGGGCAAAGAAATGAACCAAAAGTTTTATTGTTGATAAAATACTTTTTCATTTATAAGTGTTTTAAGAAAAATTAAGGCATAAATTCATATATATATATATATATATATATATATATATATATACAGTGTTATCCGTTTTGGTTCAATTTCATTAACATTTACTACATATTTTCCTATTTCTCAAAATATATTATGTATTCAAATATATTTTTTTTTGTATTTATCGTATTTCGTATTATAATTCACAATATATCTAAAAACATTGTTTTAAATAGTTTTTAAAAAACACCATTTTTTTCATAAGTTTCCCTTCGAACGTAGTCAGATACCTTAAAACTCTATATGAAAAAGGATCCGATCAAATCGGAGTTTCCATTAACCAAATCATGCTGCTTTCCTGCATATCAAGCAGCTGTTTCGTAAATGGAGTGGGAAAAGTTAAAAAATGCTGTTCCATTCTGCTGAGGGCAAATTTTTTTCGCCAAACGCTCGTCCTAATAAGAAAAGAATCAATCACGCGCCAAAACGGATTTCTTCGTCGTATATTATTTATGTATTCTCTACCTGCCAGATTTCCCTTGTTGAGAATTCAATGCGTGTTTGGGAAAACTTCACTCAGACACGAAACACTTTTTCCTCTGTCCTTTTTATTCCGATTGCTGTTTTTTACTGATTTTTCAATCTTAGATTCCTGGTATTCGATTTTTGAAGCTTCTTTCTTTTCTTACACCCATTGTTTGCATGTGTGACAGAGAATGCCGCTCTGTGACATGAATTTTGAAGCGGAGTTTACAAATGGATATCTGATCTACAGAACTTACTTACCAGCTGGAATCTTATTTGTGTTGCATAGTACAGGGTGTTCCAAATTAAAGTTACCTTATTCACAGCTACATACCGCCGTAACCATTCGTCCGAAAATACTGAAATTTTGGGTACGCCTTAATGAAAGGATGGGAAAGACATTTTGCCAAAAAAAAATTTTAGTTCCAAATTTCGCCACTAGAGGGGGAATTATCAACTATTTTACTACAAGAATTACGAATTAGCTTGAAATTAATCCATGTTCGATACGATGGCCAACCATTGTCAGCTACACTCTGAAATTTGAAAAGTGCATGTTCAACAGTAGTAGTTGAAATATTGAACACTTGGTGGCAAATACTGGCTTTAAGATCAGGCAACGTTCTCGGGTTCTCACGGCTAACTAGATGTTTCAAATATCCCCCAGAGACAAAAATCGCATGGATTAAAATCTGGGGATCGGGCTGGCCAAGTATTCTTGAAGTGGCGGCGTATTATTCTTTCTTCTGTAAAATGAGTTTTCAGAATATTTTTTACACGATTTTGCAATGTGTGGAGTCCTGCAAAAAAAAAAAAAAAAAAAAAAAAAAAAAAAAAAGCTTTCGGTCAATACATTGGCGTGATTGTAGAGCCGGAACATTTGCATTCTCCAACATCGATGCATATCGCTCTTTCGTGAAAGTGCATGTCACTGCACCGGATGGAGTTTGTTCTTCGAAGAATTGCGACTCCAGAATAAAAGAAGCATTAAATCCAAACCACACCGTTACTTTTGGTGCATATAACGGAACTTCTAGGGTAGAGCGGGGATGTTCTGTATCCCAAATTCGGTAGTTATTGCTCTGAATTGGGAAGGTAAAAATTTAATGTTTAACTGGGAAGGTGCGGTCTAGGACACCGCTTTTTCTTTAAACACAAATTAAATATTTTAATGAAAAAATTAGATTGAAAAGCAGCTAATATATTCTACAGACGTTTTTCTGAGCACATAAATGGTCCGCTGTGGCCTGGTGGTAAGGTCTGGGCTTCGGAACTGGAGTATTTCAGGTTCGAGACTCGATTCCATTGAAGAGCCGTCGTGTAAAGCAGTCTCTTGCACGTTAAATCTGTCAGGCCATACGCCCTCACGCTGGTGTGGTGTGATGTGGAGAGGGGGTGCCAACTCAGTCGTCGTCCTCGTCATCTAACCGTGGTTCAAATTGACGAGGTCCGTAGCAAAATAGCCCTAGTGTTGCTTCAAAACAGGATGTTAAAATAACTAAACTAAACTGAATAGATACATTTGTTATAGGAAATTTTTCAAAATATATTATTATTGAAAAAAGTAATTAGGTATGAGCATACATGTTGTCATTGTTTCCAATGGCACTTGTCATTGCCAAGAACGCTGATTGCTGTCAGTGATTTTAAAATCGCTGAATTGGAGATAATGAATTCGTTTGGAATTTCGTTATTGGTGTTTATGAATTCGTTTGAAATTTCGTGCCAGGCGATTATGAATTCTTTTATAAGATTCATAATCGCCAATAACTGCAACGTATTTATTAGAGACTAGCTACTACCCGTGACTCTGTTAGCGTGGAAATTTTGATGTATATGTACGAAAAACTATCAAACAATGACAAATCGAAAAAAAAATAAACCTAACCTGAAAATGATACATTAAAAAGTATGAGCATACACGTAAAATGTACAACATAAATAAAATTTAATAACAAAAACATACAACTAATGTAAAAGCAATTGATTTACATTGAATACTCAAAATAAAACACAACAGCAAATCAAGTCCGGTCAAATACATTTTATTTTATTAATCGAAATAGAGATAGCTACAACAGTATGATACACATAATTATCAAAATTTTAATTTAAATGAAAACACAGTCAATAATCACGCTCGAACTTTCAACGGCAATGGCGTAACGCACCTGCCTGACTTTCATACGCCAGTTGAGCTAATGCAATGCAGATTATAATTTTTTTATTTTTTTTATTCTGTTTCCTTTTCATTTATAAGTACTTCAGAATGAATTCGAAAGATCGATTCATTCACAGCATTTGATTTTAAAGTACATCAAACTCGAAGAAAATAAATATTATCATTTGACATCATCGTTCGAAATTCTTCTAAACCTAACTTCATTTCTGTTGGGAAAAAAACTGCAGCCTTACTTATCTTTGGTGGATTTTGGCCACACCTTTCTGCCGCGAAAGTTTGATTTTAATGAATAAAAAAATGAACCACTCAATGAACCGGAATAAAAAGTAGCCGATGTTCTATTCCTGACTGTAATCTGTCTCTGTCTTCATCCCATTCCGTTTAGCCGTTCTGGCGTGATGGAGTAACAAACATCCATCCATCCAAACTTTCGCATTTATAATATTAGAATAGATATCCTAGATATCTGATCTAACACAAGATCAGAAATATCATAAGCGATGGAGTAAACGTGCTATTAAGCACTGCTAGCTATTCATTTGAGCCGATAAGGAAGAAAATAGCATCTTATGGGATCTATGCGGTGAAAATCTATGGTCCAAATTACCTTCCCCTTGATAGAGAAGACTCTATTTTTCCAATTTCTTTCCAAACTCCCCTGAGAGGATGAAGATTCTTTTGCCATTCGAACGAGCCACAGTGAAGTGCGGAAGAAATTGAGTTTGTCACATTCTGTATATTTTGGAGCGCGGAGTTCGAAATGAAAGAAAAATATAGCTATGTTCAAGATTTGGATGTTAAAGATTTTGGAAAAGCGATGGTTCTGAACCCAGATAATATTATATTTTGGATTTGGGGTTTGGAATAACAATGTTGAAAATGTCTTTAAAATTTTAAATAAATAAATATGAATAAAATTAAATATAGTATTCATATTAAAGAAGAATATAAAACAATAAAAGAGTAAAATGAAATAAAATTTGTGTACTTGATTGAGAAGGAAAAAAAAAAAATTAAAGTCAATAAAATTGAAACCGAAAGTAGCAAATTTTTTAATTTAAAACGACAAATAACCGAAGCCTTTTTAAAGAAAAAAATGTGTAATGTCGTTTTTAAGGTATCCGACTACGCTAAAAACACTAGTTATCGACCACATTAAGGATTTTTTTAAAATTTTTATTTCTTGTAGTTCAGACTTTCCTCTTTCCAAAACATGTTAGCTTTTCTAAGAGCAAGGCCTCACCTATCATATAGGGGAATTTTAAGCTAAATATACCTTTTAGCAAAAATTTGTCTTCCACTTCAATTTTAATTTTCATAAAAATTCTCCACCGTTAACATGATATAACCAAAATTAATACCGGTATTTACATAAACATTTCAACTTGTGTTGTAAATGATGTGGATAATGAAATGAACCAATAATTTTTATTGTTAGTGAAATGCTTTTCATTTATGGATATTATTAGAAAATTTAAGATGTAAATTTAAGGAAAAAATTCCATATATACGTATACGTATGTATCTCAAGATTTTTCTGAGATTTTGGTTCACTTCATTCACCATTATATTCCATAACTAGCGTACAAAGAAAATTGGGATTGTTACCATACAATTTTGAGTAGAAAATTTACCGTTTTGATTAAATTTCACTAAAAGTTTCTGCCATTTTTCTTTCCATTCTTCTGCCAGTTTTTTAAAATCTAATTTTTCAAGATTTTTTCTTCGAACGCAGTCGGTTACCCTAATTTTTTTTAAAGGAAAAAAAAAATGTGTAATACATATCGCATGAAAAAATTCGTAGCTAATAGAACTGTAAAAATTCTACATAACAGTTTTAAAAGGAATAAAAAAAGGGAATTACCGATTAATTAAAAAGTTAGAGCCTTTTGTTAATGTTTATCGCTATTTTTGACCCTCCCATAAAACACATTTTACTTTATTTATTCACCTTCCTATAGCTCGATTTTTTTTCTGGCGTGGTTTTATAAACACAGGCCAATGAATAACGCCCTCGCTCTCACTGTATTAACCATTTTTTCCCCTTGAAATGAAAGTCGATGCTGACAAAGCTTTTAATCTTTCCAAGTTTTTGTGAAAATCAGATTAAAAAAAAAGATATAATCTGCATGAAAAGGAAAAGCATTTTTAGAAACGTTCTGACTTGAATCTGGAAGTACATTTCGTTCCTAGTTTAAGGTATCCGACTACGTTTAAAAACACCAGTTATCGCCAACATTGGCGATTTTAATTCATATAGTTAAAAAAAATCATTTCATATAATTAAATTGAGTTAAGAAATATATCTTAAGAAAAAATATAGCAACAGATTGTTGGTAAATGAAAATGCGCTTTGGAATAAATCTGGTAAATGTGGCAAAGATAATAAATTATTGATAACAACAATAAACGATTCTAACCATGATGAAAATCATTACTAATTTTTGATATTATTAATGAACATGAGTTATGATGAATGTAATGAATATTTTTAAACCATAAAAACAAGTTAATAAATATGTTAAAATTTGGTGAGAAAGTTTCCGATTGCTAAATACGTATGATTAAAAAAATATTTTTTTAGAATTTTAGTGTAGGGTAAATCTAATTTTTGTAAGGTAATATTTTCAAAAAGAAAAAAAAAATATTTTGAAAGCATCAAAACCTGCTTAAAGCTTAAGGCATCCGACTACGTTAAAAACAAGGTTACCGATCACATTGGCGAATTTATTTTATTGTTATTTCTTGCAGTTCAGACTTTCCTGTTTCCAGAACAGTCTTTCTAGGAAAAGAAATGCCCGAACTATAATCGAAAGTCACATATTTTTCAGTTAAAATTTATGTTAAACGTCATTTTTCTCAACACTTTGATTTTCACAAAAATTCTCCAGTTAACATAATATCTCAAAAACTAATAAAGGTATTTGCATAAGAATTTCAGCGTTTGTTTTAAATAATATGGGCAATGAAATGAACCAAACGTTTTATGGTTGGTGAAATACTTTTTCCTTTACAGGTGTTTTTAGAAAAATGAAGTAGTAAATTTATGGAATAAATGTATGCATACTTTAAAATTTTTATCCATAACTTCTTCGCATTTCAAAACTTTTCTTAGATG
>JAPMOQ010061908.1:355305-380416 GCA_026543055.1 Argiope trifasciata
ATGTTTTTTTCTTATTCTCTCATGAGTCAAGTATGTTTTGCTCTTGTTCTCTTATGTTCACATTTAGGACTCATTTTCAATACAAGGAGCAATGTCTACATCCCCTTGGTAAAATATGTACATTCCATGCTTCTCTGATTAAAAGTTACGAGAACAATAAGCAGCTCTGATGAAAGAAACTTCCCTTTTGAACATATAGGCTTTTTTCTAATAAAATCCATTATTAGTATTTAATATCTATTATTCTTCGAATAGAAAAATCCAATTATAGGAAAACTCAATAATTTTCTGAAAAATATTCAACTAATGAAGTGAAGCGTTTCAAAACTACAATTTTCTTTGATAATACAATATTAACATTCGATAGCTCTTTTTTCAATATTAATACATGTTAGCTATAAATATTTGGTAAAGAATAATGATTGACCACATTTTTTATAATATTTAAAATAACGATTTTAAAATCATAGGAACGCTCAATAATTCTCTGAAAAATTTTCAACTAAGGAAGTGAAGCGTTTCAAATCTACAATTTTCTTTGATAATATAATATTAATATTCGATAATTCTCTTCTTCAGTTTTAATATATGTTAGCAATAAATATTTCGAATGAGAATAATAATTTGCCTCATCAAAATATTGATAATGCTTTCATGAAAAATATCTTTCTCCATATATCCAAAACAAGACATTATATATATATATATTTATTTCGTTTGCATCATTTAGAAACTTGTGGATACACTCTGAGGATTTATAGGATGTGCAACTGTTGGCGAGAAAAAAATACACCTTTATAAAATAAATCTTGGGAATATACCGTTTTTCACGTTTTATTCCTCGGAAACATTTCACTCGAAGGAATCAAACTCTCCGGTTGTATATTTTGCATCCACGAAGAGCGTTGCGATCGGATTCCGAGGAATCCGCTGTCTCCTGCCATTTTCAAAATGCATTTCCCCTTCTCCTTCTGTTCAAACTGTTTACCTTATTTTGTTTATTTTTTTTTTCTGTCTGCATTTCAGAGAATTCTTTCAGGTGATACTTCCAGGAATAGCGAAGAATATTCAGTTGAAGGCAAAGTATTGATTGTCAGATATATTTTCTGTATTAAGTGCTGCGTGTAACTTGAGTTCAAATAGAAGGTGATATAACATTAAGTGTCACAGTAAGTGAAGTGGAACTCTTAAGTGCTTTATTCAACGAGAAGTAAATGAATTACTTTTATTTTTCTCTATGAAAATGCGTCTGTTTCTGTAAATTGGGGCAAGTTTTCAGTTCCTGCATGAAATTTAGCTTAATAAGTCGAATTCATTTTCGAATCTGAACTTCAAAAGGCTCATTTCCTTCGGCTTTGATTTATCTGATTTTAAAATCCCTAAACATACTTCAATTAATAAATGCCAGAGGTCAAGCAATAGTCACGAGAATGGATGGAACAGGAGAGTCTTTCAATGTCTCTCCCACTTCAGGCTCATTACACTGCTTAAATAACCAGAGGGTTATATCTGTAGGGGCGTGAAGCGGTGTTGTATGTATGAAAATACAAAAATCCATAACTAAATTACTCTAACTCAGAGGATTCATTAAAGCAAGTAGCAACATTTATATTATCATTATCATGTAAAAACATGATATTGTTTTTTTCTTGAGATTTTTGGAGCCTCAAAATCTGAAAACAACAGCATATTGAAGTCTCAAAATGTGTAGGCAACAAATTAGCGATTTATCTTTTTTTAAACTAAATTTGGAGTCTGCTTTCAGAGCATAGCTTTCAAAATATCTATTGGTTGCCAATGTAATTTTTTCCTTGGAAACCACAATGCTATTGCTTAACTCGCGCAATGTTTTTTAAATATAAGCCAAATAAGTTAAAATATTGTTTGTTTAAGGTATCCGACTACGTTAAAAACACATGTTTTGAACCATATTGGTGAATTTTTTAATTGTTATTTCTTGTAGTTCCGACTTTCCACTTTCCAAATTAGTTCATCTTTTCTGGGAAAACGAAGGCCTGACCTAGTATACTTGTCGCAGATTTGTTCAGCTTAAAATTTGTCTTTAGCTTCAATTTTCTCAATAATCAATTTTCATGAAAATTCCACACCATTAACATGATACATCAAACGCTAATAGAGGTATTCACATTTCAGCGTGTGTCTTAAATGATAGGGGCAATGAAATGAATCAAAAGTTTTAGTGTTGGTGAAATGCTTTTTCGTTTATTGGTAATTATGGAAAAATTAAATTGGGAATTTTTGGGAAAAAAAGCACACACACACATATATATATGTTTTTACCCATCACTTCTTTGCATCACAAACGTTTCCTTAAATTTTGGTTCATTTGATTCAACATCGTATTCTATAACAAGTACAAAGAAAAATAGGATTGCTGCCTTACAAGTTTGTGCAGAATGTTGACCATTTTGGTTAAATTTTATTAACATTTACTCCAGATTTTCTTATTTCTCAAAATATATTATATTTTCAAAAGTTTTTTTTATTTATAATATTTTGTATTATAATGGTCAATACATATAAAAACCATAGTTTTAAATAGTTTGGAAAAAAATGCAATTTTTCAAAAAGTTTCCTTCGAACGTTGTCGGATACTTTAATCGATAAAGATTGCTGGTTCAGTATAATTTCAACTAATTTACATACAGTTATTAGAAAATAATGTACACATTTGGCGATTTATGGCCAAATAAGGTTACAATTTGATTTCCAAACTATACATTATCTGAATTCTTCCGAATTGTCTTAAATAATTTAAATAATTAAACATTATAACAGGCTTGAAACAATCACAAGACTATGAAATTCCGCATGCGTTGATATTTAGAATATATCGGTCAAATACACACACACATGCACGCACGCACACACACATGCACGCACACACACACACATATATATATAACCAATTTTCAAATGAAAAAAAAATCATTTAAATATAATGAATTGATACCTTAGTGAAGATGAAAATTAAAGAAACGAGCATTTCTTTCCAAATGATTATTTCTTCAATTTTTTTTCTATATAGAATACATTACAATTATTTTCCTTCATTTATCACAAGTTTGATCATGCATTTTTGGTGAATAAAAGACAGTTAAATATTTAAAACTGCCGTAAATAAACTTATTCGAGAAACAAAATTTAAAAAAGAATTTTTCATTTTTCATTTTTAATTCGATTACTTAAATATATTTTTGCTTTATCTATTGTTTAAAATAAATTTCCACAATTTTAACTTTTTGTGCTCATTAATTTAGGAAAAAGAATAAATAAGTCTTCTTAAGATGAAAGGAAGAAATATTTTAAAAAATGTTCACATTTTCAAAACGAATCATAAACAATCACCCTATTTTAGTTGAGAAAGAAATCCGTTTCTTCATTCAGTTTCGTTCGTTTCAAAAAATACTTTTTCTTTTAATGCAGATTTCAGAAAGAAATAATAATTTCTTTCCAAATTATTTTTCTATATATAGAATAAATATACTTTAATAATAATTTCCCTCTATTTTCAAATGTTTTATCATGTATTTTTGGCAAATCAAAAATAATTAGTTTTTTATTTAAAAAAATGAATGACATTTATATTGTCGCATCGTAATACAGAAAAAAGAGAAATAAATTATTTCTTTTCTTTATTCTAGAAATAAAGACATAAAATTTAATATAATTCCTTAATTTTTCATTTTCAGTTCGAATAAACCTGTTATTTATAAATAATACTTGTTATTTATAAATCATCTAAAACAAACTTCTTCACATTTTAAAATATTTGACTACGTTCAAAGGAAAGTTTTCAAAAAATTGGATTTAAAAATTTTTTTATGATTTTTAGATGTATTGTAAATTATGAATACTACAAATAATAAAAATATATTTGGAAATGTAATATATTTTGAGGAATAGGAAAAAGTGTAAAAAGTTTTAATGAAGTTTCTCTAAAACAGTAAACTTTCTACTCAAAAATGCAGCAATCCTGTTTTTCTTTGCTCACTAATTATAAAATATAGTGATGAATGGAATGAACCAAAGAAGAAAGAGATGGAAAGAAGTGATGGGTAAAAATAGAATATATGCATTTTTTCCATTAATTCCCAACTTAATTTTTCTAAAAACACATACAAAAGAAAAAGTATTTCACCGAAAATAAAACTTTTAGCTCATTTCATTGTCCATATTATTTAAAACATGTGTTGGAATTTTTACATCAGTACCTCTATTAGTTTTTGAGATATCAAGTTAACGGTGGAGAATTTTTATGACACAGTATTGAGAAAGCTGAAGTGAAAGACACATTTCAGCTGAAAAATACGGGACCCTGGATGACGGGTCAGGCCTTCCTTTTCCTAGAAAAGATAAACTCTTTTAGAAAGAGGAAAGTCTGGACTACAAGAAATAGTAATTAAAAAAACATTCGCCAATGGGGTCTATAACCAGTATTTTAAACACAGTCGGATACCTTAAATTGTATTTTAGCTAATTTAGGAAAAAATAATAAATCAAGCTCTTAAGTCGAGAAAAAATATTTTTTCAAAATGTTCACATATTACAAATAACTCATAAACAATTACTAGATTTAATCTATACTTATAATAAAGCTCAATGTGTGTGTGTGTGTGTGTGTGTGTGTGCGTGTGTGTGTGCGTGTGTGTGTGTGGTGGCGCTCTACAGGACATACCGTTGGACCTACAACTACCAAATTTGGTACATGTATACCTTGGAGGTCCGGAATGTGCACCTCGGAGCCCTTTTTTCGAATTTTTAATTAGAATTTGAATTAATTAAAATTTAAGCGAAATTTCGACGTTTTTCCGCTATAACTTCCGAAAATATTATTGCACAAGCATGATTTTTATATCAATTTAAAGAAAAAAAAATTAGCTTTCTAACGGTATCAGTGTTTTAATTTATAACTTAAGCTACTATTTTTAACGAATTTTTAAAGAAATATTTTAACTATGTTTTTTATCACGTGACTGGATAAAATAAAAGAAAACAATGCCGGTAGTTCAAATAAAGAATTATCATCGCAAAATAAATCTACAGAAATGCAACTATCAGCACGTGACTGGATAAAATAAAATAAATATAAAATGTGATATTTTCTTTAAAAAATAAATGCAAAACAAAGCAATATCTATATTATTAAGTCAATAAATCTTCTTTATTTACGGTAAACCTGATTGAATTTAGACAGGATATACATTGAAATCCCGACTTAATGGCATATTTATGTAATCGTTTGCAATATCTGTATCATTAATTTAATACTTTTTTCCCTTTCTCGCTTTCTTTAAAAAACATATTTAATATTTTGGCAACATCATCGAATTTTTTTTTTAAATTTTTTGGAAGCATACCCGATGGTTCAAACTGATTGATTTATAAAATTAAAGAATATTATTAGAAAAAAGGTGTACTTTTAGAACTTTTCGTCCATCATCTTAAAGAAAATATTAATTTCAGGCCAATACATGCCCGGAATTATTTCAAGGCTAATGAATATGTGATTTAATTGAAAATTTTAGAACGCTTTACTCATGGCGAACCAGTTGGTCGCCAAAGGCGGCTAGTTAGGAATAAAATACATTTCCACATTCAGTTTAAAACACTTCTAAAAATATTCTTCCTTTCAATGCAGATTATCGTCTTTTTTTAAATCTGGCTTTCACAAAAACTTGGAAAGATTAAAAGCATTGTCAGCATCGACTTTCGTTCGAAGAAAAAAACGGTTTATTCAAAGCGAGCGGGGACGTTATTTATTGGCTTGTGTTTATAAAACCGCGCCAGAAAAAAATCGAACGAACGTAAGGTGAATAAGCAAAAAGTAACGTGTTTTATGGGAGTGTCAAAAATGGCGATAAACATAAACAAATAACCCAAACTTTATGTTTATTTAACTAAAAGGAAATTAGTTTTTTTTTTCTTTTTTAAATTTGGCAGTGTAGATTTTTACTGTTATATCAGCTAGAAATTTTTTTATGTGATATGTAGAAACATCACACAATTTTTTCTTTAAAATAGTTTCGAATTACTTGTCGCTTTAAATTAAAAAAAAAAATGTTAATTGCTGTTGCAAGATTGTAATGTTTAAAATATCGGAAAGCTACTTTTATTTTTGCTTTAAAAAACACTTTCACATTGAAAAACTTTCAAAAATACTGATTGCTGCTATTTCAAGAATAAAATGGCTGAAATAATGATAACTGTATTTTACTTAAAAAAAATTCTGCTCTTCAAAAGGAAAAGAATGCCGTCAATAGATATCAATAATTGGGTAAAAATTTATATATAAAAAGATTATAAAATGTATGAATATATTTATATAAAAGTATATATAAGTAGGCCGTAGGTCTAAGTATCATAGGTTCATTGAATATCTATTTTATACAGGCATAAATGGTAATGACTAGATGCGATCCCAGTCTAGTGATCTGCAGACTTGATCAGTTACTATCTCAAATGACATCTCGATTGCCTCAAAGCAATTGATTCAGCAATGCTTGGATGCTAATTTGTGATTAAATCTCGAGCATAAAGGTTGAATCATTATAATGTGTGGAATTCTGTTCCAAATTTGATCGCAGAAAAGCTGTACGTACAATGCTATTTTATATCATTAAGCCATATATATGATACATTATTCGTTCTTTTTACAAATTGTAATGGATATACATTTTGATAACACCTCTGATTTTGCAACTTTTGCTGTTGGAATGTTTATGTGGTGGTTGAATTGGGTTCGAATGCAGAAATTTGGTGTTCATAGCCAAGTAAAGTGACCACTAGACAAAGTTGATTACTTGAGTTCCGAGGTTGTTATCTGGTCTTATAAGTTTCACCACATTAATCAATCTCCAGTGAGTCGTATGTGAGACGAATGATATTTGTTTTGTTGTTTTGCAGTAATATATTGACTGCTAAGTATATGATACGCCTTATCCATTTTTTTGACTAGCGTCGAACTTTTTTGTAGCGAGAAGTGTTATGGCGAGCGTTGAACGTTTTTGTCGCATCAAGTGTTAAGGCGACATTTGCTGCGGGTAGAGGGCGCCACAACCACTGTATGAAGGTTGAGTTTTTATTTATTTATTATTTTTTTTGGTCCGAAATGGGTCACGAATACCAATCTGAAACAAATTTCAGTATTTAATATTTTAAGCTATGTGAAGATTGAGGTCAGCTTACTGTTACTATAAGGAATAGAAACATGGTCTTACATCATCTGTTTATTCTTCATTATTTTAGAAAAACTCATAATTAGTAATAGTTTATTCAACAATTCATAAAATATATTTTATAATAAAATTCCCTTTCATTCAATTCCTTCCTTCATATCTATTTGCAATTTTAGTGAATGACTTTTACTTAACGATATTTAAGTAGGGAAAATTTTTGAAGTTGTGTTTAAGGAATATTTAATAACAAAAAATTCTGATATTTATCATCAACCTCTCTTCAATTGTGTAATAAGATTAAATATAAAAAACGCATCTGGCTTGTCTCTTAATAATGAGTTACAGAAAAAGTTTCAAGACCTTCGTTGACAAAAATCCCTTTTTTCCTTGCATAATTCATAGAATATTAATCCCAATAGAGGATGGAGAACCCGCCATCAGGGCTCAAATCCTTTTTTTTCATCGTCTTAAATCTCAATAGCGACATCTTAAATAAACAGATTCCGATGAAAGAACAGATGCCGAAACATTTTGACACTTTTGTTTATTTACTTATTTTGGAAATTCTTTCAAATTCACTTCTGATCAGTTCCCTGAGTAGTCTCAAAAAAGAAATACTGATACTGTATCCAATTTTTTCGGCCATCATTCAAAAAAAAAAAAAATTAATAGAAAATGTCGAAAAAATATTTCCTCAAATTTTAGAGAAGGATTTTTATGTTCTTTTCCGTTTAAGCATTGCTTTGAGAAAGAATAAGCTGAACTTTCTTATCTAGTAATTATTTTTTTCTATCTTTGCTATTTTTCAATTAGTATCATTAATTCACAATCTCAATGTATATATTTATTTATAAATCTTGTTCCAATTTTCAATGATTAATAAAATATTTTTTACTTATCTACTCGAGTTCAAACACATTTTATTAAACTTGTGATGGATGACACTTGAAGTTAATATAGTTTTTTCCAAATATTAATAAATTAATTTAATTGAATTACTTTTTAATACATTAAATAGAATTTTAGCAATTTGTAATGAAAATTGAAATCAACAGGCCCAATCGAATAAATGCAATGATTTCAGTATTTCTCACTTGAAGCCGAAGAATGCGAATTCAGTTCTTGCGAAAATCAATCCTTTTTTATACATAAATTTTTTGATAATTTTTAATAAAAAGTAACTTAATAAAATTGTTCTTTATTGACCTTATTAGAAATTGAATTAAAAACTTCTTTTTATATTACTTGTTTTTAAATTGGAAATCCTTTTGTTCGTGTTTGAGGTTATTTTTACGTCAATTGGTTTTAATCGATTTCGAAAAAAAAATTTAAACAAATTTTTGAAACAAAATTTGATTTTCTCACTAAAATTTAGCAAATATATGACTTGAAACATAGATATTTAAGTTTGAATACCTTCTGTACTCGAAATTTGAGTAATAAAATTTTGCTTAAAATTAATTAATTAAAATTATCAAGTGTGCAACCTTAAAATTTCTACTTATTAGACTTACTAGATTAGATCATCATTATAATAATTAATACTATTTACATGCTTATATAAAAACTTGCTTTCATAAAATAAATGGAACGAAAAATATCTCTTACAGGAATAAAAATGAAATTTATCAAAATTGATAAGACTTGTATGAAAATTAAATATTTGGAATTTTGTATAAGTCATAAAACGAGTAGCTTTTAATACAATATTAAATAATGGAGAACACTTTGAAAATTTTTTATTCAGGCAAAATTATAAATTATGCTTCACAAAATGTAAGTTTGCTAGCATTTATCTTTAAATAATATACTGTTTGATAATAATGGTAATTTAAGCAACATCTATTAATGTAATAATAAATAAAAAAAATTCTCATTTTCGAAAGAAACTCCATATTTAAGTATTATTTTTTAAATTACAATTATAATTCTTCATTGAAACTTGTGCATTATTATATTACATATTTTAAGCACAGAACTGAATTGATAAAATAATTTTTTCGGAAAGTCAGACAATTTTTGTAAAAGAAAACACTCAGTAGTGTAAAACAAAATGCTTTGTAACGTAACAGTCTACTGACTATTAGGCATTTCGTAACATTTATACTTCGAGAGCTAGTTGGGAAAATTTTCTATTTGGATAATCTTTCAATTTTACAGAATCTTTATGTTTTGTGAAATTAAAAGAACGTGTTGAAACTTAGCACACAAACACATGAATGTAAAGTGAACGAAAAATGTTAATTTTAACCAAATATTCAGTTCTTTGGAAATTCTCACATTCCTGTTATTTTCCCAAATCACTTTTATCCTTGTGACCAAATCGCTATTATCAGTCCCACATTGTCTGTCATTTTCCTACACAACTTTTATCATTTAATTCCCACATTAACTGTTATTTTCTTATTTTAATTTCATATTTATTCGCATGTTATATTCATATACTTTATTCTCCTTTTAATTTTTTCCATGGGCTTTGTAAGAAAAGGCTGTTTTAAAAGAAATTCAAAATAAAATAATAACTATCTTTTCATTATGGATCGTGCTAGTTATTTCATTGAATCGTAATTAAATTAGAAATGTTCCAAATAATAAAACTTCTGCTATGAAAATCTAATACGATGCAAAGCATATGCCGTCTACACAGTTAGTTTTAAGATGATTACAGTTTCAAATGTCAATAATATGAATGGTATTTGAAATTTTTTTAGGTATGTGGTTATGCTATCCTATGATAGAGGGTATGTGCTAGTCTGATTCCTTTATATTGTTACGTACTTGTAATTTTGCTTTCCCACACTAATAATGTCATCGTAAAAAAGACTAAGTTACAGACATCTGTATTGAACGGTACCCGGGAGTCTCATTAATGATCCCAAAGCTTGGCGACCCGCCGACGAATTTCGTGACTTTGGTGAGAAAGTGGATAATAATAATATCCGAAACATCGAGAATTTTTCCGATAAGTCTATTAGGAGCCTAGATACATTCAGAATGCTCCTGATTAGTCCAGAAAGTTTTAGTTCCACATCTCGCTGCTGTATAAGCTCAGCGATCTGATGCTGGAGTGGACCAATCGGGAAAACCTGAGAGGTCTTGAATAGAAGTCCTGAACGGAAGAGTAGTAGAGAGAATACCGAAGTATTGGTGGAGAGTTGGATCTCTGAGCAGTTTTGTCGTGTATTCTGTCGAAGCCTGTTGTGTGCGTCGATCCTTATCTGTGCGATTGATCGGCAGACCTGAACTGAGAAGTAGACCTGTTGCATGAAGTAGTGGGTCGACAATAATGGTAAGAAGAGACAGAGGAGTAGTTTCAGCCCGTTCGGGAGAGACCTAAGTGAACGTAGACCGAATCCCTTAAAGATTCCCTCTCCTGTTGAATCCTGTCTGGCAGGTTTGTGAGTTGTGGACGCTGTCACTACGGAATTTCTGCCTGTGGACTACTGTCTGTAGTGTGCTGTCCTGTGTGTTCGTCTCGGCTGTGCATGTTGACTTATGTAAATATTTGTCGTCTTTGTGCTGTCCTGTAAATAAACATTGTCTGCGTTGTGTCTTTTACTAAAGTAATGATAATAGTATGTGCTCATCTTCTCACATCATACACCTCACCAGACAAGTAAACGAGCCCGATAAGGATAGAAGTATTAAGAGGAAAATCCATAACAATATTGTACGTATGTGATTTTAAAACACTGATATGTTTGTAAGTCTCAGAAAATCAATATATTGTTATCGATTTCACCATTGGGCTCGTTTTTGTGGTGTGAGAAAACATGCAGCAGGCCTCAGTAGAAAAAAAACCGTTTATTTACATGAAGACAGGACAGCAGGAAAGAGACAAATATTTGAAGCCTAAACAAACACACAGCAGAACACAACAGCAATAGTAGCTCAAAAGTATAGATCCGGTAGTAAAAACGATCACAGCACACAAAGCAGCTAGACAGAGTTCGGCAAGAGAGGAAATCCTAGGAGCTTCACTCTATGGTCTCTCCAGAAGGCTGAAATTTCTCCTCTGTTCCTCGCTTTACCTGTATCCATGTCACATGACTAACCCCTCCACAAAGAGCAATTCAACACTCCCTGCACACAACGCTTTCACCATTGCTTCGCTCTTATTTTGACGACTCCGTTGCTTGCCGGCTATTCCGACTACAATTCAATTTGCCACCAGTCACAGATTGAGAGTACCGTCCTTTTATAGCTCCCGGGGCGCGGGCCTAGACGCTTTTAGACCAATTAGGTGGTTCTTAATGGACGGATCGTTAATATTCTCGAAGTTTCCATAATTACTAATTTTGTAGCCAAAATCGTCAAGTTCAGGTATCACTGATATGACACCAGACCAGTACCCATATGACTGATCGTAAAACGATCTTTTTACGATAACAGTTTTTGTTAAAAGGATCCTTTTTAAGAACGATCATTTTTACGAATAGTTTTAAATAATCCACCACCCGGAAGCTATAAAAGGCTGTTACTCTCAATCTGTGAGTGGTAGTAAATTGAATAGTAGAGCGATCTTTTTTACGATAAGACTATAGTAAGAAAAATCGTTTTTAAGAACGATATTTATTACGAATAGTCTAAAATCAAACCTTAGAAGCAAAATTACAGGTTTGTAGTAATATCTACCCTCCCACCCCCTTCCAAAAAGAGAAATTAAAGGGGACTTTGTCAGATGCATATTTTCGCACTTTGTTTCATGAGATTATCACGTTACATCAAGTATTTTTATCCCCGAATATGTTTACAATTGTGATTGTGGAAAAAATAAAAAAAAAGGTCATTTTACAAATTCAAGATTCATTCTATCAAAATTATTAGTTCATCGGGTTAGTTTTTATTACAAGAATTTCTATTAATATAATATTTGATTAAAAAGATTAAACTAATTTTTCAAATATGATTATGCATGAATCTCTGGTAAATGGCTTTAGATTAATCTAAGATGAAAAAGTGCTAAGCTAAGCTATGAGCTAATCAAAGATGAATCCTTCAAAAATGGAAGAATGTTTTTCCTTTCAAAATATTTATTTGCCTGATTTATTTAAAATGATTTATAATGTTTAAGATATCCTTTATTAATAACACTATAGTGTTAAAATTCTCAAAAGTTATTATTTAGTTTTTTTTAATAGCATTAATAAAGCGTACTGGCAGAAAAAAAAACACAGATGTTAAATATTTCACGTATTTATTATGCTTATTCTTTTTTGCCTAGACGAAAACAAGAAGAAAATAATAAGATGTGGAATATCGAATCGAAACAATAATATAAAAATTAGAAATCATATTCCTGCATTAAAAAGTATCTTTGAATGAGCAACAATGCATCCACTATATTTTTATGGTCATATTTTAACTTTTTAAAGTGTAAGAAAATAAACCAATTTTTCAATTTTTTTTTATCATCTACATTCTTTGTTTAACGTCTTTCGCAAATATTAATTACTAACCTTTTTAAGCTCCTAAATATCACTTGGAAGAAAATTTTCAAAATAAGCTAAGTAAAGATTGTTTTTATTGTTTCTCTGTTTTTATTTTGGCAGACGAATAAATTTTCATTTCTTTAGAATAAAAATATTCATTAAAAAGAAGGCAAGATGTAACGTTAAAAACATTTTATTCAAACAAAAACAATGTATTTTTCATTACAGAAAAATTCATTTATTCTTGTTCCTTTCAAAATTCGATAACTTATATTGCAAAGAAAGTAATAAAGAGATTCAGATTTTTTTTCTTAATTTATTCGGAATGCTGTTCTAGGAAAAAAATTCATTAGTCTTTTCAGAGTTTTTGATAACTTTCGTGATATTTATTTTATATGATTTGACAATGCTTAGCTGAGTACAATAATGGTATTTGATTGTGAGAAAACAAAAATACACCATTCTTTTTTTTATTAAAACATTTCTTTAAACACTATACAGGATGATTAAAATATATTTCAAAGCTGTTAATCACATGTTTGTCTTTGAACTTTGAATTATAAAAAAACACGATTCTTTTTCTACACTTTTTTCAGCTTGCTTAGTTCTATCCCAAGAGAATCTATGCATTCTTTTATATCTTTTGCTCTCTTTTATCAAAGGAAGCCATATTTAGTAAAACATATCCAAAGAATTTCCTTCACATTGTAAGTTTTAGAAGAATAGCAATTGGGCTTATAAAGCAAAATATGAGGATCATTTCGGGGAATAAGTAATTTTTACAACACATCAGACCGCATTTTGTATTCTATTCCAGCAAAAGTAGGGAAATGGTATCCTAGTGTACCAAAGAATTCATAATACCTAGTGACCCAAGGTTACCTAAGTATAAGGTACTTAGTAAATATCTTTCGTAAGGATAAAATTCATAAGGATTTTATATATTATGTGTTCAATATAAAGACAATGGTGAATATAAAAAAACACATGAAGGTCATTTTAGAGTGTATGTAATTTTTATGACCCATCAGAAGATACATTGTATACTATACCAGCAAAAATAGGTAAAGTGTACCCTTGGATACCAAGGAATTCAAAACACATAGTGACCCTATTATAACTAGGTATAGGGTGCCTAGAAAATGTTATCTTTCGTGAAGATAACATTCATTAAGATTCTATGTATGATGGAGTTATTGTTCCGTATAAAGGCAATGGGCAATTGGGCAACATAAAGCAAAACTGGAGGATACTTGTAGGGAGTATGTTATTTTTATGACACATCAGACCGTACTTAGTATACTATCCCAGCAAAAGTAGGTAAAGTGTACCCTTGGTTACCAAGGAATTCAAAACACATAGTGACCCTATTATAACTGGGTATAGGGTGCCTAGTAAATGTTATCTTTCGTGAAGATAACATTCATTAAGATTCTATGTATGATGGAGTTATTGTTCCGTATAAAGGCAATGGGCAATTGGGCAATATAAAGCAAAACTGGAGGATACTTGTAGGGAGTATGTTATTTTTATGACACATCAGACCGTACTTAGTATACTGTCCCAGCAAAAATAGGTAAAGTGTACCCTTGGTTACCAAGGAATTCAAAACGCATAGTGACCCTACTATAACTAGGTATAGGGTGCCTAGTAAATGTTATCTTTCGTGAAGATAACAATCCTTTGTTACCTTCTGTTTAATCATTTCTAATAATCTGTTCAATCATTTGTTATTTCATGGATCGGAAACATAGAATTACTTTGTTTAGCATACAGCATTCGTTTTTTCCATTTTTCTACCATTTATTTATTAATGAGAAAGCAATGTTGAATTAAAATAAATCAACAATTATTTAATAATTTTCCCAAAAAGCTATATTTATTTCATTATCTGTACGAATATTGATTTGGAAAATTCTTATAATTTCGAAATGCATTCTCTGAAGGCTAATAAATAGGTCTTAACAAGAAAATGACTTTCTCATTTTGAGAGATTTTTGTTTTATTTTTATTTATCGAAAAGATATTTAATCCACTAATTTAAAATTATCCAGTCTTCCCCTTGACCTTTGAGTCTTGGATTCGAGTCCCGGTTCAGGCATGGTTTTTCTTCCTTTGTTCTATCTGTTAGACGCATGAATGTGCCCTCCTGTAAAAAGGGGTTGTGCAAGCGAATAAATGACAAATGAGTGGCAAAGTCGTATTCTTGGACCTAGTTGACGCTACTAAAATAAGAAACCCTCACTATCGACTTAGATCGCTGTCTTCGTACCAGCGAACTTGTCCAATTGCAAGTACCATAGGAAACAACAGCAATCCAATCCAATTAGATGGTTCCATCAAAGATTTGCATCGATATTTAAACTTTTTATTGGAATTTATTGAATCGCAACATTCCAACCATGGAATGTTGCGATTGATAAAGCATATCAAATCGCAGCTTACATTAAAAAAGATGATGTAAAACTATTTCGTCATCATATTTTATTTCATAACAACCCATTCCGGCATCCATTTTTCATTCATTTTTATTTTTTTCTACCATTTTATTTATTTCTGTGTTTTGAAAATGCTATTAACAGATAAAGAAATATTTATGTCCTTATTTGAGGAAATCGTGAATTTGAAATTTCTTATTTCGCTCAGAACATTTTTGATATTCCAGTGGACCCTAAAATAGATTATAACATTGAAATCACTTTGTTTATTTAGGGAAAAAATATTTTTATTTATTTTTTAATTATTGTGTATCTTTTCATTTAGTTCGGTGTAACTACTTTTTATTTTAGTGCAAGTATTTGAGTGTGAAGAAAATATTGAATTTCCTTATTTGAAAATATCCCTTTCCGACGTTTCCATCAAAGATTTGCATTGATATTTTAAATTCTTCATTCACTAAAGTAGTTGCATTCCGTTTAATTAACACTACTTGTACTGCAAAGAAAAGTTGCGATTGATAAAGCATATCAAACCAGAGCTTACATTTAAAAAAATGATGTAAAACTATTTCGTCATCATTTTTCATTTCATAAGAACTCATTTCAGTATCCATTTTTATTTTCTCTTGCCATTTACTTATTCCTTTGCTTTCAATCTTCTATTCACAGATAATATTTATGTCCTCATTTTAGCAAATCACGATTTTAAAATTTCTTACTTCGTTCACATTTTTTGGAGATTCTAGAGAATCCTAAATAGATTATAACATTGAAATCACTTTGTTTATTAAGTGGAAAAATATTTTTATTTATTTTTGTGTATCTTTTTTTTCGGTGTAATTATTTTTGTTTTTATTTTGATGTAATTTTTTACATCTGATGAAAATAAGGAAACTCTTTATTTGAAAATATCCATTTAAATGTTTTTATCAAAGATTTACATCGCTATTTTAAATTCTTCATTCACAAAAATAGTTGCACTCCATTTAATTAAAAGTTCTTGTTCTGCTTCAAAAGTGCGATTCATAAAGAATACCAAACTATAGATTACAATCAATAACAGGATTTAAACATATTTCGCCATCATTTCATAACAACTCATTTCGGCGTTTATTTTTCATCCATTTTTATTTTCTCCTACCATTTATTTATTTTTTCTGCCCTTTCAATCTTCTGTTAACAGATAAAGCAATATTCATTTCATTATTTGCAAAAATCATGATTTTGATATTTCATACTTTGTTTACATTTTATAGAGATTCTAGAGTGTTCTAAAATTGATAACATTGTAATCACTTCGTTTAATTCGTGAAAAAAAAACATTTTTATTTTTTATTCTTGGTCTTTTCTTTTTATTTATTTCTGTGTAATTAATTAATTTTTATTTTGGTGGGATTATTTGCGCGTGAAGAAAATATTGAATCTCCTAATTTGAAAATATAAATTTCCATGTTTCCATCAAAGATTCACATCGAACATGTTAACATAACGTACATCTTTGATAAATATCTTTTATACCGTAACAGTTCTGACCATTTAATGCTCTTTATCGCTTTGAGTTAGTAACTTTAACCATGGCAGTCTAAAATTTGATTCCCATTGTAGATGTAATATAAAGGCTACTGGTGTCTAAATTGATTCTATAATTAACATGTTTTTAGAAAAAAATTACATTATTTTCTTCTATTAGATATTGAAAACCATCGAAATATTGCTTGAGTCATTATAGAAAAAAATTCAAAGATTTACACAATAGTAATTCAATTTGTCTCTGATTACTTTCTCCGGACGTTTTTCTATTATAGTTTTCCTTTTAGGTGTCTATGGTATCTAATTTATTTATCACATTTGGTCCTTCCAAATGATGCCGGGACAAATTGCATCCATTTTAGTTTTACAGCAAATTGTCATCTATATTAAAAATGACAATTTTTGGAGTTTGGATCTCATAATTGATACGATTCATAACATTTCTTTTGATTAATCTTAGAATTAATTACTCTGCATTCATACAAGTCTTATTAGAAAAAAAAGTCATAAGAAACTGAACTGAGCTTACTGTGAGTTTTGACATCCACAGAATTTTGAAAAAATATAAATCAGTGACTCTGATGTTTTTACTTTCGGATGGCATCATAGATATACCAGAACTTCTTACTTAAATTCTAAATTATCACGAATATTATAATTTAGAGTCTATGAAACATTCTTATAAGCTTTGAATTATCGAAAAAAATATTCCTAAGATTTACACAATAGTAGTTTAATTTTTCGTTGATTACTTTACTTTGAAATACTTATGTTATAGTACCTTTTAAAGCATTTTCGGTATCTATTTGATTCATCACATTTAATCCTTCCAAATGATATCGTGATAAATTGTATACATTTTATTTTTATAATCAATTGACATGCAGTGTCCTTTTTATTGAAACTTTTATAAAATTCCATTGCACAACAAATTATCACACAGGGCTTACAGGAGTAAGTATTCAACACGTAACAAAAGAAAATAGGAAAATTTAACAGTTATGGAGGATTGTGTTAAAATAAAATAAAAATAAGAAAATATAAGTTAAGAATAAGAAAATTGAACAGGTACCAATAATAAATTCACAATAATTTTCAAGAGCCCCTCTGAGGGAAACAAGTGGATGAAAATCTGGAGACCACTTTATATTAATGGCTTGGATAGTCACTCTTAGGTTCTGTCTTGCTCCAGTAAACTTGGAACACCTAAGTAGCATATGTTCAACATTTTCCTCGCGACCGATGTTACAATCACAGATATATAGATGATGGAGACAAGTTAAATTTAAATAGACAGCTTTTAAAGTTACCATGACCAGTGAGAAACTGGGTTATTCTGTAATTGGTATAAAAATAATGACACGACAGTCTCTTATTAATGGATGGAAAAAATGTTTTGTTGGTCTCTCTTTATATGAAATGATATATTCTTGATTCCAAAACTCCACCATGTTTTGTCTCATAATTTGGTGTTTAAATCTCATCTTTCATATACTTACTAGATACATTAAATTTCCTTTGATTAGTCGGAGACTAAAATGTCTAGAGTTCCGAAACTTCCATCTTTAAAATGTATCATTGGTCAACTAAAATTTTGTAAACACTTTTGATGTTCTTCAATTAAAAAAAAAAAAACTGCCAATTTCAAATAACTTATTTCTATATTTGAGAATTCCTCAAAACATATTCGCTTAATTTAGGAACAAAATAAAAGCACAATTTTTACAATTTGGCAGCACAACAAATGACTAATCACAACTTATTAGAAAAACAACATATATTATCACTAATTTTATTATTTCAAGATTATTGAACATTTGTATCCAAATGTTGCTTGAGTCATTATCAAAAATAAAATACACAATATTACATAATAGCAATTCAGTTTTTATCTGATTACTTTCTCTTGAAGTATTTCTATTATAGTTTTCCTTTTAGGTGTCTTGGGTATCTATTTGATTCATCACATTTGGTCATTTCCAAATGATGCCGGGACAAATTGCATCCATTTTAGTTTTTAACTAATTACCATCATCCATATTAAAAATGAAAATGTTTGGAGTTTGGATCTCATAATTGATATATTAGATTCATTAAATTTCTTTTGATTAATTTTTGATTCAAGTGTCTAGAATTGCAAAAATCCAATGTTTTAAACTCATTATCTCTCGACTAGAACATTGTGACCACGGTTTGACTTTTCCCAATTCTTAAAAAAAAGGAAACCGTTATTATTTCATATAACTTAGTTCCATATTTGTGAATTCTGCAAAAATTATACACTTAATTTAATAACAAAATAAGTGCACAATTTTCACCATTTGGTAGCACAAAAAAAAAAAGAATATTTTATTATCTTCTATTGTTTTTAGATTCCAAGCACAATTTTTTATTTCTATTGTTTCTAATGTAATTTTATTTTAGAAATTTGTTTCTATTGCTTCTAAATGTTCCTTTCAATTTCTATTGTTTTTAAAATGAGCGTACAATTTTTACAATTTGGTAGCACAAAAAAAAAGAATGATTTAACTTCTATTGTTTTTAAATTTCGATTTTCTGCCTCCCAAAGTACCTTCCTCTTGTTCATATCAACGGCCACAAGATGAAATTCAAATATCACTCTCAAATTTCATGCTAAGACGAAACTAAAGGCGAAACGTAAAACTGCCCGAAAGAAAACTTCAGCGATCTTATTTCTCCGGAGATTAAACACAATCCTTCCTCTTTTTGAGAAGAATGGGAGTTTTGAATTTTCCTGCGGTGTTGTTTATAAGGAACAGGGAAATAAATAAACAGAAGAAACAGATGCTGAACAGGGTAACAGATAAATCCCTCTTTTTCTCGCTTATTTCGTACCCGAATACATTGCTCTCACAATAGCTCAGGTTCTTGTCGCAAAGAATTTTCTAAAATAAACATGCGATGATATTCTTACATTTTTATATTCATGTTCTTCAGAATATCTCTGAAAGTCGCTAAACCTTCCATTTGCTGTCGGTACTTGAAAGTACCATTTAAATCCAGCTTATATCTTTACTGTATGATTTCTTTTGCTGATGGTATTCTAAAGAAGACGGATGATCTAACCTAAATAACACGAAGTCAATATAAAATGAAAGTAGGAATTTAAAATATTTAATAAATAATTAGATTCATTTAGATATTTATGTTAATTATAGATAAATCTGTTAACTTTCTATTGCTGAATAGATATGAAAACTCCTGTACATAAAAATAACAGCTTTCTTAACTTTGGTTCCTTATTTAACCCTTTATTTACTGACGGTACTTGAAAGTAAAATTCAAATCCAGCTCATATTTTTGCTATGCGACTCTTTTTGCTGACGGTATTCTATAGAACGCGGAGAATGTAACCCAAATAACAAGAAGTGAATATAAGATAAAAGTAAGAATTGAAAATATTTCATTAATAATTAAATTGATTAAGATATTTCTGTTAATTACATTTTTTCCCCCTCGGGTTCATTGGAATTATTCTGCAAATGAAACTAAACCACTGGTCCAAAAATGAAGTTGAAAAAGTGACGGTAGCGTAAATAGGTAAATAAAGGGTTAAAGCCTTTATAGACCAGATATAAATAGAAAGAAACTATTCTCGCAATGAAACTCAATCATAAAATGCGAAAATTTCTAATTCTTGCTACAATTTGTGTTTCACTTTTGGCTGGACAATTTATTAAAAAAAAGGGTTAAACGGGTTTATGGAATGTTTAGTTTAATGGAAAACATTTTACTTTAATAAAACACAAATGGATGATAAAATTATTTCGTAAACATATATGATGGTTATAAATATGAGACAGTATTAGCGGCAACTTCAAGCAATTTATTGTTGTTGTCTCCAGTAGCACTTGTCGTTAACAGTATCAGCGGCAACTTCAAGCAATTTATTGTTGTTGTTTCCAGTAGCACTTGTCGTTGACAGTATCAGCGGCAACTTCAAGCAATTTATTGTTGTTGTCTCCAGTAGCACTTGTCGTTGACAGTATCAGCGGCAACTTCAAGGAATTTATTGTTGTTGTCTCCAATAGCACTTGTTGTTGAAAAGCCCGCTGATCGCTGCCAGCGATTTTAAGCCTAAATTAGAGTCCCTTGTTTTCAGTAGCGCCAACTAAGGCCAAGAGTACGACTTAGCTACTTCATGCTTCATATTTGCTTGCACAGCCCCTTTTTACAGGGGGGGGGGCACATTCACACAACTCACAGATAGAACACAGAATAACAATCATGCCAGAATTTCAAGCTGTATCTTAACTCTGAAATTAATATTTCAGAAATATACTCATTATTTTAATAGCATTGAAATTCCCGATGAATGTCTTAAAATAGTTTTTCAACAGTTTTTAAACTAAATTTCAGTCTAATGAATAAAAAAATCAAATATTTGGGGAAAACTGTGTTATGTTAAAAGATTCTTTTCAGTTAGTAGTTTAATAATAAATGAATTGGCATTCAATACGCAAATTTGCCCGCCTAAAGATCTAATATTCATAAGAATAATGATTATGCATATTAAAATAGTAACTGTCTAACCCGCTGTCTGAGCATCCAGTGTTCTAGTCCCAGTTCGGGCATAGTTGTTATCTATCTGTGAGTAGTGAGAATGTGAAACCCCCATGTAAAAAGGGGTTTTGCAAGCGAATGTGAAGAAGCTGAGTCGTACTCGTGGTCCTAGTTGGCGCTACTGAAAAACAAGGGACGCTCATTGAGGCTTTAAATTGCTGATAGCTTTCTGTCAGAGGGCTTGGAAAGTGCCATAATTAATAGCATCAACAAAGAAATGGTAACTTCTCAGGAAACCTTTTAACATTCAAATAACGTTTGTTAAAGATCAAAGAGCTGAAAAAATATTACATAGAAATATCCGAATTATTATTATTTAAAATTCCGAAAAGAAATTCTTAGCGTTACACAAATTTCTTTAATGTTTGTTTACGTCACATAAAAATTAAAATGCTCATATTTATGATGCAAAATATTATCTTAGCTGTACAGAACAAGCGTCATTTGCATTTAAATGGCATCGAATTAAACTCAGACTTTGAATCTTATATTTTAAAAGAAACGACGTGACTTTAACATCGATAGTTTGGCACAGATCCAAACGTTTTTAATATATCAGTGAATTACATTAATTCGAGAATTAAACATGGTTCTTTTTTCACACTTTATGTTAAAGAGTTCGGTCAATGAGCAGTCAGTTTATATATAAATACGTTTGATTATTCGTCACGAGTTGAAACTTAAAAGAAAAGAAGCTTTTCACTTTTCGAATCAGAGCCTTATGCTACTTCCCTTTCACTCTAGAGAAAAAAAAACAATGCTTCATTCTCTGGAACAGGGTAGAAAAAAAAAGATTTATAGGTTTACCCCGAGTACGGAGATAAAAAACTTTGCCAAATGCTAGATTGAAAGAAAGGGAACATTTCTCCCCCCCCCCCCCTCTTATCCATATTCGTCTGTTTTACTTTCGGCAACGGCAAGCGAAAAGATTGAACACTTAGGGGAGAAATTGAAGACAGTTTTTCTGTAAATCAGGTCAAATGACATTAAATGTAATATTGACAATACTAATTGCTCTATTTAAAGGAATGAAAATTCTTCTTTTACCTTTCTCGTATACCTTCATCATGCGGCTCATTGCTCCTTTTTTCTTCGTTTTATGATGACATGAAAAATATTTTTTTCTCCGAAGATGTTCCAAATTGATGATTAAAAAAATAGAAATCTGCTATCGTAAATTTCAAGTTATCACGTGTGTATATTATTTTTTAATGTGTATGGTATCAATTCGATGAAAATTCTCACATGACTCGTAAAAACCATCGCTTTTTTGTATCACTACCATTTAGAAACGAAATAGTTTATTGTCCTAAATAGTTTTGTCCCCGTCATGTCCTTTAATGTCATTACATGTATTTTAACTTCATTGGCATGATTTATTGATTTTAAAAGTCTATATTGACAGAGTTAAAATTTTGGCGCTCTTTCAAATAATATTAATTTTTTAACATCATAAAATTCAATGATCTGGGGAATAAGCTGATCACCAAAGGCAGCTAATTCAATTAAACAAACCGACTAATTATTATTGAATATAAGACTAATGAATTCAGTTCTGTATACAGGGTGAGTCTAAATTCATGAGACAAATTTTGAGGAGTTTTACAGTTCACTATAACAAACAATTATTGTATAGCAATATACGACGGGAGCCTCACAAAAAATAGCTCATTAAATGAAATATATTCTTTTTATACACAAATTCGTAGCTAACTGATTTTTTAAAAGTAATGTCTTAGGGAAAAAATTGCCTCCGATGAAAAGAACCTTCATTTTGAACATCTCAGATTTTTTTCTGAAAGAATAGATTATTATGCATTTGATATATATTATTCTTCAATAGAAAAATCCAATCATAGGCATACCCGATAATTCTCTGAAAAATATTTAACAAACGAAGTGACCCGTTTCAAGCCGACAATTTTCGTTGATAATATAATATTAACATTGAACAACTATCTTTTTCAATTTTAATACATGTTAGCTATAAATATATCGTACAGAATAATAATTGACCACATTTTTTATAATATTTAAAATAATGACTTTATTTTTGTAAACTTATTGTTGATCAGATTCGTTCTTTTACCTGGAGTCTCAAAATCCCAAATTTAGTACTTTGCAAATATTTAGAATATTTTAACGGAAAAGATCCTTCTTTCTATCTAATACTATAATACGAGGAATGGTTGCCAAGTCGAAAATCGCCCCAGAATTAATAAACTTCGGTAAACTTGGGGGTCTGGGGTTTTTGGCCACGAGGAATCGATTGGCGCCGGTTTTGAAGCGCTACGGTCGAGCAGTTCGAAGTTACGGATAGGATATTTTCAAACTTTATTAGTTCGCCATAATGGCTACTTAAATTTTCAAGCGGTAACGTGCTGCCCTCTATAGCCAATATGGCAAACTAATAAAGTTTTATGTTTATGCTGTTATAGGTTTATAATATGTTTCTTATGTATGTATATACGTTTGGTTTTTCTAAATAAATTTGTCAAAAATATTGAACTTCAACACACTTCAATCTGTACCTTTACTTTACATTTGTATAGAATAGTTCCCTTTCCAAACTCTAACTCTGTTTAGAATAGTTTACAATGGTGCACTTTAACCGATTATCTTTTCACCAATGGTTTCACAAATTTTCTTATGGCATGTATTGTTTTGATAAATCACAATTGAAAATTAAAATCTTCGAGTTAGCTTCGATACCTGTTTTCTCCGAGCGGAGTTCGGTCACCCGCTGGTATTTATAACACGACATCTTATTGTTGTTTATTTTGTATCGTTTAGAAATTTACGGATATTTTATTCTATGTGATGGATATATACATTCTGAGGATTTATAGACTCTGTAGTTGTTGGAGAGAAAAAATGTACCTTTAAAAAATAAATCTTGGGAATATACCGTTTTTCACGTTTTATTCCTCGGAAACGTTTTCCTCAAAGGAATCAAACTCTCCGGTTGTATATTTTGCATCCACGGAAGAGTGTTGCGATCGGATTCCGAGAAATCCGCTGTCTCCTGCCATTTTCAAAATGCATTTCTCCTTCTCCTTCTGTTCAAACTGTTTATTTATTTTTATTCCTTTTTCTGTCTGCGTTTCAGAGAATTCTTTAAGGCGATACTTCCACGAATAGCGAAGAATATTCAGTTGAAGGCGAAGTATTGATTGTCAGATATACTTTCAGTATAAAGTGCTGCGTGTAACTTGAGTTCAAATACAAGGTGATACAACAATAAGAGTCGTCGAAACTTCAGTAAAAATTTAAGTGCTTTATTCAATGAGAAATAAATGAATTACTTTCATTTTCCTGCATAAAAATGCAAAATTCGATAACTGAGTTATTCTAATTCAGAGGATTGATTAAAGCAAGTAGCAACAAATATATTATTATTATCATGTCAGAACATGATATTTATTTTGCTTGAGACTTTTGGAGCCTCAAAATATGAAGGCAACAATATGTTGGAGCCTCCAAATGAGTAGGCAACAAATTAGCGATTTATCCTTTTAAAAAGATAATTTTGGAATCGGCTTTCACAGTATAGCTTTCGAAATATCTATTGTCTGCCATTGTAGTTTTTTTCCTTGGAATTCACAGTGTTATTGTCTAACTCGGGCAATGTTATTTTAAAATTAACCAAACAAGTTAAAATATTGTTTGTTTAATCGATAAAAATTGTTGGTTCAGGAATAATTAGAAATAAGTAACATAAAATTATTAGAAAATAATGCATGCATATGGCTATTTATAGTAAGGCTATACCTTGATTTCCAAATTATACATTTTCTGAATTCTTCCGAATTGTCTTAAATAATTTAAGTAATTAACCAGTTTAAGTCAGTTTTTAACAATCACGAGACTATCAGTTGACGCATGTGTTGATATTTAGAATATATATATATATATATATATATATATA
>JAPMOQ010061908.1:380516-402359 GCA_026543055.1 Argiope trifasciata
GAGGATTGAATACATTATGAGAAATTTGTACGGTTTACCACTATTGAATGGATTGCATGGAGGTTTCAGAGTGAAGGAAAGACCTGAAGATTGTCAATAATGATTTAAGTGCAGTACTGATGGTACCAGGTCATCACAAAACCCTGAAGGATATGATGTCAAAGACTGACAGTTTCATTCCAACTGTTTCAGAAAGTGCAGATGTGGAGAAAGACAGCTACTTACTACTTAATGTTAGTTTGACGGATCGGCCCATTATTCAGCAGTCGACCCCAACAAACCCTGTTGATACTGTTACGTTCAGTGGTGGCGGGGTGGTCGGCTGTATGCAAGAAGAAGGTATTCAATTTAGAGGGTACTTAAATGCACAAATTCTAGGGATATTTAGAATTGTTTAAATTTTTACCTTTGGGGGACGAAATTATTTTGAAATTTTTGGAAATTTAAAGTAAAACCAATCATTTGCATATTTCCTGATTTTCTTCAAATACTAATCCATCTAAAGCTATACAAACTCAAGATAAATAATAGAGCTAAATCTTTCCTCATTTAATATTTACTATTGAAGCAATACCAACTAAATCATATCATTTCTGTTGTTAACTTCTTTCTATTTTTTCAAACATATCAAAGCTTAGAGCGATTAATGAAGGGTTAGTAGCATTTCAGTTTCCTCATATACACACATTTCAGTTGTATTATTTGTTTGAGATATCATTCAAATTTATTTCATTTTAATTCACTTTGAGGAATTTAATTTAATTTGATAAGGAAGAATGAAATAGATTTTAAGCAAATAACTGCTCCATACATTTCGACCGTAATTAAAATAATTAAATGCATTTATTATTTTTATCATCAGATATTTTTAATATCTGTGATTATGCAGAGGATAGGAACTCTTGAAGAGACAATTATCTTTTCGAAAATACTGATTTACAACTTCAGAGTTTTTTTTAAAAGTTGAAGTAAGTGAATTTTTTATTTCAAAGACTTAATAAAGAAAATTGATTCTTCAACGAATAACAAAGGATTTAGTCAAATTTCTATTGAAAACTAATTACGAAACTTGTAAATTAAGTGCGCTTTTTACAATTTTTTGTAAATAATTAAATTTTTGTGACAAAACTTTTCTTTTGTAAAAAGTGAAATCAATTTTCAATAAAAGACATATAAAGTTAGATTTCAATTGATATAATATCAAACGTTTTTTTCGACAGTGGCTGCATCATACCATGCATCATATGAATGAATAAAGACAGCATTCCTTTCTAACTTTTGGGATACGAGTTAAATTCAGTTTGCAGAAAGGATCCATCTAGCATCTACATTATTTGAAGGAAATAGTGGAGACGGTCTTCTTTCCCTTACATAATTCATTGGATTTCAATCCCCTGAGGAGGCGAAGAAGCCGTCATCAACGGTCTTTCCGTTCATTTTGCTGTCGTCTCAAAAAATCAAGATTGCTGCTTCCCGATAAATCCACCCCGGTGGGGAAGAGTTTCGAAACATTTTGACACATTTTTAAAAACTTCTTCGGTTCAGTTTCGAATCACCGCTCGTGACAGCCATTTATGGCATCCATACTTGTCTCGGCGTGATCCCATTTTCGTTGCCCAACTTCGAAGCAGAATTAACAGAAAAGAAAGTTTTCGATGTTTTTCTTCGATCTGTGCTCTGACTGAAGAAGATTGTTCCTGGAAAATCAATGAAGAGATGTTTTTTACCCCTTCAAATTTGAAATCATTCAATTCATTTTTGAAGTTTTCTTACAAGGACTCCTTTCAGCTTTCGAGATCGACCAATAAAAAACGAAAGGATTTTATTTTCTAAGTCAAAAAATACATTTTAGAGCTTAAGTGTTTTATTCGCCACTAAAGGTATTTCTATCGAAATCTTAAAGCTGTTTTCGCTAGAATTCACGGCCTTTGTAGTGTAAGCGATGTAATCTTATAAGAAATACCAATTGTTATTACTTTTAAATTTTCAAAAAATGTTGCTGGAGTCCTTTCTATCTTTATCTGCAGATACTCAATGATTCCGTGCCTCATCATGCTTTCTTCATGAACGTAAGTAGTTAGGAAATAAGATAAACTTCTGAAATAAGAATCACACACACCCCACTCGTTGATTGCTCCATATAAAATGTAAAGTTGCTCCTGCATTTTTCTTTCAAATCGTGTCCTTCAATTGCTAGAAAATATGTAGAAAGGCTTAAAGTTGCTGGAAAAAATTGTTTATATGCTCTTTCCTATGCTCTTATTTCCTTGATGGAGCGTACATAAATAGAACAGACCCCACTTTATGGTAGGGCTAATTAAGAAAAGCAAAAAACCACTGGATGATCGGCTGACCCATATATGAATTATGGCGGAACAAGAATCATTCATAAGTTATTATTATATATTTAAAGATAAGGAATATTTACTCCCTGAACTCAGTGATAAGAATAAGGAGCCGTAGACAACATTTGAAGAAACCAAACGAGAACTGATATATTAGGTTGTTGGGAAAGTAATTTCGTTTTTTCCTGACAAAGGATTTAATTGCATTTTTCGCACCCAATTTCATACTTAAACCGCAAAATCATTTTATGTTTTAAGAACTGATATAGCAAGGCTTGAGTGTGAAAAAGTGCAGCTGATTCTTCGCAGTAGTTTTTGGATGGTGTCCTTTTAAATATGGAGAGCAATAAACAGCATTTTCGTCATTTTTTTCTTTTTTGCTATAAAAGGTAAAAATGCTGTTCAAGCCAGAAATAAATTAGCCAATATGTGTGGAGAAGATGTGTTAACAGTACATCAGTACCAGAACTGATTTGCAAAATTTTTCCTTCAAATGAGGAGGCCAAAAACCACCTCGATCAGTTTTTTTTTACAGCAAAGACCAAAACTTTTATGAGCGTGTAATCATGTTACTACCAAAAATATGGCAAAAGGTATTAGACCAGAATGGCAATTTTATAATTTAATAAATAATTTATTCATCAAACGAAAATTTCTTTTCATTTTGATAAAAAAATACGAAATGACTTTCCGAACAACCCAATAAAAAAATGTTAGGAAATTTCTTTTTCTTTCATACTTTATTTTAAAAACATGCAATGCATTTGGAACCTGCTGTTGTGCGTCTTTATTTAAAGTAAATCACTTAACATTAAACATATAAGTTCTTTATTGATATCCAATCTGGCATTTATTTAACCCGATGTGTAAGAATATCCCAAATGCAAGAATTAAGACGTGAATAAATACGTTTTATTATGTTTGTAATGTGTTTCGGTGGTGAAATCGGGTCCTGTAATGACCGTATTTGCTCAAATGTTTCATCTTGTCTGTCAATAGTTCATAATGAGTTTCATTTCATTTCCTCAATGAGTAGTGTTCAATTGAAACTGTCCTTTGGTCGGATCCAAACTTTGGAGACTTTGTTGGTTACCCATTCCACCGTAGTAACTCTAGTGTCAAACGGCTGAATCATAAGACGTTATAGAATATAGCTCTTTGACAAAAATGGTAACACCTATTAAAAGCAACTATTACGGATTTTTTGTAAACAAATCCTTAAAGTGATAGTATTGCGTTACACAGAATAAAGTGAATTATGTCTGATAATTAATTTCAAAATGCTTGCCTTTTATATATATAAACTTTATTTTTAGATTGCTCAATATATATTTGTAGTTTTATCATGTTCATTAAGTGGTAATGATAATGAATATGAATAACAATAAAAATTTAACGTGCGGTGATTGTCAGAGAAGATATTTTTTGAAAATTTCTGCATATCATGAAATAAATGATTTGCTTTATTCATGATATATTTCATAGTCTATAAAATGACTCCACATGTAGCTTGCATTAAACATTTTAGTTTCAGTGATAGGATAATATTGACATAAAGAAAAAAAATATTACGATTTGCGTTAATCCTTAAGAAATTCTTGTTTTTGAAAGCATGTATATCCAACAGATTATAAATCACAGAGATGGTTTTGAATTAAAATTGAACAATTTTCCCCACTTGAAATTTTTAATTAAAGTGCTTTTGTAAAAAAAATTTTATTCAAGAAAATTTAATTTTTTTCAGAAATTATTGTAGTATCTAAGCCAGTAAGCCTGCAGCTTTGCTCAAAAAAAAAGTAGAATTTTAGATCTAAAAATGACAAAATAAAGAATAAAACTTCCTTAATTTTATTAAAACAAAATGGACCCTTTCACTGGACTGGAACAATTAGAAAATAAAATAATCAGAACTTCTAAATGTAAAAATTTATGTTTTATCATGGTATGAAAAAGCAGTTTCACCATAATTTTTAATGAATGGCTGTTTGCCTTTTAGTTTTAAAGTTTAATATATTTTAAATTTAACTTTAAATGGTATTACTCTTTTAATATATTTATTAAATTATTATGAACATTTTTACTGAACGTTTTTAATCTTAAAATCAACCCTTAGAAATAAACATGAATCTTTTTTTAATATTCCTCTAGTTCTCTTTCTTACATTGGCAAACAAACTAATTTTTAAACATTAAGTACAAAATATTCATTAAAAAAGAAAGAGAAAATAGTATACGTAATATGAAATACAATTTATTTCAACCAAAACAAAAACAAAAAAACAATTTATTCTTCATTAGATGAAACACATATATTTCGTGCTTTCTTCGAAATTTGATAACAGATATTGTGAAGAAAAGTACTTCAGAGATTCGAATCTGCTTGTTTCTCCTCTTTATCCCAAGCAGTGCTATGCGAAGAAATCCATTAGTCTTCCGTTTCTTCAATTTGTTTGATATCCTTCCGCGCCATTTATTTAATTCGATTTCACAGCAATTCTCAGTAAAGAAATATCATTTGATCCCGAGGAGAAAGTAACATTCTCTCTTTTTTATTGAAACGTTTCTCTTAAGGATTGAATTTCCAATTTATGCCTGATTTTTATTAGATTGAATTCAAAGCTACTCATGTCACACTTATTTTGCCATTGGATTCTAAAAGACAACAAGATTGTATTTCTTTAAAAATGTGCTTTTAATGCATGAGAATTTATACATTTATAAGTATTTGCCTATTTTTAGTTTCTTTTCTCACAGAAAATCTACATTTTGTAATGGTAATTAAATCTTTCTTTACTTAGTGAATATTATAATAGACAGATAAAAGGTAAATAATAGAAGCTAGGAAATCTAAATAATGACTGACTTTGAAGATCCTTTTTTGTCGAATTTTGTCTTACTCCTATCAAACAGGAAATATCATGGCAATAAGGTGTCATAGGTGAACCCTCTGACAGCATTTAAAACTACACTCCAGTAGATGAAAAATGGCTTCATTTAAATCAGTGTTCTCAAGGGCAGCACGCATAATGGACTTCCAGCTGAATAACCTAATTCTGAGGTAGACACTTTGTCGCCCTGCCACTTAGACGGAATTTTTGTTTCTAGAAATATAAGGGAAGAAAAAAGATACTGTAGCTCAGAATTAATTGCGTGTTCTCATACGACTGACAGCCATTAAATTTAAATAAAAGCAAGTTTACTTCAAATGGACAAACTTTAATTTCTAAAAAGCTTGGAAGGAAAGCCTTAAATCTTGCAGAGGCAAAAGACAGTTGGATTCTCAAAGGCGGAAAGGTTATCGATGAATTTGGTTTTTTTTTAAATGTGTGAACAACTTTCCAAGAAATTATCGAATCCGCTATAAAATACGTACATTTAAAAATAGAAATAGTACACATGGGAAATAGAAATCGCACATTTAAAAAAGGAAAACATATAAACTGATGGTTCTTAATCACAAATGCCAGTGACGTGCATCAAGAAAATTGTTCGGTATTGAACTTTTTGTCCCGTAAATTTCTGTTCATATTTTAGATTTTTCTTAGAAATTTTTAATAATAAATATAAACGAATTATTGATTGCGATAAATTTTAATATAGCAACATACGAATTTTTCCTTCTGGAAATTTAATGCATAATCTTATTTAAAATTGTAACCCTGTCCCAGTTCATAAAACTGTGTTAATTTGGATCAGAGTGAGAAGGTTTCAAGTGCAGTAATTTTCATTATCTGAGTACACTAATTTCAGTTTTCTATCAGATGAAAGCTCTGTACACTGTTGCAAATAATAAAGAGAGCTGGTGCTTTTGCATTCGTTCTATGCTCTAGGGAAGAAGTGTTTGGAAATATCATTCTTTTCCGCAAACTTAACGTTTTCTTTGAATCTAGTCTTAAATCTTTGTTCATATCTTTTCCTGATTTTTCAAAGTTTTTTAGTTTTAGTTATATTAACGTTCCTTTGAAGCAACACGAGGGCTATTTTGGGACGGACCCCATCATTTTGAACTGAGGTCAGATGGCGAAGACGACACCTGAAGTGGCACCTCACTCTCCATACCACACAAGGGGGGGGATGTTTGGCCTGACAGATTTAAAGTGCAAGAGACCCCCCTCTCACGACGATTCTTCGGTGGAATCGAGTCTCAAACCTGCAACCCTCGGGTTCCGAAGCTGAAACCTTACCACCGGGCCACCGCGTCCGGCTTTTTTGGCTATTAATCGTTGATATGCGGTTAGTATACAAGTACTAGAAAATCGAACATGTGCTTAGGCATCCTTTTTTTAAAATCAACATTTTTCTACGAAATTTTTTGTATCCAACGAAATGTATTCAACCAATTGCATATCAAATTTTATTTGTTTGAGAGATGCCTTTTGAAGGAATTCAAAGCCAAATCTCTCACCTCAAATAACAATATTGATTTTATCTATTTTTTGTTTCACTTGAATATTCATTGCTTCGTACTTCATCGGCCTGAATATATCAACAATATGACATCAATGTTTGCCCCCCCCACCTCGTATTTTCGTTCTCTTCCTTATTGTAGAGGCAAATATAAAATATACTCTGACAAAATTTTAATCAAAAAACTATGGATCCATTTCGCTAGTTTTTGTGTGTATAACATAGCAAACAGAATTTCTTATTTTACATGCGCAAAATACAATTTGAAATAGCACATCCACTTATTTTGATAAAATCTAATATTTAGTAGATCTTATTAAATTATTGCTTTAATATGGTGGATGAATAGTTAGTTATCGAAGGTGGTTTGATTTATAAATTTTGTGACGCTGGAATATAAAGTTTTTTTTAAAAAAATTGGTTTCTAATGACAAAATTGCTAATTACGGTACTTTATGCATCGTTGATTCTTTGCATGTACATATATATATATATATTTTTTGGTTTGAGCCTGAGGATTGGAAATAATATTTAAAGTTGCTCTTTCATGAATCACTATTTTCTTGTGATTTATTTTATATTCTAGTTTTCGAAAAAAGAAAACAGATGGAAGTAAAGCAGAAATTTTAAAAGACATCTGTCATGTTTGTTTAAGTATTGAAAATGTTTTGATAAAGAAATTGCTAATAACTTTAAAACGAAAGAATGGTTTGTACAGTTTTTGTAAATTATTTTCTATTAATGAAAACTCTGAAGCATCGAAGTTAATCCTTCGAAGAAATATTTAAAACTTAAATAATAATCTTGCCCGATATCTTCTTTTTTGCGTAAGTTAAATTATTTTACTGCTGTCAGTGTTGAAGACATTAATGTATTTTGCATACATTTGCATACATTTTCTATAATTCTGTTAATTCTTTTTTACCTTTCGTTATTTATTTTCTACGATCTTAATCACTTGTAAGCTGACAATTAGAAATTAATTGATAAAATATTCTGCTATTTGTATGAATTATGATTTTAAAATTTCTTATTCAAGCATTGATTCGAAGAGCTAATTCTGAATTGCAAAATATTCAATAATTCCTTTCAATATTTTCTTTCACTTTCGTAGCATTTCGAGAAAATATTTTAGTCTGCTGATATAAAAATAAACCATATCAATAATTCTAAAGTATTTTGATTCATCTACAAGAATTCTATGAAATCAAATAATATTTTTCATCAAGTTGATGGAAATGTGAATTTTTATTCCCATTAAAATTCAATCTGAATTCGAGCTTGAACCTGACCTTGTTTTCATATGGTCCGTTTTTATCAGAAAACGCGAAATTTTATATCGTGCTTTGTACTTATGCAAATTATGCTCTTAAAATGAATGCAACTGAACATTATTATTATTGAAAATTAGCCATACTTTCACTTCTTTTCTCCGTCGCACATTTTATAAACAATTTAAATTCAACAGGGCAACACCAACAATTAGATTTGATTCAAACTTTTAGCGCTGTTACTAAAAAATTGTTTGATGCAACAGAAATATCAAGCTTCAAATGTTTATAACATTTTATTTCACTGCGATTATCATACTATAGTTCTACAATTTGAAATTTCATTTCCAAAATGACTTTGATCTTATTTTCATTCGAATGTCTGTGGCGATGGAGTTGGCTGGGATTGTGCCGATGTGGAGGTTGAATTCCGCCAAGGATCGAACCTGCGATGTTTGGGTTTGAAGTCGCGTGACTTATCCATTCGACAAAAACGAACGCTTGTGTCTAGTGGCTGTTACTGACTTATTAAGATGTCACCACAATATTCTCCTACCAGTGAGTCGGTAAAGAGACGACCGATTTTATAGTGCCAAGCGTTATGGCGAGCGAAGAGAGTGATTGTTCGCAGATTTATTTGGTAGATTTACAGTGATGTCACGTTAAATAGCCTTGTGGCGATAATGTTGGTGGAATTGTGAAAATGTGCAGGTTGAATTCCGCTAAGGGGTAAAGAGACGAATGATTTATAAAGCCAGGTGTAAAGGCGAGTTGTTACTGCGTCAAGTGAGTCTGACGATTATGCTTTGGTTGCATTTTGCTGCGGGTAGATGGCGCCATGACAGCTGTTTGAAGGTTCATTTTCCGAGGACACCAATGTAACGATGGTGTTGGCTGGAATTGTGCTAATGTGGAGGTTGAATTCTGCCAAGGATCGAACCCGCGATCTTCTGATTTCCAGCTGCGTAACATATCCTTCATGCAAAATTGATCACTCATGTTCAGTGGCAGTTACTGGCTTATTAAGATATCACCACACGTCCTTTGTATTTCCTTTCAGGGATGCAGGCGTTTCAGTCACAGTGATCCGTTATACGGTCTGCAAGTATGCTCATTACGCATGATTATTTACACTAATATGGGAAGCAAAAAATAATTGAGTTCTATAATTAAAATGCAATTGTTGAAGCTAAGATCGCCTAAAAGGTTGTTTTCACACAGCGGATACTTTGCATCACCGAGATTTGTATTGTGTTCGCTTATTAATTTGTAGATTCTTTAACAACGCTGTTGTAAACTATGAAGTAGAAAATCGGGTATTTTTTCGCAAAGTGAATTTGATTTCATTTCTTTTGTAAAAGTCGCTGTGGATATAAAATGAGAATTTAATTTTTTAGTTGAAGATGGAAAAACAAAAACATATTGCCAACCATAACGTATTGAATAATAAAGTTTAAAAGTACAGAATTGTTGATATTTATGCTTCTCCTTTATATCTCCTTCCATTTCACTGAATGTATTCCCTTCCGATACGAAATTAAATATCATTCCTAATTAAACAAGACAGTTATTTTAAATTCCAAACGATATTTCCAAAATTATGTCTTCTGAGGCAGCAACACGCCGGCCATCAGCTAGTTATTTATAAATAGTAATAAATTCAAGTGGTATAAATTTGAACCTTCATAGAGGAAAATATTTACCTTTCATTTTCCAGCGATAGTTTCATTTCTCGGGAAATGATGATCAAATGTACTGTGCATTCCAACTCGCATTCTTTAGCCGAAACTCCTCTTAGAAATGTAGTTCAGCTGTCATAATTTAATATTCATCACGGGCATTGGCATTTCAGAATATCCGCATTCTCTGTCTCCTCCATTCCTAGCAATATTTATACCGTGTTCTCGCCAACAAATGGCTCATATTGTATCCTATGTGTCGGTATTTAAACTGTATCCAAATGTTTGGCGACTAGAAATAGTAAAACTGAAATGATGAAAGACTATAAATCAGATCTTCAAATTAATCCAAATATTCTGACTGATTCCAGGGAGAAATTTGTTTGGAATATTTTCCGACATACTAAGGAAAGTGTGTTCACTATTTTAATCCGTTTTAATATGAGATTTACTTGAGTATTAAATTGAGGGCCGCGGTGGCCTGGTGGTAAGGACTCGGCTTCGGAACCGGAGGGTTTCAGGTTCGGAACTCGATTTCACCGAAGAACCTTCGTGCGAGGGGGTCTCTTGCACGTTAAATCTGTCAGGCCAAATGCCCTCCCGCTGGTGTGGTTTAGGGAGGGGGGTGCCATCTAAGACGTCCCCTTCATCTGACCTGGGTTCAAAATAACGAGGTCCGTCCCAAAATAGAACTATTGTTGCTTTACAACGGACGCAACTATTGTTGCTTTTAACTAAGCAACTATTGTTGCTTTTAACTAAACTAAACAGAGTAATTACTTGAGGAGAAATAGAATTTCCTTTTTCCATCTATTTAAAAAATCACCCTATTCAGCAATTAGTAGCTTAATTATATTGACGTCCCCTAGTAAAGTAACACTAAGGCTATTTTGGGATGAACCTCGTCTTTCTGAAACACTGTCAGATGACGAGGATGGTACTTGAAGAGGCCCGAACCTCTCTACACCACACCACACCAGCAGGAAGACGTTTGCCTGATTTATTTAACGTGCAAAAGACTCCCTTACACGACGGTTCATCTGTAGAATCGGGTTTCGAACCTGAAACCCTTCGGTTCTTAAGCCGAGACCTTACCACCAGGTCACCTCGAATCTGAATAATTAGTGATATTTATCAGAATACGAGGTTTAAATTATTTTGTGATCAAAAGCATGGCTCTTCTAGAATCGAAATCGATTATTAATGTGTTTCCAAGAAGGAATCGTAATATGTGAAAACGGGTAAAGAGATTATTCGTTGCGATAAGATTATTCATTTAGGAGTAGAATCTTATTTTTAGATCTATTTTAAAGACGGACCCTGATTCAATAATGAACGATATTTTATCATGTTAGGAGGGTTAAACAATATTGAGATTAAATTCATATTTCTGCTAGGATAAAAAATATTCATTAATGTGTTTTTTAATGATTAAGAACAATAATAATTTATAATTGAAAAGAAAAATGCAGAACAAGGCTGGTTTCTTTTCTGATTTAAATAAATATAAAATACAACAATGTAAAAAAATTAAATCTTCAATCACAAATTTTAAGTTATCAAGTAAGATAATCATTATTTTTTGTTATTATTTGTCTGCTGTATTTTAAGTTATTAACCAGTTAAAACTGATTTAAAAGAATCACGAGATTCCTCTCTCTCTCTCTCTCTCTCTCTCTCTCTCTATATATATATATATATATATATAATGAAAAAAAAGGAAAAACCTTCGTTATTTTTAATATCGATGTATGCTTAATTTCATACTCTCGTACTTTTTTCTAGTTTAAACTTGTTAATGACAAAATAACTAAGACAAATTGTAAGAATTCAGAGAATGTATAATTTGGAAATCAAGTTGTAAATTTAGTTGGCGATAAATTGCGAAATGTGACAAGCGACTGCATTATTTTCTAATAATTAGTTATTATTATTTTCTTTAATTAGTTAAAATTATCACTGAAACCAACAATCTTTATCGACTAAACAAACAATATTTTAACTTGTTTAAATTATTTATCGACAACATACAGTGAGTTAGGCAATAAAATTGTGATTTCCAGGATAAAAATTACAACAGTAGGCGATAGAGAGTTCAAAAGCTATACTGTGAAAGCCGACTAAAAAATAAAAATAGGAATAAATCGCCAATAGATTGCCTACGCATTTTGAGACACAAAAAACCTCAAGCGAAAACCATATCATGTTTTCACATGATAAGATTACTACACGGAAACTTTGTATCTCTAAGCGGTCGGACATGTTAGTTTAAAATTATCATTTAAGTATCATTTACATTCCAGAATATATTATTTTGGATTGTTTTTTAATGTTTTCGAATTTCATTCGAAATCTGTATGATACAATTTTTTAAAACTTATTTCACTATTCTCCAATGTTGTCATTATAAGTGCCAAGGTTTTAAACTCTTCATGTAAACTCTACATTGTTTACGATAGAATTCTTGAAAATTTTAATATTTTTTGGTAACTTTCCATTATACCGCCGCAAATCTCGCCAAAGAGATTGTTAGGCGGCAGTACACAGTGTCATTTTGGCGCAGGCAACAAAATGGTCGCGACTTGATTTGAAAATGTGGCGGTAAAAGGTTGTTAGCGGTGAAACTCCGTTTGGCATTGGTTGCGTTTTCATTGGCGACATTTTACGTGCGCCATTATAATGAAAAAGCATCTATTTTTTTTCGTTATGAAATTATTTGCATATTTAATATTTACTTCCTTGTATGAAAGAAAAAAAAACTTGATTTTCTAAAAACAACCCATAATTAAATTATTTATTAATTACTCCTATTTTTTATTGGAATTGTGCAGATATTAAATTTAAGCAATGGCATATATTTAATTTCAGAAGCTTGGAAGTTAAAAAAGATTCCAAAGACTTCCATTTCCTAAAAGTTCTAAAACTACCTATCTTATTCAGGGTGTAATTAATATAATTATTTTATTTTTAAAAAATATGTTGCTTCTTAAACCCCACTTTTCATATGGGTATTCATAAATAATTTTATTATAAAAAAGCCTTTATCCTTGAAAGCAAAGAATTTGCGCTCTACCATCTAAGCGTGAACTAAAATAAAATTTGGCTGATATAAGAAATTCTTGAACTTTTGAACACAAGGAAAAACGGACAAAATGTAGGAGTATGCTCACATATAAAAAAATGCATAAAATATTTTTTAAAAAAGATAAGACAAATTACTTTCATTTTTTATAAAAAGGTTTGAAAAGCTTCGAAACCAAGAATCTGTGCTCTACCATCTAAGCCTGACATGAAACAAATTTTGGCTCATACTAAGAATTCGTGAAATCATGAGAACCAAAAAATATTAAACAAACATAGTAATATGATCACGTATAAAGAAAATAGTTAAAATATTTTTTTTAAAATATAAGACATAAATTTTCTTTTCCTATAAAAAACATGTGACGTTGTTCATCATTCTTGAAATTTTGTGGGAATTATATAAAAGGGAGTTCCAATAAGATAATTGGCTCGAATTATTTGAGCTCAGGCATCTTTCGCTCGTTTTTAACACAAACAATGAAAAATGACGGAACGGCGTGTAAAGCGTCAACAGCACCTGTCTGCTTTTTCTCGATAGGGAAGAGCTTCATATAAACGGGGGGGGGGAGAGAAAAAGGTGAGAAAAGAAGAGAAAAACTATGAACAAAGCTGAAAGACGAGCATCTTGCTCCAATAGCCCCTAAAAAGATATGATCCATTGTCTGTTGCTTTTCTGTACTTCACACGATTTCTTTATGGCTGAAATATCCAACTTTTTTTTATTTCTATCTTTGTTTGTTTTTGCCTTTGGAAGAGATGGCATCTTGCAAAACAAATTAGAAGCTAGTATCATCGAGAAGTATTTAAGCTTTCACGTTGAATTTTTTGAACAAAAAAAAAACTTCTGAAATATGATGTAATATATTAAATCTACTGATATTTTTATCGTTTCCTTCCTTAAAACTTTTTAAATAAGTAATGAGAAAAAAAATGTATAATCATTATTGAAAAATACGTGCTATTCATAAAACTAAGTTCCGTTTAAATAATTCTTACTGGTTCATATACTATCAGGAAAAGAAATATCGTTTCAAAAAATAATTATTTTTTTGCAGCTTTTTCTTACATCACATTTAAAACTTAAAATTATAAACATTATTTCTACTTTTAATCGTAATACAAAGAAGTTTGGATGGTATCTTTTATTATCTTTGCCGGTGTTTGCCGTAGGAAGAGATGATATCTTGCAAAACAATTTAAAAGTTAACAATTAGAGGGTTTTACGCTTTTTCTAGAGAAAAAAATTGTGAAACATGATGTAAGGCAATAAAATTTCTTCTAAAGATCACTGAAATTCTTACCCTTTCTTAAATTTTTTAAAAATAAGTATTTAGAAAAAATTGCTCGTATTACTGAAGGATACGTGTTATTCATAAAACTTAGTTGGTAACGAAAGAAACTATTTATTGTATCTCGTGATTCGTTAATTATTCGTTCAGAATTCTCAAGTTTAATGTTAAAAAATGGGATTAAAATAGCTTCTTTTAAAACTGATAAAATATAGAAAATATATTTATACCATGAAAGCTTTAATATAGTTTAAAAGATAATATTTGAAAATTAGGATGGTGTAAAATTATGTGTACTACAATATGTTTTGTAGTTACTGCGAAAAACACTTAAATATAATTAAAATTTAAAGCCTTGAAGTCTGATCTCCCCAAACTTTCTCGCATTATCTGTAATAAAATTGCTACCATTGAGAATAACGTTGCATAACATCCTACATATATAGCTACGAATTAGATATATATTCCTACTATAGCTACAAAATATTAACCTTTGACTTGAATTTAGCCATTTCTACTGAATCTACTGTCTCCTCTGCGTGTTATTTGGAGATGAATCCTTGATAAATAGATGCGATTAAGATACATTTAAAAAAAATGTTTGATACTTGTACTACCCTTGTAAGCATCCCGTAGGTGTTAGCAATAAGTTGACCCAGTTTCATCGCCATCGGAGGAATGGTTTAGGAAGGCATGAGACATACAGACAGACACTCATTTTTATTTATATAGAAGAGAAAAAAATCATTTCGGGAAATAGTTCTTTATCTTGCAGTTTTTTCTGGTACCACATTTAGAAACTAAATAAGCAAGAATGTCATTATTTTTGCCTTTAATCCTGATACAAAGTAGTCATACCATAAATTAGAATATGTATATAAATATCTATGTGTTTGGGTGTACACTTTCCTGCGTAATTTTCTCTATTTTCTTAGTTATAACTTTTTCGCTTTTTTCTTATCGCTGACTTCGTCAGCTGACTTGTGTACCGAAATTCCTATAAGAGTAAGAAAGCAACTTTTTTCTGGGGCTTCCATTTCTTTATGTTTTGTTCAGTTTTTTGTGTGTAATGACGATCATAATTTATTGAAATTATTTCAAATTAATATTTTATATTGCTGTAATAAACACCCAAATACTTGCCTTGCAATTTATTATATTATAGATGAAATTCCTCTTTTCCTAATTTATTATATTTTTTAATATTCTGCAGCTATTGATTTTAAAAAATCAATAGCTGCAGTAAAGTATATAATTTATAATTTTTTAATAATATATAATTTTTTTCACCAAAAGTTCAGACTATATTATTTTATAAACACTATTTTGATACATTTTTCTCATTTCAAAACTTAATTTCTAGATAATATCATTTAAATTCCAGCATATTTGCTTCTGAAATTTTAATTAACTTCAAAATTGTTTTAAATATATTTCATATTAAATTTTCCATTGCTTAAGTTACATAATTCATACGCTTTGCGTCTATATTAATCAATTTTCAATGGCTTCAAATAATAATCACTATTTTTTTACAAGTAAATTTGATAATTATGTACATTACATTTTACATTTTTTAAAAAAGAAATGTCTCATTTATTAACTTGTCATGAAAAAAATTATTAGTTGAATGGAATGCTACTACTTTTCTATTCCTTTTTATATAATAAATCATTTTTGATATTAAAAATATTTGAATTTTTTATTTAATTAACAATTTATTCTGAATTATTCAGATATTAAAATTGTGAGCACACATTGCCAAGACTAGGCTATTCTTCAAGAAAAAAATAAAACGGTTTCTTTTTTGGTTCATTCTCTAGAATGTATTTTCCAATTGGTTGAAACATTATCAATGCGCAAATGTAGTCACTCTTCAATATTACTCCTTGTTCCCAATTACTTCTCTTGAATCTACATTCTTAGTATTTGGGGTTTTCTGAATACATAAATATTTACTTTCATAAAGTTATTCATTTAATCATTCTGAAATTTAATATTTTACAACACACACACACACACACACACACACACACACACACACACACACACAATTTTAACATTGTTTCAGGAAACTTATTGTAAATTGCATTTGTAATTGATTGCACACAAGCTACACGACAATAAGTATGAAATAGGAATTCCCTAACAGATACGAATAATGATATACTTTAATCATGTAAAAACAATTACAAAACTTCTCAGTCTATTATTCGTGACGAAATGTCATTTTTTTACATATGCATCTTAATCTCTGCTATTTAAAATAAAATATTTACTTATTTAACATTTTCTATCATAAACTATTATAATATTTTATTACCTTTCTTATTATTGGATTATCTTTTAGTCAAAATTATTTTTATAGCCTTTTGGTATTTACTCCATGTAAGGTAATTAACCGCAGTGAATAAAGCTATTTTAATCTAAGATAAGCTGAAGCTAAAGCTAAACAAGTTTTCATTCACTTATGATACGTGAGATCAAGACACATGAAACGCTTGAAAAAGTAATAATGCATCAAAATATTTTAAAATATAAAGATAAAAAAGTTGTGTCGAAACTAATTTTTATAAGATATACCATAGAAAAATAAGAGGCTTTTTGAAAAAATAATTATTTCCGCTGAATAATTAGCTGATGTTTTCCGATTACATTACATCCCAAAATAGCCCTAGTGTTGCTATACAACGTTAGTTAAAATAACTAAACCAAACCAAATCGATTATATTTCAAAACTAAACTTCTTAACATCTTCTATTCTAATTGAAAAAATTGAGTGATTTGATATCCAGAGTGAAATTTCACCAGTGGGTGACCGAGCTCCGCTCGGAAAAAACCGGTATCGAAGCTAACTCGAAGATTTAAATTTTCAATTGTGATTTATCAAAACAATACATGCCATAAGAAAATTTGTGAAACCATTGGTGAAAAGATAACCGGTTAAATGCACCATTGCAAACTATTCTAAACAAATTTAGAGTTTGGAAATTGAACTATTCTATACAAAGGTAAAGTAAAGATAAAGATTGAAGTGTGTTGAAGGTCAATATTTTTGACAAATTTATTTAGAAAAACCAAACATATATACATACATAAGAAACATATTATAAACCTATAACAGCATAAACATAAAACTTTATTAGTTCGCCATATTGGCTATAGATGGCAGCACGTTACCGCTTGAAAATTTAAGTAGCCATTATGGCGAACTAATAAAGTTTGAAAATATCCTATCTGTAACTCCGAACTTCTCGACCGTAGCGCTTCAAAACCGGCGCCAATCGATTCCTCGTGGCCAAAAACCCCAGACCCCCAAGTTTACCGGAATTTATTAATTCTGGGGCGATTTTCGGCAACCATTCCTCGTATTATAGTATTAGGTTTTTCGAAAATAACCGAATGCACTTCGTTGTAATTATATGTAATAACAAATGAGTCTTCGTCCTAGAGTATTCTTATTACAAAATGATTTTTTGTAGACACAAATCATCCCATATTAACTCAAGCTATTACATTCCGGAATTTTGAAAATAAACCCTTTAATTTTAGCTCCAAATTATTCCGAGAAAATTTTCCTTTTGGATGTCTAGATGCTTTTCATAAGACAATTATAGTGTGAATTATTCACATGATGTTGGTATTGGGTGAAATAATGGGAAAGCAAAAAAGTCCTACATAAAAAATAATGAAATCGGATTCCCTTTGCCTACTTCGGAAGTGAGAAATTTCTCGAATGACCTTTATGGTCATTCGGTATAAATAAACAAGAAGATAATAAAAGCAAGATAGCATCTATTACAATTTGGCTAATTTCCCAATGGGGTGATATCTTAATAAGCCAGTAACAGCCACTAGACGACCAACTCACTGGTAGGGGGAGTATTGTAGTGACATCTTAATAAGCCAGTAACAGCCAGTAGACACTAGCGTTCGCTTTTGCCGAATGGTTAATTTACTGGACATCAATCCCAAACATCACAGGTTGGATCCTTGGTGGAGTTGAACCGCCACATTGGCACAATTCCAGCCAATACCATCGCCACATTGGTGACCTTGGACTATGAACCTTCAAAGATTTGTCTTGGCGCCATCTATCCTCAGTAAAACGAAATTAAAGCAAAGTCGTCAGATTTACTTGACTCAGCAACCAAAATCGTCAGATTCACATAACTTGAACTCTCTTCGCTCGCCATTACGCTTGGCGCTATAAAACTGGTTCGTCTCTACAGACTCACTGGTAGGGGAGTATTGTGGTGATATCTTAATAAACCAGTAACAACCAATAGACACTAGCGTTCGCTTTTGTCGAATGTTTAAGTTACTAGACCTCAAACCCAAATATCGCAGGTTCAATCCTTGGCCGATTTAACTTCCACATTGGCTCCAATTCCAGCCAAACACCATCGCCACACCAATTCATAATTTTTTAGGAAAAGTATCGTAATCATCAAGAAATTCGAAATAGAGATTTCGACAAACCTTTACATCTCAGATCCCACTTTATCTGAAAAACATTGAGAATTATATCTCTTTGTCCCTCAATTAGTATTCGTGTCTCTCTGGCTATTTATTAACATAGCTAAAATAATTTTAGCTACAGATGAAGTTTGATATGTTATCTTGACCACCATTTAATAAATGTCAATTAAATTTTGAAATTGTTGCTATTGCCGATAAACGAGAATCCAACTAGCGACCTTACGGTTCGTAGCTAGATAGCATGACCACAAGGCAAAAGTGATCAGTCTGTCTTGAGGTTGTTATCCGGCTTATAATGTTTCCACTACAATGTTCCCCTCCAGACAGTTGAACGATATTTTTTTGCTGTTTTGGTGATGATATTATTAAATGTTGAATTTAATGCACTCATTTTTATTGACTGATTAATTTTCGCCTTTGTTATTACTGGCTGATTATTTATCTCTTTTTTTTCTATTGGCTGTTTATTTATCGCAATTTTTATCTTGGTTGACTATTTATCACTTTACTTATCACTCGGGTAGAGGGCGCACCAACAGCTGCACGAAAGTTGCGTTATGTTTGCTTATCATTCTAGGTCACCAATGTTGCTATTGGCAATAGGCGAGGATTGAACTGACGACCTTAAGGTAGCCAGGCAACATTACCACAAGACAAAAGTGATCACTCGGTCTTGAAGTTATTTAAGTAGTTGTTACAATATTTTGTTTTTGCCAGTTGGTTTAGTTCGTCTCAGTTGAATAATCGCCAAAATTTTGAACTTTTTAAGAATATTATAAAATATCTGAATTTATCTGAAGAGTATAAAAATAGGTATCATGATTCTAAACCTCTGTTAGTAGAAGAGAGCGATGCTTGAACTATCCCCACCTCAACAAGCTTCCATTACACAACAAAGGAAGACATTTGACTCTAGGTAGATTTTAAATGCAGCTTATATGTGATAGATATTAGTGTTGAATCTCAATAACATGTGTCTTTGGTTAAAAGCCAAAACTTTGTCATAAGTTTCTTGTACATTGGTATATGTGGCGAATTAAGAATTACAAACCGTAATGCATATTGTGATAATCTTATCTTCATATAAAGTAACTTCCAACGAATAAAAACTAGAAAAAAAATTAATATTGCAATTAAAACTGTTTAGGATGAAATTATTTGCCCAATTGTCATAATCCTTATAATTTTAATAATTAAGTCACGTAGAAATAAAAAAATAGAAAAAAAATATTTAAATTTCTTTGAAAAGGGAAATGTGAAAATAGAAATTTCAGCTTTTCGCCATTTCCTTCCCTGTAAATTTAAAGATTCATCACAAAAAAGAATTTCTTTTTTATCACTTGAAATATCTTTTTTTGTTATAACTGAACATTTTTCCAAAGCAAAGATAATTAACAGTTATATACGTGTGGTTGATGGAAATCCAGTGTCTGATCCGGATTTCCATCAACCAAGACAGACTGCTCACCTGTATACCGAGCAGCCCTATGAGGGAAATGGGGTACAAGGTTATGAAAAAAATTCATTCTTAATTCCATTCAACTTGGAGCGAATTATTCTTCGAGCACTCGTCCCGAAAACAGTAGCATGCAGCATGCTCACGTTTCAAAAAAAGATTTTCTCGCGAAAAGGATTTAGATACAATATTTACGCCTTCTTCACAGATCAAATCTATGCCACAGAAAATTTGCTTTTCTGAAGGCTTCATTCTCTTGATATATCTTCACTTGTTCTTTTGATTTCTCCTTTTGCATTGTTATTCCTATCAGATTTTGGTTTTTATATGGATGTTTGAAGTTCAATTCTTTTTCTTCTCTTTTATTTGTTTGATACAGAATTAAGACAAGTTAAATTTATACAGATAGCTTTTAAAGTTACCATGAACAGTGAGAAAATGGATTAGTCTATGATCTGTATAAAAATGATGGCACGACAGTCTCTTATTAATGGATGGGAAAATTTTCTTTTTTAGGTTCCCTCTATTTGAAATGAGATATTCTTAATCCTCAAACTTCACCATGTTTTCTTTCGTAGTTTGAGGTTTAAATTTCATATACACTGAAGCGACAAAAGTCATGGGACGACTGTTAATATCGTGTCGGTCTTCCTTTTGCAAGGCGAAGTGCAACAACTCGACAAGTTATGGAGTCCACAAGTCGTTGGAAGTTCTCTGCAGGAATATTGAGCCATGTATAGACGTCTGTTTGTATAGACGTCCATAATTGTGAAAGTGTGGATGGTGCAGGAGTTTGGGCCCGAACGGACTTTTCGATGATGTCCCATAAATACTCGATAGGATTCATATCGGGTGATCTAGGTAGCCAGATCATGCGCTGGAATTGTCCGGAATATTCTTCAAACCAATCGCGAACAGTTCTGGCCCGGTGACATGGCGCATTGTCATCCATAAAAATCCCATCGTTGTGTGGGTACGTGAAGTCCATGAATGGCTGCAAGTGATCTGCAAGAAGCTGAACATAACCATTTCCAGTCAATGATCGGTTCAGTTGCACCAGAGGACCGAGTCCATGCCATGTAAAAACAGCGCACACAATTATGCAGCCACCACCAGCTTGAACAGTGCCTTGCTGACAATTTGGGTCCATGGCTTTGTGGGGTCTGGTCTGCGCCACACTCGAACTCTACCATGAGCTCGTAATAACTAAAATCGTGACTCTCCTGACCACGCCACGGTTTTCCACTGGTCTAGGGACTAGTCGATATGCTCACGAGCCCAGGAGAGTAGCTGCAGGCGATGCCGTGCTGTCAGTAAAGTCACTCGAGTCGGTCTTCTGCTGTCGTAGCCCAAGGAAGACAAATTTCGCCACACAGTCCTATCGGACACGTCCTTCGTATGTCCCACATTGATTCCTGCAGTTATTTGACGAAGTGTTGCGTGTCTATTAACACTGATCATTTTACACAGACGTCGGCGGTCTCGGTCGTTAAGTGCAGGTGGTTGCCCACTGCGCTGTCCATGATGGGATGTGATGCCTGAAATTTCATACTCTCGGCCCACTCTTGATACTGTGGATCTCGGAATGTTGAATTCACTAACGATATCCGCAATGGAATGCGTCTAGCTCCAACTAACATTCCACGTTCAAAGTCTGTTAATTCTCGTCGTGCCGCCATAAATCACGAAAAACCTGTTCACATGAATAACTTGAACAGAAATGAAAGCTCTGGAAAACGAACTGCGCATTTATACTTTTTCGCTGCGATACTACTGCCATCTGTATATTTGCATATTGCTATACCATGACTTTTGTCACTTCAGTGTATGT
>JAPMOQ010061908.1:416997-430243 GCA_026543055.1 Argiope trifasciata
CAAAGAAAATACATTTTTGGGGATTGTACTCAATTACAAAGAAAATACATTTTTGGGGATTGTACTCAATTACAAAGAAAATACATTTTGGGTAATTGTACTCAAAGTCCTTCCTCAACAGCCATATTTCGGTTATAGATAGACAATTTGGAGGTACCTCTGTTCCTGGGTAGTAAGATTTCGAGCAGTTTTCTTAGGAATTCCATATTATATGATGTCCTGTGGTCTTCCTGGTATACACCTCCTCACAATGTCTTTCGGTAGTTCGAAATATAGAACATCATCTCCTGCGCTGTCATGTCGTTGTCCAATCAAGATTTAAAGTTAATCAATATATGTATATGCTTTTGATTCCTGGATTTTGAAACCTTCTGCGTTTTCGCTTATGCATCAGTAGATATTTCGGGAAGAGAGGAAGGTTAAAAAGTTATCTTTATGTTTAGCAATATTGTGACATTATTCTCAGAAATCCGAAAGTAATAGCTGCTCAGCTTTCTTCACGAAGTGAAAGTGCCAAAAAGTGCTATACATCTCATGTGTTGTCATGTCTTTGTATAATCAAGATTTAAAATTAAACAATAAAGGATAAATGCATATGCTTTTGATACCTGGATTTTGAAACCTTCCTCGTTCTTGCTTATCCATCAGTAGACAGTTAAGGATGACAGGAAGGTTAGAAAGTTATCTTTATAATGAGAGATATTATAAACGCAGATTATCCGTAAAAAAAAATCCGAGAATAATAGCAGCTCAGATTTTTTTAAAGAAGTGCAAGCGTTAAAAAGTGCTGCATTCGGGATCCTGAAACGAACACTACAAACTTTAAATTCGTCCATATCATGTAAGAAAAAATACTCCGCATGTAAAAATTATTGAAATCACTTCCAACACTAAAATAACAATGCAATTTCGCATGTAATTCAAAATTCATTGCTCTATTAATGAACCAGATAAAATTCGCCAAGCTGAAATAATGGTAAACAGTATTCTCACTACTGAAACCATTAACATGAATTATGAATATTTAGCGAAGAACTGAACTATCGAATCAGTGTAATTCACTGATTTAATGAGGTTTGAATCAGTGTTAAAATAAAGATACCAACGAGAAGTCATTTTAAAAATTTAAGTTCTAAATTCTCGGTTGAATTCGATGTAATTTAAATGCAAATGATGCTTGGTATTTACAGCTAAGCTAATGTATTTTGCTTCATCAATATCAGCACTTTAAATTTTGTGCAAAATAAACACCAAGGAGAAGAGAGTATAACGTTACGCATTTCTTTTAAGAATTGTGATAAACAATTATTTGAATAATTCATTTGAAACAATTTTTTTATGAATTTTAATTTTCAAGAATTATTATTTGAAAGTTACAAAGCTTCCTGAGGAGCTAAAATTTTAATTTTTATATTCATTCTTCTGATGAATATTAAATCTTCAGGTGGCTAAACCTACATATTACATGCATGCTCCTTTAGCTTTCGACAATTTAATTGGAAACATCTTATATTACACAATTATTATTAGTATCACACAATTTTTATTATATAGACTTCTTTTTTGATTAATTGACTTAAAATACTGTTTTAAGCTATGTAAGAAGCATTTTAAGGTATCCGACTACGTTAAAAACACTGGCTATCAACGACACTGTCGTGTTTTTAAAAATTTTATTGTTATTTCTTGTATTCAGACTTTCGTCTTTACAAAACAGTTTATGTTTTCTAGGAAAAGAAAGGTCTGATCTATCATCCAAGATAATTTTAAGCAAAACATATTTTTCAGCTAAAATGTGTCTTTAATTTCAATTTTCACAGATTTAAAAACAATTTTCACAGATTTTCCACCATCAACATTATAGCTCAAAAACTAATCGAGGTATTCACATAAAAAATTAAGCGTGTGTTTTAAATAATATAGTCAATGAAATAAATCAAAAGTTTTATTGTTTGCTAAACACTTTTTCATTCACAGCTGTTTGGGGAAAAATAAAGTTGCGAATTTATGGAAAAAAATGCATCTATACCTATAATTTTACCCATTACGTCATTGCATCTCGAAAGGTTTCTTAGATTTTGGCGCATCTTCATATTCTATAACATATGCACAAAGAAGAATAGGATTGCTGCATTGCAATTTTGTGTATAGTGTTGGTTCAATTTAGTTAAAACTGATTATAAATTTCTCAAGATATATTTTTAAATATCTTTTGTACTTATAGTATTTTGAATTATAATTGGCAATACATCTAAAAACCATGGTATTAAATTGTTTAAAAAAATGCAACTTTTCAAAATTTTTCCTTGGAACTTAGTCGGATAACTGAAGACGCACTTCATGGTTTTAAACCAAACTATGGATATTTGTATAACACATTAAGATACTACACCACAGCTCCGTATTTCCAATGGAAAAAGAAAGGAGATTAATTTATTTGTTAATATGAACATTCATTCTGCATATATTCGCTATTGTTGAGAAACTTATCCCCAGTCCACAATTTATTAGTTCTAAAACCAAAGCAAAATGATTATTCCAAGTTTTGTGGTAGGGGAACTCTTTATGCAGTGGTTCATAATTAAATTAAATTCAACAGTGATTCACGCGAATGAAAGGGAAGTTATTAAAGGACAATTAAAGGACTTGTTGCAAAAAGGATGTAGCTCCAATTAGGGGAGTTTGGAGTTACATGTACCATCATGTTGTAAAACATAAACTTGCTCGTTTGGAACCAGAAAGATATAGATATAGTCATTAGTCCTCACGTTAACTCAAGCGATGAGGCTGTTTGTCTCATTAGTTCGTTGCAATATAGAGGTAGCTACTGGTGTTACTACCGGTTTCCTGCAAACATGAATAATTGGAGCTTCTTTCTTTTTCAATAATTGATTATTTAAGAAAATGTATTCACACTTGGAAATTTTTTAATGAGCAGATTGTAAAACCAACAGCATGCTGCCAGATTTAAGAATAACAAATATTGAATATCTATCGATTGCTTTTCACTGTAGAAAAAAAACACACCAAGCCAAAGGGTTATCACAAGTTACTTTCTGTTCCTCCCGAAGGTTAACAGGGAAATTTGAATGCTCTGAACTTCACAACGATGTATGTAGAAAGTATGTTACAAAGCTAAGACTCACGACAAAATAACTCCCTTAGAAAGTATGTCCTCTCACTAGTAGAGAGTTACAGACTTCACAGTGTTTCGACTTCCATCGATGCTGCGAAAACTGACCATCATACTAGAAGCTTCTTATTCTCAAATTAGTAATGTTACCCAGAGAAAAATAAAAAATAAAACCGGTAGAGGCGTTTTTTATTTATGAGAAGTATATGTAATTAAAGGATGCGTGATATAAAATATTAAAAACTGGTTTAGTTTCATTAAAAATTTAAAGACTTCTTAGGCCGATATTGTTAGATTTTTATTTTGTCCGAAATAAATATGAAATAAAAGGATGCCTGATTTGAAGTATACAAAACTTGATTAGTATAATCACAAATTCAAAGAGTAACCGGAATAGGCAGATTTTTATCAGAAATACGATTAAAAGAACTAGATTCCAGAGAAAATGCGCTCAAAGCATATCTAATACTATAATACGAGGAATGGTTGACAAGTCGAAAATCGCCCCAGAATTAATAAACTCCGGTAAACTTGGGGGTCTGGGGATTTTGGTCACGAGGAATCGATTGGCGCCGGTTTTGAAGCGCTACGGTCGAGCAGTTCGGAGTTACAGATAGGATATTTTCAAGCTTTATTAGTTTGCCATAATGGCTACTTAAATTTTCAAGTGGTAACGTGCTGCCATCTATAGCCAATAGGGCGAACTAATAAAGTTTTATGTTTATGCTGTTATAGGTTTATAATATGTTTCTTATGTATGCATATACGTTTGGTTTTTCTAAATAAATTTGTCAAAAATATTGAACTTCAACACACTTCAATCTTTACCTTTACTTTACCTTTGTATCAAATAGTTCCCTTTCCAAACTCTAACTTTGTTTAGAATAGTTTACAATGGTGCACTTTAACCGGTTATCTTTTCACCAATGGTTTCACATATTTTCTTATGGCATGCATTGTTTTGATAAATCACAATTGAAAATTTAAATCTTCGAGTTAGCTTCGATACCTGTTTTCTCCGAGCGGAGCTCGGTCACCCCCTGGTTTACGGTAATACAATTTCCAATAATACAAAATACAAAATACTCGATAATTCAAAATCGATAATGTCTCTCATGCCTTCCTAAACCGTCCATCAGACTGCAATGGCACTTGGTCACCTTATTGTTTTCACCTACGGGAAGGTTATAGGGGTAGTATGATTATCTAAAATTTTAAAAAAAATGTGTTAGATATTGATTGATAACTATTTGTAAGATAGAAAATTGAATAAAGTTATTTCAAGCTAAACTATGTTTTGCTACTAAGGCTATAATAATTTTCATATTTATGGTACTTGAGAACAAAAGGAAAGGTAAACTTCTTGAAAATGTAATAATTCATCAAATCATTAAATGATATAAAGATGAAAAAGCAATCTATATAAATAAAAATGAATGTTTGTCTGTATGTCTCTTATGCCTTCTTAGGCCGTTCGTCCGATGGCGATGAAATTTGGTCAGCTTATTGTTTACACCTACTGAATGGTTACAAAAATAGTACAAATATATAAAATTTGAAAAAAAAATTGAATCTCAACCCCATTTATTGACTAAGGATTTATCTCCAAATAACTCGCCGAGGGAACAATAGACTCTGTAGGAATGCAAAATCCGAGTGAAAGGTTCATATTTTGTAGCTAGAGTACGTAAATGTCATGCAAAGTCATTCTTAGAGGTAACAACCGTATTACAGACTATACGAAAAGCTTTGAAGAGATCAACACTAGGTTTTTAAATTTTAATAAAATTTTAGCGTTTTTCTGAGTAACTTAAAAATATTGTGGTGCAAATCATTTTGTACCATCTCAGTTTTTAAAAAATTATATATATATTTTTTTTATCTATATTAAAGATTTCATGCTATATATATCTTTTCTTAGTTTCATCAATTAAGAAAACATTTTAAGGAAATTTTCTAACATTAAATTTATGAATTCTGAATGAATATGAAACGAGTCAAGAGATGCAATAAATAATTCCTTACATTACTATTCGGAAAGAACACCGATCTTTACAATTCTAAAAGAATACTCAAATCTAATATATAAAAATGTGTTTGTTCGCTCGTATTTTAAGTACTGTCGTACCGTTCATCGTATTTCGATAAAACATTGCCTAATTACTGATGACACTTAATAATATTTTTTTCGGTGACAGCAACGCGCCGGATACCAGCTTTTAACAAATAAAGAAGAAAGAAGGCATGAAATTCAAACCTCCAGTATGAAAAGAAATTGATAGTGAGAGCTGTACAAAAGGAGAAATCGAAAGAAAAAATGAAAAAAAAAAAAAAATCAGGAATGAAGTCTTCTGTAAAAGGAATCGAATTTTCTGTGCCGTGGATTCGACCTGGGAGGAATGCGTGAATAGTGTATAGAAATCCTTTTCATAAGAGATTTTTTTCTGCAATCTGCTTGAGCGTGCTACTGTCTTCGGGATAAGCGTTGGAAGAATAATTCACTCCAAGTTGAATGGAATTAAGAATGAATTTTTTTTCATAACTTTGCAGCTCGTTTCCTTCGATATGCGGTGTCCTGGTGTCTCGGCTTCGCAACCGGGTGATTGCAGGTTCAAGATTCGATTCCACCGAAGAACCATCGTGTGAGGGGATCTCTTGCACCTTTAAGTCTTTCAGGCCAAACAGCAGCCCCCGGTGTGGTTTGGAGTGGGGGGTGACATCTTAGGTGTCGTCCTCGTCATCTGACAGCGGTTCAAAATGACGAGGTCCGTCCCCAAATAGCCATAGTGCTGCTTCAATACACGACATTAACCACTTGACCTACGAATTTACTTAATTTCCCTAATTAAATGACGAGTTTAATAACTTCCTAATTGGGATATTTACTATTATTTTAATTTCTTCAATAATAATACGTTTCATGTGACTTTTTTATTTGAAATTATTGAATACTTTTCACTTAATTGCAGATTAAAAATTTAAAATTCTGAAATCTGATGCGCGTCTCAGACACGTCATTGTAGCAGAGTAGTTAATATAACTAAACTAAACTAAACTTACCCCTCCTTTGCGAAGCCAACGTTTCCTGACATGTGCACATGGATGTGGAAAGTTTCCGAATCCAAGAATGAACAATGCATTCATATTTGAAGAATGGACAAAGAGTAAACACTTAAGAGACTGCACTTTATTCGGGATAGTATTATAATAAATTCTATCGTGAGGGCCAATCAAGTCAAAATTATTTCACAAAATTGACACTCAATCATCTTCTGATTTGTACTGACTTTTACGCTGAAACTCCTCTAAGACTATTTCTGTGGTTTTTTTGTTTTTTTTGAAAATGAATTTATTTTGATTGTTGTAAAGTGACGAGAAATGAAACTAGGCGATGTTGTGACTTCGGCCTGCGAGCGGCGTACTATTTTCAGAATGGATTGTTATTAGAATAAATGTATCTGTGCTGTGTCGTCCATTTGTCGATAAACTCAACATATCTGAAAAGCCTTTGAATTATTTTGACTTAAGTATCCGGCATGGGATAGATGCAGACCTGAAAGATTTAATGTTTAGATTTGGTTTGCGAACATTGATTTTATATTCATACCAATTCATGAGGGATGACTTATGGCAAAGTTTCGGCTCCGATACTGGGGCTCTTGTGTTTGAGACTCGATATCAATATATATCGGCTCTACAAGACAGTCGTATTTAAAATCTAACCAGTTTGAAATGTCTTTCCTTTGACATGTAATGAAAGTTTGGTGATGAGAAGATCGTTCAATCATCACTTTCGTCAATTGGCCAAAGTTCAAAGTAATGCTGCTGCTTCTAATACAAGTTGTAAACTGACAACTTAATCAGCTAGCCACCAAGCGTCCAGTTCAAAAAATTTCAGTCTGTGTTCTGGAGTCATGGAGTAAACATGATGTTTTCCCCCGATAATTATACTTTTGCCTAAATGTTTGTATTAATCGTATGACCATGTATTGTATTTTGTGTGTTATGTCCTTTAATGTTTCATTAAAAAGATTTAAGTAAATTTAACTTCTTTCTTTAAAAGATTTTTAATTCTCTAGCAGGAATAGTTTTGGGCACCCAACGGCAACTAGTTTTGTTTATGATTACAAGATCTCGTAATTTCTCAAAATATAGCGATTATTTAGCTAAGTTTAATTAAATTTACTGGCACAAAATGTTACACTTAATTGGTTGTTTATAAAGATTATAGAAAACTTTCAAATATTTCCCTTGAGATAAACTGGGTTTGTTTACAAAACTAAGAATATTTTGAAATGAAAAACACTCTGCATTGATTGATGACTTACAAATTTAGAAAAGAGCGCGTGATAATATTTTGTGCACGTAACAGACTGTTATTATTGCAAAATATTTAGCCGCTTAATTTATCTCAATGATTAAAATAACTTATCAACATCCATATTAATGTTTATTTTGATATTATTTTATCAGAGTTCCTTTGTTGATGATTTCAGTAATTATAAATATCATTTATTATGCTATTGGAAAAGACGGGAAATATGTAAGAAATTTTACAAAATAGAAAATTACTTTGATTTTAACGAATACTTCATTATCAACTTACTTTACTTTTTTTAAAGATGAATAGATTTTGATAATTTTATCGTGATTAATAATTCAAAAATATTCTGAAATAAGCATTAAATTTAATTATAACATAGTTACTATTTGCAACGTACACTTCAATTATGAATTTTCCTTTATGTAAACAATTATTCATAAATTAGCAATTTAATCAAAATTAATTAGAACTTGAACGTGAAAAATATTTATATTTATTTAACTGTTTTACTTATTTTTATTCATGATTATGGATGTTCTAAGCAACAGCACTAAAAATAATAAAATGTAATTCCATTATGGAAAAAGTAATTTTTATAATTGCTTTTAATAGAATATTTTAAAATATTGCTCTGAAGTCCAAAGTATTTATATCCATTTTTATTATTTTCAGTCAATTGAAGAGGTTGTTTTTTCTTTGCAATTAATAAAATTATATAGATTGTTGCCCTCCATTCGATAACTAAATATAATAAATTTATTAACTGAGATCTTTTTACTGAAATTACTTTCAGAAATGGAATATTGATAATAAACATGTTAAATCACCTTGCAAATATTAGAAGAATGTAATAACATGGAAAGAAGGTTATTTAATTCAAACTAATTTAGAAACGGATTCATAATAAATTATTAAAAAAAGATCAAATCTTGTTTAAAGAGAGTAAGCTAATTGTTTTGTAAAATTATTCGTATTATAAAAATGATCACCATTGTATTTACAGAAAATTAGGCTCACAAAGTTATCAACTATAGCCTTAATATATGTATATTGTGTTTATGCATAAACGACATTGTGTAAAAGGATAACAAATAAGAAAAAATCGTTTCAGTTTTTGATTTTTGTCTTGTAATCTTTTATTTACTAACGATACTTAAAAAAAATTTTAAATCTAGCTTATATCTGCACTATTTTTGCTGACGGTATTCTAAAGGACGCGGAGAATGTCCCCCAAATAACACGAAGTTAATATGAGATAAAAGTAGAATGAAAATATTTAATTAATAATTAGATTCATTAAGGTATTTCTGCTAATTACAGACATTTCTGTTAACTTTCTATAGCGAAATAGAGATGAAAAACTCCAATACATAAAAATAACAGCTTTCTTAACTGTGGTTTCTTATTTAACCTTTTATTTACTGACGATATTTGAAAGTACCAGTCAAATCTAGCTTATATCATCACAATATAACTATTTTTTGCTGATTGTATTCTAAAGAACACGAATAATGTAACTCAAATAACGTGAAAATATAAAATCAAAGCATTAATTAAAATATTCATTTGATAATTAAATCAATTCTCTTGATTACAATTTTTTTTGGGTTCCCTGAGATTATTTTGTTAGAAAACTAAGCAACTGGTTCAAAATTGGAGGTGAAAAATGGATGGCAACATAATTCGGTAAATAATGGGTTAACAGAAATGAGTATGACAGTTAATTCACCGACTATCTGCATTAATTCCACATGTCCAACTAAAAGGTTACAAATTTCCATGTTATAAATTTGGAATTTTAGTTGAATATATAGACAATAACCGCAACATATCAAAATTAAAAAAAATAGTTCAAAATTAAAATGAAAAATTCATTATATATTTTTGAATTAAGCTGCCATTGTGAAATAAGATTTTATAAATTTTCAGTGTGGAATTAAAGTTTTGAAAAAAAATTAAAAGAAATTAAATACATAAGTCACAAAATCATAATAATATATCCCTTTCACCCACGAAAAACGAGGAGAGAAGGTTTCCCAGATATTTTCTCACAAGACTCTTTAACAAGGATTATAATCCAACATTGTGGACATGGCCAAATACGCGAAAACTGAAATCTTTATTTTCAGTTTGTTTCATAATATCGTTAAGAAAACAGAATATATTTTTAATATATCTTTTTTTACTGACTGAAATCAATGTTTATTGCATATATATAATTATGGTCACGAAGTCCTATATAAATTTCATTGATTTAAGTCAATGGGTTTGTGAGCTATCACATTTACAAGTGAAAATACAAAACAGTCCACTGTTTAACAGAATAGACTCAAAATCTTTGACCTGGATTTACATTTTAGATGCTACACTTGAGTACGAAATTTTCTTTTTATGTCACTGTATCTATTTGTTATTTATTATCAATCAGTTTGGAAGTTAAGAACTTCGAGTTCAAGTACTCCGTGATCCATACTGAAAAACAACAAATCCGGCAGCAAAATTTAATCTCTTTAGCCTTTTGCGGTTTGTAGTTATCGTGCATAATTGTACTTCAACAACTTAGTGTACAGAGATCCTGAGTAGGATTTTCACTCAAAATATGACAGAAATGTTTAAAATTTCAGTCAAGAAACTTCACCCACTTCACTGGAATTATTTTAGTTTTATTTAATGTTCTGTGATTAAGAATATGAGGTTAAGTTCCATCAGTTCTGTGGTTAAGAATTTCGAGTTCAAGTACTCCTTGATTCATTTTTCAAAACGACAAATCCAACAGCAAAATTTAATCTGTTTAGGTTTTTGCGTTTTATAGCTATCGGGTATACTTGCACCTCGACAACTTAGTGGACAGAGCTCCTGTACATGATTTTCGCTCAAAAGTTGACAGAAATTTATAAAATTTCAGTCAAGACCCTTCACAAAATTTCACTCGCCTCGCTAAAATTATTTGTTTTGTTTCCAAAACATTCGTAGATTTACGAACACGAATAGAAAAACAAAAAGATATTAAAATCTCGAGAACGACTTTTTTCACTTATAAGATGCTTTCCCTAAAAATTTACGAATTGAGAAAGTAGATAAACTGACAGAGAAGCTATCTGTGCTATCTTTTTATCAGTTTTTTATAATTTCTGAATCCACACTGATCATTTGATAAATTTTTGATGTTCAAAATATGAAGAAGAAACCCAATTTTGATAGTTTTATAAAGCAATTTTATGCTTTTCCGTTATTTCCCATAATGGCGACATCATAAGAATAGATATCACTGCAACTCTTTCATGAGATGCATCTCGGAAACCAAAAGGAAAGTTTTTTAGGAATACTTTGAATTAAAGACGCAGTAGTTTACTTTCGAAAATTTAGGAATGTAAGCGTTTAAATTGATGTAAAATTTTTTATTTCAGGAAAAAATTTATTTTGTAACTCGCTATTTCACGTGACTCTGTTTGCGTGAAAATTTTGATGTATGTGGACGAAAAACTATCAAATAAGGACAAATAAAAAAATTTAAACATAAAAACGATACATTTAAAAGTATAAGCACGGACGAAAAATATATAACATGAATGCCATTTAATAACAAAAACACCTAACTGACTTAAAAACAATTTATTTTTATTGTTCAAGAGCGAAATTTCTACCCCAGTTGGCGTAACGCAGTCTAATGTCTGACTTGCCTCCACTAGTTAGGGCAGCGCAATGCAGATTAGGCATTTTTTTATTTTCTTTATTCTTTTTTCTTTTCATTTAAGAGTACTTCAGAATGAATCTGAAAGATCGATATATTAACAACACTTGACTTTAAATACATCAAACACAAAGAAAATAAGTAGAAGAAAAATCAGGAACCTTACTTATCATTGGTGGGATTTGACCTCAGATTTTTGTAAACGTAAGTTAGTTTTTAATGAATAAAAAAAGAACCACTCCATGCACCGGAATAAAAAGTATCCTATCTTCTCTCCCTGACTATAATCTATCTTTTTGCTGAATTTCATCTAATTCCCTTCAGCCGTTCTGGCGTAATTGAGTAACAAATATGCGTCCATACAAATATCCAAACTTTCACATTTATATATTAGTATAGATTAGAAACATCTAGAACGAAGAGTACTTGCCAATTATATTTGATTACGGTTAAGGGCATTCGGTTATTTTCGAAAAATGAAATGTGACTTTGGATATCAAATCAATAAATTAGTTTCAAAAAATCTTACCAAGAGAGGCTTAATCTAGTTCTGTGATGTGACTGGAAAACATCCATTAGTTATTCAGCGGAAATAATTATGATTTCAGGAATCTTCCATCATATTTATCTTGTAATTTATAAAATACTTGCAGATACCCGGCGCGTTGCTGCCGGCGAAAAAAAATAATATTAAATGCAATCAACCTATAGATCGGCAATGTTTTATCTAAATTCAATGAACGGTACGACAGTACATAAAATACGAGCAAATAAATATTCATTTTTATGCATTTGTGTTTGTTCTTTTAGAATTGTAATGCTTGGTATTCTTTCAGAATGGTAATGAAAGAAACTATTTATTGTATCTCGTGATTCGTTTCATATTCGTTCAGAATTCTCAAATTGAATTTTGGAAAATGTAATCAAAATATGTCTTTTAAAATTAATTAAACCTAGAAAATGTATTTTTACCTTAAAATTGTGACTATAGTTGAATAGATAATTTTTGAAAATGAAAACGGTGCAAAATGATTTGTATTACAATATTTTTGGGAGTTACTGCGAAAAACGCTAAAATTTAATTAAAATTAAAACCTCCATTGTTGGTCTACCCAAAATTTCTCGTATTATCTGTAATACCTCTGAGAATGACTTGCATGACATTTGCGTACTTTAGCTACAAAATATTAACTTTTCACTTGGATTTTGCATTCCTACAGAGTCTATTGTCTCCTCGGCGAGTTATTTGTAGATGAATCCTTAGTCAATAAATGCGGTTGAGATTCATTTTTTTTCTTCAAATTTAAGATATTTGTACTATTTTTGTAACCATTCCACAGGTGTAAACAATAAGCTGACTCAGTTTCATCGCCATAGGATGAACAATCTAAAAAGGCAAAAGAGACATTCATTCGTTTTTATTTATATAGATTGCTTTTTCATCTTTATATCATTTAATGATTTGATGAATTATTACATTTTCAAGAAGTTTACCTTTCCTTTTGTTCTCAAGTACCATAAATATGAAAATTATTATAGCCTTAGTAGCAAAATTTAGCTTGGCTTGAAATAGCTTTATTCAATTTTCTATCTTACAAATAGTAAAGCAATTCACTAAAAAACTCATAAGAATGTATTTTTGAATAAACGATTAAAAATATTCTGATATGAATTACGAAAAGGTTATATAAGTAAACATTTTTTTCGTAAAATGACAGTAAGGTATATCTGTTAAAAAATAATTTTTCTTCGACTAGTAATAAAAGGAGGAGAAGATTTGTAATTGTTTCTTAGAGGAATAAAACGGATCTTTTGTTATATTTAATAGGGTATTCATTTTTCCTATTTGATGTCGTATAGCTAATAACAAAAGAAAGTTATAAGTTTCCTGAATTAACGTTATTGTAACAATCAATTAACGTTATTTAAAAAATCAATTAAATGTGCGAATATATTTTATAAAATATTTTTAAATTTCAGATTTACTTAACTAAACAAGTGTTTAATGAAAATATTTGAATATGTTCCAAATACTGGGTATATAGAATCAAGCAAAATATTTGGGAATAAATTATATATATATATATATAATTTATTC
>JAPMOQ010061908.1:430643-462797 GCA_026543055.1 Argiope trifasciata
CCCCCTCGCAATGTGAGGGGGTAACGTGGCAGCACGAATTTGGTTTTTCAAGTAGGACCACAAATTCTCTATTGGATTAATGTCAGGAGAGTTTGGGGGACTTGAAAGTCACTGGAATGTTCCTCGAACCAATCCATTGCGATTCGACCCTTATGACATGATACATTATCCTGTTGGTACATGCCATTCCCCGCAAGAAACACTGTTGCCATGAATGGGTGAACCTGGTCTGCAACCATGTTCACGTACCTTCCAGACGTCAAGGATTGTTCTATGGGGATTATGGGTCCTAATGTGCTCCATGAAAACATTGTCCACACCATAATGCCCCCACCACTGGCTTGTCTCCGCCCAACTGTGCATCCACGAGCAAGAGATTCATTTGGAAATCGGCGTATTCTCACACGTCCGTCGAGGTGATGGACCAGAAAACGTGATTCGTCGGACCATGCAACCTTCTTCCATTACTCTGGTGTCCGATTCCGATTTTTATTGGCCCATAGCAGACGCATCTGGCGATGACGTTCCATTAGTGCAGGAACATGCTTCGGCCTCCGGCAGCGTAGGTCCATACGCCGCAATGTACGCTGCACAGTGTGTTGAGAAACACTGCCTGGGTCACCACTGTTGTAGCTGGTGGTGATTTCGGCTGTTGTAGCCCTTTGGTCACGGCGAACAATGCGTAGCAATCTCCTCTCTCCTCTGGAATCAATGCGCTGTGGACGACACACTTTTGGTCGGCGACTTGCCGTTTCACCATCCCTGCACCACCTTTGATATGTGCTCACAACAACTGCACGTGAACAGCCCACTAAAAGAGTCGTTTCTGATATTGATGTTCCAAGTCGCCGAGCCATAACGATTTGACCTTTATCAAAGTCTGATAAATCCGCTGCTTTTCCCATTATGTCGCTAATCGCCCTATGTTTAGAAAGACACCGCATACCCTCTTTATATACTCCAATATCAACCACGCACGCGCAGTGGTTCTGCTCCTGGGCGAGCCCATTCTCATAGATGGAGGGTGGTCATAATGTAATGGCTCTTCGGTGTATATATATATATATATATATCCCTAATACATTCAAAGGCAAAGACTTATTTGTTTAGCTTAAAAACATCAATTACGAATATTTCTAATAAGCTATTATTTTTATAACATAAATAAAAACAGTACATATAAATTTTTATGATTAAGAAAATAAATAATTATAGAATCAAGCAAAATATTTTTGAATAAAGAGTGGCTATGAGGGGAAAAGCATTTCCAACTAATGATTATAGAATAATAGAAAATTATATAGTGGAATATGAAGAAGATGTTATTCCTGATATATTCAAAGGCAAATACTTATTTGTTTAGCTTTAAGATAATAAATTTCAAAGAATTCTAATAAATTATTATCTCTATTCCATAAATAAAAAAATTAACAGAATATATAAAAATGATTGATTAAGAAAATAAGTAATTATAACCAGTCCTTTCCTTAGGTTTATTGTATGACATCTTTGTCTTAAAATTAAAGGCAAAAATTATGTTTTTATAGTAATTCTAAATGTTTTACTGCAAAAAGCCGCAAAATAATCATTTCTTGAAATGACATTTTTTTTCTGATTATATACGCAGCTGTAAGAATTACTTAAATGGAACTAAGTTTTATGAACAGCATGTATTTCTCAAAAATAATAATATGTTTTTTTCTAAATACTTATTAAAAAAAATTCTAAGATAGGAAACTAAAAGAATATCATTAATTTCATTACATTGTATCATATTTCACTAGTTTAATTTGTTCGGAAAAATCATGGTGAAAGCTGAAATACTTCTCAATATTAACTTCTAATTTGTTTTGCAAGATGCCATCTCATCACAAGGCAAAAACAAGCAGAGGTAGAAATAAAAAAAAAGTTGGATATTTCAAGCATACAGAAATCGTGTGAAATGCGGAAAAACAAACGACTGTGTATCATATCCGTTTAGAGGCTATTGGATGAAGATGCTCGTTTTCCAGCGTTGTTCATGTTTTTACTTTATTTTCCCCACTTTTTATGTGAGGTTCTACTCGATCGAGCTGAAGCAGACACCGCGATCAGGTGCAGTTGACGTTTTACACGCCACTCCATCATTTTTCATCGTTCGTGCTAAAAACGAGCCAAAGACGTCTGCGTTCAAATCATTCGAGAAAATTAACTTATTCTCTGTCCTTTTTATTTCATTCCAGCAAAAGTTTCAGAATGATGTAAACTGTTACATGTTTTTTACAGAAAAAGAAAAATATGACGTCTTATCTTTTAAAAAAAAATATTTTATGGAATTTTTTTTTCATTCGAGCATTTTCCTACATTTTTTCCGTTTTTCTTTGCGTTCAAAAGTTCAAGAATTCCTTGTATCAGAAAATTTTTATTTTAATTCAAACATAGAAAAGAATTTATTTTAATTCAAGATAGCTCAAATTCTTTGCTTTCGAGGATAAATAGATTTGCTTTCGAGCTATTCATAATAACATTATTCATGAATATCTAATATGAAAAGATTGGTTTAAGAAAAAGAATATTTTTATTTATTGTTTTTATAAAATTATTACATTAATTACGCCCCGAATAAGATAGGTAGTTTCAGAACTTCTAGGAAAGTCTTGGGAATCCTTTATAACTTTCAAGCTTCTGAAATGAAATATATTCCAAATTCTTTGTTTTGAAGGATAAACATTTATTTATAGCAAAATGATGTAGACATTATGACACTAAATAATAACTATTTAAAAAAAATAGTGAATTTTATTATGGTAAAAGGATTATACTAATTAGGATAGGAATAATATATGAAGTGGTTTATAGAAAATAAAAGTCTTTGGGCCTCAATTTTAATATTCAAACCTTCTAAAATCAAATATTTTTCATCAAATTTAATTAAGTATCTGTGTAATTAGTTATCAGTTACAAAAATCAAATTATTTAAAAAAAAACATTTGTGAACGGGACATTTTTATGTTTGATTTCTGCTGTTTCCATACAGAAAAAATAAAAATTAAATATGGAAATAACTTTAGAATGAAGAAATTTTTAATAAATTTAATGCATTCTAACTATGTAAGTCCAGAGTTTGCATGAACTGTTAGTGGTACCCTGTTGTTAATTATGATGAAATTAGAGAATATTGATGATTAGTTTCGAATATTGATTTAACCAAAATATGTATTTTAAAGGAAATTTGAAAAAAAAATCATCAATCTAAAATAATATGTTTTAGAATTTATTGATATTTAATTTTAAACTGAATACTTCTGAATATATTGCGTTTGTAATTCTTGGGATAAATTAATATTTGAGTACATTAAACATATCAGAGCAGCAACCTTCCATAAAGTTGCAGTAAACCCTCTAATAATGCATTCCATTAATGTTGTAGCAAACTAAATAACTGCCCATTTTCTATTTGATAATTTATTCGCTTAATAATGCATTCTATTGTCAAATGAAAAAATATAGCGTTTTGCAGGAAAGTTTTGTTTTCAGAAATGTAATTTTTTGCTTTGTTTTTCTTTATGTAAAATGAGGCAAAAATATCCTCATTGAGTTTTCGTTCCCAAACAGTTACGATGATTGCTCTAATAAATCACGAAAATTATATTTTTTGCCTTCTTTTTCCACATAAAATTTCTTAATAAATGATGAGAATCGCTTTTAAATTCAAGATATCCATTTTAATTACGGAGCATGATTAATATCTAAACTGCTAGATCAAGTGGAAGATAGTATAAAGAATTACATTTTGATGGTTTCAATCAATAAATGTACATATATAAGATTTATGATACCTAAAATATTGCAGACTTGTGTTCTGTTAAATGTTTTGGAAAACTGAGAATGTTTAATAAGCAAGTTTTTTACAATAAAACTGACCAAATTATAAACATTTCATTTCACCTTTCTTATTTTAGAGAAGCAACGAATAGTTTTAGTTAATTTCAAAATTTACCACTATTTCTAAGTGGCTATTCAAATTTCCGAACTTTTATATTATGAACTGAGTTATAAACTTATTATAAATAGGATATTTGAAGGTCTAGAGAACAATTTGACTGGAAAATTTACGTATACTTACATATAAATATAGAGTATTAAAGAAATATTATGAAGTTCCAGATAGTATTTGTTTTTCTTTCTTTAAACTATATTAACTTTACTAACTGTTTTTACTTATTTTTTTTTACTTTTTAATTTTATCAACTTAAGATATCTAACTACGTTAAAAACGCTGTTTAACGACCACATTGAATTGAATTGACCACCACGAATTGTTGAATGCTTTTTTAATTGTTAGTTCAGACTTTCCTCCTTCCAAAACGGTTCATCTTTTCTTGGGAGAGGAAGGCCTGACTTATCATCCAGGGTCACATATTTTTTCTGCTAAAACTTTTTTTGACTTCAATTTTTTCAAAATTTTAATTTTAGGATATCTCAAAAACTAATAGAGGTACATTAAGAATTCAGCGCGTTTTTTAAATGAAATGGACAAGGAAGTCAACAAAATTATTATAATTGGTGAAATGATTTTTTCATTTATGGGTGTTTTTAGAAAAACTGGTATGCGTTTATGGGGAAAACGCATATATACTTATATATTTACCCTAACTTCTTTGCATCTCAAACATGTTCTTAGATTTTGGTTCATTTCCTTTATTATTATATTATACACTAAAGTGACAAAATTCATGGGATGACTGTTAATATCGTGTCGGTCCTCCTTTTGCCCGGCGAAGTGCAACAACTCGACGTGTCATGGAGTTCACAAGTCGTTGGAAGTCCTCTGCAGGAATATTGAGCCATGCTGTCTGTATAAACGTCCATAATTGTGAAAGTGTGGATGGTGCAGGAGTTTGGGCACGAACGGACCTTTCGATGATGTCCCATAAATGCGCGATGGGATTCATATCGGGCAATCTAGGTGGCCAGATCATGCGCTGGAATTGTCCGGAATGTTCTTCAAACCAATCGCGAACAGTTCTGGCCCGGTGACATGGTGCATTGTCATCCATAAAATTCCCATTGTTGTGTGGGTACGTGAAGTCCATGAATGGCTGCAAGTGATCTGCAAGCAGCTGAACATAACCATTTCCAGTCATTGATCGGTTCAGTTGCACCAGAGGACCAAGTCCATGCCATGTAAAAACAGCCCACACCATTATGCAGCCACCACCAGCTTGAACAGTGCCTTGCTGACAGTTTGGGTCCATGGCTTCGTGGGGTCTGCGCCACACTCGAACTCTACCATCAGCTCGTAACAACTGAAATCGTGACTCATCTGACCACGCCACGGTTTTCCACTGGTCTAGGTACGCCCAGGAGAGTCGCTGCAGGCGATGTCGTGCTGTCAGAAAAGGCACTCGAGTCGGTCTTCTGCTGTCATAGCCCAAGGAAGACAAATTTCGCCACACAGTCCTATCGGACACGTCCCTCGTACGTCCCACATTGATTCCTGCAGTTATTTGACGAAGTGTTGCGTGTCTATTAACATTGACCATTCTACACAGACGTCGGCGGTCTCGGTCGTTAAGTGCAGGTGGTTGCCCACTGCGCTGTCCATGATGGGATGTGATGCCTGAAATTTCATACTCTCGGCCCACTCTTGATACTGTGGATCTCGGAATGTTGAATTCACTAACGATATCCGCAATGGAATGACTCATGCGTCTAGATCCAACTAACATTCCACGTTCAAAGTCTGTTAATTCTCTTCGTGCCGCCATAAATCACGAAAAATCTGTTCACATGAATAACTTGAACACAAATGAAAGCTCTGGAAAACTGACTGAGCATTTATACTTTTTTGCTGCGATACTACTGCCATCTGTATATTTGCATATTGCTATCCCATGACTTTTGTCACTTCAGTGTATAACTTATATACAAAGAAAAATAGGATTGTTTGCTTGACAATTTTGTGTAGAGTGTAAACCGTTTTGGTTAAATTACATTAAAATTCACTATAAATTTTCCTACTTCTCAAACTATATTACATTCTCAAATAAATTTTTGAATTTATAGTATTTTGTATTATCATTGACAACACATATAAAAGTCTTAATTTAAAATAATTTTAAAAAAAAAATCCAATTTTTAAAAATTTTTTCCTTCGAACGGAGTCGGATACCTTAAACTAACTTTCTTATAAAAAGCTGTTAATATTATTGTTTAAAATATACCACTTTATTTAGCTTTAAGTTAAAACGATTGTATCGAAAAAAAAAGAATAACGTCTCTTCAAAAGAAGAATTGAGGACATAAAACAAAGATCGAATTCGCATTTTCCCGAGATATATCGTGCTTAAAAGTAGGCCCAGTCTTCTTTGATCATTAAGTAGAAAGGATTGGCAAAAGGAGATACTGAACTTTGTGGGACTTTTCAGTTGGCTCAATTCAAAAAGAAAACGGAATGATGAATGAAAGTGGACGTAGATACAAAATATCATATCATTTCATTTATAAGAAATTTATACATTTTATTCTTTAACAAAGGTGATTATAGTCTGGTACAATTTTCATCAATTTGGGTTCTAATCTTTACTTTTCGTGGAAAAGTGCTTTCAGAAAGTGGCGGACTTAAATGTGAGTTTAAACGGCGCCAAAAACCAGTTTTCATAGAATACGAATTATGTAAACAAGAAATAAACAAACTGATTCTCCTCAATGGAGTTAAATAACATTTCTTTTCGTATAAGTTAATTGTTAAAAAGAGTAGAGTTCCCACCAAAAAGCTTAATATATCATTTATCCATTCAATGACAGTGACATATCTGATAGATACATCCAATCATTAAATATTTTATATAAAATGGTTTTTTCACGTAATCTGTTTCAAATTACAGATGTCACTGAAATACAAAAAATGTTACACATTTTTACGTTCTTTTTGTAAAGGGTTTTGTTTTCTCAGTCAGAATATGTTATTAAATGGAATTCATATTATTATTCTAATATCAAATAATTTTACTTCATAATATGAAAAAGAAATTACTATGCCGAAGACTTAATAATGTTCAGAATTTCAGGTTGCAAACATCTGAATTTGTAAAATTGATAACCGTGCAAAGATTAAAAGAAGATATCAACCTTAAAGATCTAATAGCATAGTTATATTAATATTAACGTGTAAATGAATAAATAGATTTAATTTTGTTCATTAAGCTGTCATTAGCCGTAAAGAAGTGGGTCGTTCAAAAGGTACCAGTTCACTTATTAATATTTTGAAAACAGATATTTAAAAAAAGTTTTAGAAATGTGGTAAAAATTTATAATAAATAATAAAAATAATTTTAATGAAATATGTTTTATATTATACTTTATTATTTGTGAGGAAGCGATATTATACTTGACTAGAGAGAAAGCAAGATGACAACTCAGCCGTAAAAGTTGATCAGTTGCTAATTATTTGTTTTCTGTATCATTCTGTAAGTATTGTTTTATTACCATTCCTCCTTTATAAATCCATTATCAATCGTTTTTGATTCTAGCAGAAATGTAATGAATTTAATCATATTATTTTTTTTAAAAAACGCGAAAAGATTTAAAAAGCTTAAAATGTGACAAGATTTCATCAATTATTACATCGAGGTGTCTTTTGAAATAGATTTAAAGATGACATCATAGTGCTAAATATGTGGCCTGACGACTTCTTTATCTGATTTCATGTATTTCCTAGTGATCAAGTGAATCCTAGATTAAAAGTGTTTAAAACTGTGATCATATTTTCCTTTCTAAGTAGAAAAATATTTCGAACACATTTCACTCTGGATTCAGACACAATATTTAAGATTAATTAAAAGATCTAATCTATAGCCATTTATTAATATTGGCTAGTTGCCAAACGACTGGATTCCATTAAAACACCTGCACTTATGATATAAATGGAGCCATTTATTGGCGAGAATGCATTATAAATATACCTGAAATAGATAAGTATTCAGAATAGATTGTGGATTTCTAAAATGCGAATGTCCGGGATGAATATTAAATGATAGCAGATGAGATACATTTGTAAGCAGAATTTCGGCTATGAATGTAGGTTGAAATGTAAAATACACTCGATCATCATTTTCAGAGAAAAGGTTAATATCGCACGAAAACGGAAGGTTAATATTTTTCTTTGTTTCCTCTAAGGAGTTTCAAATTACACTAATGGAAAAAAATCCCAACACTAGGAAGGAGCTGTGCTAGATAAACGAAATTTGGTAGGCTTGTTTATACATCTGAAAGATGACGTCGATTCAAATTTCGAGCTACGCGCGTAAGTGCGGCCCTAGTAGCAACACTATGAACATGCAAATGAGGTTGGCTTTAAATAAGCGCTGTAAGGTTCGTGATCGTTATTTACAGTTGATATTTGACGTAGTGGGTTAATGTTAGTCAAGGATGCCTCTGAGAAGACGAAAAAGCCCTTATCAACAGCTCACTGAGTTTGAACGAGGTCGTGTTGTAGGGCTACGAGTAGGTGGGTTTTCTTTCCGCGATATTGCTGAAAGACTTGGCACGAATGTATCCACTGTGCATGAGTATTGACGGCAGTGGTCAAGGGAAGGTACTGCCTCAAGAAGACCAGGTTGTTACCTGGCCACGTGGTACTACTGAGAGGAAAGGCCGTCGTATTCGGTGTATGGCTGTGGCTAATCGTATTGCGTCTGCCTCTGAAATTCGAGCTGTAGTTGGCACCCCAGTGACACAACGAACTGTTACAAATCGGTTACTTCAAGGACAGCCCCGAGCCAGACGCCCTGAACAGTGCATTCCACTGACTCCAAGCCACTACCGTTTGCGACGTGAGTGGTGTCAAGCTAGAGCTCATTGAAGGACGGAGTGGAGATCTGTCGTGTTTTCTGATGAAAGCCGGCTCTGCCTTGGTCGCAGTGATAGCCGTTTGTTGGTTAGGAGGAGGCCAGGTGAACGCCTGCTAGTGACCTGTCTGTGGCCTAGACACACAGGGCCTACTCCTGGAGTTATGGTTTGGGGAGCAATTTCATATGACAGCAGAAGCACTCACGTGGTTATCCCACGCACCCTGACTGCAAATTTGTACGTCAATCTAGTGATACAACCTGTTGTGCTGCCATTCATGAACAGCATTCAAGGGGGTGTTTTCCAACAGGATAACGCTCGCCCTCATACCGCTATTGTAACCCAACATGCTCTACAGAGTGTCGACATGTTGCCTTGGTCTGCTAGATCACCAGATCTTTGTCCAATCGAGCTCGTATGAGACATCATTGGACGACAACTCCAACGTCATCCACATCCAGCATTAACCGTCCCTGCATTGACCGCCCAAGTGCAACAGGCATGGAACTCCATCCCACAAACTGATATCCGAAACCGTTACGACACAATGCATGTACGTTTGCATGATTGCATTCAAAATTCTGGCGGTTAAACCGTTTACTAATGTACCGACATTTCACAATTGAAATGGCTCTTTTCGCCAATGGCTCTACCTGTGATCTTGAAACTTTAATCAATTAAATATGTTACCTAGATAAATGTATTCCTAAAATTTTATTACTGTACAATAATTTTTTCTTGGTGTTGGGATTTTTTTTCCATCAGTGTATTTTCATTTGAATTCCTAAATATTTGTAAGCAATGATGGCATTCTATGTATAGAGGAAGCTTTGTAGCATATTTTGTACATTATGAAATGATTTCGAAGTTAATTCTTGGATATTCACTGTCGCTCCTAAGACTAATCAAACATAAATATTTGAATTTTATTACTAATTGATTAATTATTCTATAATGTATAATGTTTGCATCATCTTATTCATCTTAGTAGTAAATATAATATTTTTGTTTTGGTTTCCTAATTAGTAAATTCAAAATGAATTGCGTGTTAAAACAAGCTAGAATTTGTTCTTTCAGCAATAAATTTCCGTTTGAGAGAAAACTTCTAAAAAGATACACGAAGAATAGTTCTATACAAGAACATTCAGTATTTCGAACTAAAATGATTTTGCGAATGCTGTCTCAAGATGAAATAACTCTATCACAAACGCTTTTTTTTCCTACAGTGTTCTTATTGTCAAACTAAAATATTCAGTCAAAAGTTTTTTTTTAATTTGGTGTTTCTACTAGCTAAGTTAGTAGTGTTCTCTATTGAATAATTGGTCATTTATCTATTAATCATTATAACAATAGCAAGGAAAAAATTATTAATTTATAGAACGTTCTTAGACAATATATTTATAAAAATCTACATACACGAGGCTTTGAAATACATTATTGTACTTGAAATAAGGCCCTAATGTCTACTTTTCTTTTTTAAAATTTAAATTGGTTTACCTTATTTTTATTTATTAATTTTTTTCGCCAAATTTTCAGCCCAAAATTCTAATTTTAAGGGCATGACGCTCTTCTGTATACTCTGAGTGTCAATATAGGAATAGATAAAATTAATATTTATACTGCTTGAAAATACTTACAAAGCAATAAAAAATTACTGAAGATTGTTTGTGTTTTGATTCATTCAAGGCATGTAAAGAAGATATCTTTTCCCTTCTTCGATAATGCTTTTAGTTTATATTATTCATAAGTGTAAAGTAAAAAAACGACGAATCATATTTTTTGTGTGAAAAAATAGTTTTAACTATTATTACACAACATAAATCAGAAGAAAAAGGTAATTTCCATATGAAAAAATCCAACCATGGCATTTGGTAGTGATCAAATATTATAAGGTTCAACCAATTCTGTTGATTTTTTAATTAGCATATCCAAAGACTTCACAGCGCCTTTGTTAAAGAGTTTTCTTTACAAATAAACAAGTGAACACAATACATACTGTTGTACCAGAAAATATTTTCAAGATATTTTTTTTATTTCTTCTGATTTAAACAATTACATTTTAATTAATAAACTCAATTATTTTTTCTTTCCATATTTCTGCAAACAGATATGCTTAATGAACATATAGGACCGCCGTGTACAATGTAACTGCAACACCTGCAATATGAAAGAAAATCGAAAGGATCAAAAGACGTGGAAGAAAATGTTGTGCAAATTCATTTTAGAAAATAGTTTCAGATTGTAAAATAAAATGCTATAAATATGGGAAGCTTGATATTTCTGTTGCATCAAGCAAGATTTTCGTAACAGCGTTAAAAGTTTGAATCAAATCGAGATGCTGGTGTTGCTATGTAGAATTTAAATTGTTAATAAAATGTGCGATGGAGGAAAGAAGTAAAAGTATGGTTAATTTTCATCAATGATAATGTTCAGTTGCATTCATTTTGAAAACATGTATAAGTATAAAAACACAATATAAAATTTTTTGTTTTCTAACAAAAACAGACCATGTGAAAACAAAGCAAAGTTTAAACTTGAATTCTGATAGAACATCTTATGGGAGTAAAAATTCCTATTTTCACCAACTTGATGAAAAATATTTTTCGATATCATAAAATGCTTGTTGAAGAGTCAAAATACTGCAAAATTATTGATATGGGTTATTTTTATGACAGCAGACTAAAATAGTTTCTTGAAGTTCAACAAAGTGAAAAAGGTTGAACAAAATATCGAAAAGAATTACTTTGTTATTTAATATTTTGCAATTTCAGAACTAGCTCTTCAAATGAATGGTTGAATAAGAAATTTAAAAATCATAATCCATAAAAATGATCGAATATTTTATCAATTAATTTCTAAATGTCAGCTTATAAGTGATTACGAGGGTAGAAAATAAATAAAAAAGGTAAAAAGTCAAAACAAAAGGATAGAGAATGTATGCAGAAGAGTATACAAAGATTGGCTTCCTAAATCTATGCTTTAACGCATCCAATTTTAATGTATGGAACTCTGAAAATAAAAATCTGAGCATTCGAAGCTTACACGGACTTGTCCAAATTACACAAATTTATTTGGGGGTAAGAAATTTTGCCTTTAAAACAGAGTACATGCCAAAGTTTGGGGAAGACAATTTCTAGGGCTAACAAACGGAAATTTAATAGAATCAGTTGACGTTTCAATTAAATTCTCTATTTTTATTATTAAAATTGATATTTATAGTAAAATTACAACATTTTTTTATGGAAATAATTCTCTATTTTCAAAAACCAGGATAAAACATTAGCTGAGTTTTATGGTGCAAGATTTGTCTCTTTTTAATATGAAATCATTTTCTTGATGAACAACACTGTCAGTTTTGGTTGGTAATTATGAGTTGATTAATACCTATAAGTATTTTCTAGTGTTATTTAATTTCCAATTTTATTCATGTAGTTTTTGTTTTTAATTAATCAGTATGATTTCTACTTTTAACTGATTTTTTTGTTTTATATATGACATTAATGTCTATGATTTTCCAATTTTTAATCTCATGACAAATTTCTTTTACCAGAAGAGGCCAAAAGAATATCAGTTTCTAAGACGCTATACCTCATTCATTTTGAACATAAAGATATGCATAGGAATCAGTATCAAATGTTTCTTAATAAGATGTACAGTTTTTTTTATTATTTTTGAATTTGAAATCATTCAGAATTAATTTTCTTATCCACGATCTTTTGAATAATACAAATGCATTTAACTCAAAATGAATTAAAGCTTATACTTTATTTTGATGTGTTAAATTGATGTTTCTTGATATGCATCTACGTCAATATAATGATTCTACATTATATTTTAAATTAGAACATTTAGAGAACTCCAAAATATTATATACTTCTTGATTTTTGGTTTTGTAAAGAAGCTTACATTCTATAATTAGAAAAGAACAAGTTTTAGAATAATGATTGTTTTATTATTATTACTTTTAACAAGAATATAAATGTTGTAAAAATGAAATATTGGTATCTTTATTTAAATATAAAGCAATCTCTTAAAAATAAGAAAAATAATGTAATCTGTTAAAAAAACAAAAAAGTAATATGTAAAATTAAATTAAATTCTATAAATCGTTTTTAGTAGCTATAAACGTGCATGTATTGCAAACTTTCCTTGAATAAATTCTACACTTATGCTTTTACTTATTCTATACTAATGCTTTTTACGTAAAAAGATGAAATTCATGTGTATTGAAGCAAATTCGATTATTCCTTGGCAATTTTTCATCCAATTTATAATGTATCCATTGATAAAATTTCAATCTAGAATAAAACCTTATTTTGCGTTCAGGGCTTTCGTATCAAACTTTTAGAAATTAAAATGAATCAGCTTGAGTTGTTTGCTTTTAAATTTAATGGCTGTTCAAAACAAGCAATTAATACTGAACTGTAATATTATTTTTTCCACTTATTATTAGAATCAACAAGTCAATCTAAGTGGTTGGACGTAGGGCCGGCCTTCTGGGGATGCGGCGGGTGCTATGCATCCGGGTTTGAGAGACTGAGGGCCCCCCACCATTATTAAGAATTAAAAAGGTGTTCTGAACAATAATAATGTGACACATATTAGAAGTCTACAAGCGTGTTTCCATGTGATTAGCTGAGCATCGACTGACGCCTTAATTAGGCAAAGGTCGCAGTGATATGCATAAAAAGGCGGGAAAACCTCATTCATGAATAAGGAAATCCCAGTCAGATATGTTCAGACAGAGCGGCGTGTATGGCGCCCAGAAGTCGAAGCTGAGGCTGGGTTCAAATGGACTGGTGAATCAGCAATCTACTTTTGTCTATATCTAATGTAATATTTTTTACAGTCCTTTACATTGCCAGTTACTAAATATAATAGATGCTAAACTTCTTTCAGCAAATAAAAATTGGTCTTTAGTCACGCATATGGATATAATGCTAAACCGCTCTTGCTATACTAAGTATTGGAAAATGAAATTGGAAAAATTGTTATTTTCCTGGAGTAATGAATAGCAAAAAGGAAAATGACGCATTATTAAATACATATGCATTTTTTTTTACTTTACTAAAATTATAAGGCCCCAAATGGTTTCTTGCACCCTGGCCCCTTCATAGAGAAGTCAAAATCTGGCTGGACGACATGGTGTCTGTTTCACAATCAGGTTATCGAGCAGACAATGCTTTATGCGAGCTATCCTGGTGATCATTGATTTGATTGAGTCCAACTTTCCTTTGTAGGAGAGAAGTGTAAAGTGCCATCAGCAGTTTCACATGCGACATATAACTGCATTGTTACGTCATATTTTATGTGAGTAAATTCTACACTTATGTGCCTTTTTTGTAATCATATGCTTTTTAAAATTGAGAAAATTCATGTATAGTTAAGCAAATTTGATGATTCCTTGGAAATTGCTCATGCAATTTTTAACTTATCCATTGATAGCATATTCAGTCTTGGAGAATAAAACCTTCTTATGCGTTCAAGGCTTTCGTACCAAACTTTTAGAAATTAAAATTAGCCAGCGTGAGTGGTTTGCTTTTAAATTTAATGATTATCTGAATGCTGTTTGAATTTAATGGCTGTCCAGAACAAGCAATTTATTCCGAGCAGCAATATTTTTTCCACCTATCATTAGAATTAACAAGTCATTCTAAGTGTCTAGACGATATGGTGTCTGTTTTGTAATCAGGTTATCGAACAGACAGTGCATTATGCCTGCTATCCTGGTGAACATTGATAGGAATCCATCTAACTCTCTTTTGTAGGCGAAGAGTGCCTTCAGCTGTTTCATCTGTGAGATCTGACTTCATTAGTATGTTGTATTATCACAAATTAATACTCAATAGCTCCACCAGCGCATCTATGAATTGTGCTTACTGAGAATAGCTTTAAAAATCTCGAAAGACCTTTAAAAGTTAGCTGAAAGCTCAAGATGAAATAAGCAGGCTTTTTCTTTATTTTTTAGAACACAAAACTCAAATTTAAATCATAGCAAGCTCAAAAACAAAACAGTCATTAGGTTAGAGTTAACAACAGTTATTATGTAACAGTTAATAAAACTAATATTAAAGAGAGGTAGACATAACAATTACGACATATTAGATATGAATATGAAAAAGTCCAACAAACAGTGAATCTTAAAATCAGCTATTATTTTTCTTTCACCAAGTAAAGACAAATTAAATAATCTTTACCAAATGTCGCTTTTCGGCGAGGAAAGAAAATAAAAGTACATATAAAATTGTATATATTCTTATGCATTAAAAGAACATTCTTGAAAAATATAGTCTTGTTTTCTTTTGGAATCCGATGGCAAAATGAGCATGAGAAGAGTAGCTTTGAATTCAATCTAATAAAAATCAAACATAAATTGGAAATTCAATCCTTAAGAGAAGAGTTTTAGTAAAAAAATGATACTCCTTTTTCCTCAGGATCAAATGATATTTCTTTACTGAGAATTGTTATGAAATCAAATTAAATAAATGGCGCGGAAGGATATCAAACAAATTGAAGAAATGGAGGACTAATGGATTTCTTCGCTTCGCACTGCTTAGGATAAATAGGAGAAACAAATACTCTCGATTCTCTTTAGTACTTTCTCTTCAATATGTGTTATCAAATTTCGAAGGAAGCACGGAATAAATGTGTTTCCTCTAATGTAGAATAAATTATTTTTATTTAAACAAATTGTATTTCACGTTACGTGTGTTATTTTGTCTTTCTTTTTAATGAAAAGTTTGCTTTCAAGATTTAAAAACTAATTCATTTACCACGATAAAAACAGAGCTAAATGAAAATAAAAAGGAGCATTTTGTTTATTTATTCCAAGGTTTAATTTCATGTAATATTTTAAAGTTCTGAAATACTGTTTGTAATCTTTTGTGCAATGCATTTAGCAAGAAATGCATGAAAGCAAAATTTAAATATTTACGCAATAAAGCTGAATAATGACTAGACAAAACTATAAGATTAAAACTATAAGATAAGAGATAAAGCTATTAAACATTCTACTACAGGACAAGAGTTGCGATGACGAATGTCTAAATAGTCTAATAATGACTAATAAAATAATAGAAGAAAAAATTATTTCTGCTACGGATTATTTCAAATTATAATTTGAAATTGAACGTAAATGCTATGATATGAATACCAAAATAAACGATTAAAACTATCTTTCCCTGCTTCACTTAGAAACTTAAAAATATCTTTCCCTACTTGAGTACAAATGTTTTGTTACATTCTTTCAATTATTAATGTATCCAAATAACTTCTATTCCATACTGACTTTTGCAAATTCCTCCAAAAGATCATTGCCTCCATAATTATGACTGTTTTACTACACCTTTTGAACAGTTATACATTATAATATTTACAAAAAGATATGTAGAGCGTCTTTACTTTGCAATTAGCATAGCCTTTTATGATGCAGGCCTCTTTTTATTTCGAGAAAAAATATATCATTTGAATTATTCTCTAAAACATAATAATCAAGTCCTCTTTGTTTTATTTTTCAGAATGAATTTAATAAATTTCTACTAGATTGATTAATAAATATTATTCTTTCAATAAACATATGCAAATTTTTTGATAAAGAAGTAATAATAATTATTTTTTTCTTATTTTAGACACCCTCACATTTGCAGAATTGAATGTTTAGTTTTAGAGTAAAGTTTTTATTAATTGCATAGAACAGGCGAACAATAGTTGAAAATATTGATTTTTGTTGGTAATGTGGGGTTTGATCGTTGAATTTTTTTTTTTTTTTGCATTTATTAATATTAGGTTAATTTATCACCAGGAGTAGTCTCACCTAAACTTTCTCGTTTACTTTCTAATAGAACGATTTTCTCCCTTAGCAAAAAGCTTGCCACCTATCATACAATCACTGATTTTTGAATTAATTGCTAGAGTGCGACTGATAAACAAGCACCAGATAAAAATATCTATTTACTTGTTTATCTACCGCTTTTCCTGCCGATTAAAGACAAAATTTGTCACAGAACGAAAATTAAAATAAAAAAATTAAATAAATCTAATGTATTTAACTGAAATTTTTGAGTTAAATATGCGGATGCGTTTATATATATGCGAAATTGCGCACTGTCATTACCTTATCAGATTTGGTTAATCTAGTTTTCACTGCAGATAATGAATTTGAAAACCAAATTTTGTCTATATAGATCGTTTGCCTTTTTACTTATCGTGCGCAGTTGTAATCTGACAAACAGACTTTTTCAGCATATATTTGTGTCGAAATCTGATAGAATTTGGTATAAAGCTCGTATACTAAATTTCATCTGGCTGTTTCAGACGCTCCTTTGGTGCTATATCTTGCGGATGGCAAACAAATGTAGTCCCAAAAGTGAGTTTTTCATGCACAAAGATCTATAATGTGGATGTGGGCTATAATTAAAAGTCACAATATTTTGATTCTTAGATTCTCTTAACAAAAAGTCAGGATTTATGTTGTCTTCAATTCACATCATCATTATGAGTCTATGTTTTAAACAAAATGTAATATTTATTTAAATTTTCGAGATCTCATTGAATTTGGTATATAGTAGACTTAATAATTTTAAGATATTAATAGATTTAAATGATTAAACGAATTCTTAATATTGCCTAAGAAATAACCTGCAAATTTCCCAAGAAATTGATATTAGACCTAGCATTTTCTGACTTACAAAATGTTTACGATACTTTTTGTTGTTACATGTTACCTTACACAGTTACATCTAACAACATATTTGTGATAACATGTTGTAATATGTTATAACAACATGTACATGTTATTACAACATAACAGACGATAATACCAAGTAATGGTACTCGAAGCATCTTTTCAATAATTTTGATTAAATCAATCTGTTTTTTAAAACACATTTTATGACTTTCACTGTATGAATGAAAAAAAAAAATGTTTGAAAATATTTATTTATATTTATGCACATAACATTGCTAACACCAATAACATTTTTCTGAAAACATGAGGTAAAAAAATTGAAATTTTTATAATATCACTTCACTCTCAATACAAAGACTGTGAAATCCAGCAAAAATACCTTTAGTGGGGAATAAAATACTTGCAATCTAAAACACTTTTTTTGACTCAGAAAATAAAATCAGCAATCAATGTGTTTCTTTTTCCTTCAAATGATACTGAAAGCTGAAACGAGTCTATGTTAAGAAAATTCCAGGAGCGAATCGAATGATTTCCGATTTCAAAGAATATCAGCTCTTCATTTCTTTTCTAAGGAACGAACTTCTTCAGTCAGAGCTGAGATCGAAGAAAAACATTGGAAACTTTTTTTTTTCTGTTAATTCTGCTTCGAAATTTGGCAACGAAAATGGGATCATACAGAGACAAGTATGGATGCCATAAATGGCTGTCATGAGCGGTGATTCGAAACCGAAGCGAAGAAGTTTTTAAAAACGTGTCAAAATGTTTCGAAACTCTTCCCCACCGGGGTGGATTTATCGGGAAGCCGCAATCTTGATTTTTTGAGAACAGGAAAATGGACTGAAAGGACGTTGATGACGGCTTTTTCGTCTCCTCCGGGGATTCAAATACGAGGGATTCAAATGTAATTGAAAGAAAACCATCTCCTTCAAATATTGCAGGTGCTAGATGGATCCTTTCTGCAAACTGAGTTAAAGAAAAAATATCCCAAAAGTTGCAAATGAATATCGTCTTTATTCATTCATATGATGCACGAGATAAAGTCACTGCTGAAAAAAAGCGTTTGATATTTTTTCAATTGAAATTCAGATTTATGTGTCATATGTTGAAATTTGATTTTACTTTCCTTAAAACAAAAATTCCATCATAAAAAATGTAATTTTTTATAGAAGAAGTTATATAAAGTGTACTGATAGTGTTAAATAACTTGTAATACATTGAAAAAGAAACTTCCCTTGTTATTTCTTAGAAATAAAAAAAAATTCACATACATGAACGGTTTAAAAAATGCTTATATATCAAAGTTTAAAAAAATCTGAAGTTGCTAATCGTGATTTTTGAAAATATTAATATACCTTCAAGAGTTCCTATCCTGCTTTCAAAGAAACAGTAATGCATTACTAGCAAAAGCAAGTAAAAAAGATATGACAATAAAAAATGTTGATAAATATTTTACATGCCATTTATGTTTTATTCATTGCCTACGCGATTTGGAGCTTCAATTATTTGTTGCCTTCATCCATTTAAAACTTCATAACTAAAACAGAATCATGTTCGCACATGATAAAATATGTAAATGACTGGAATTTTTTCTTTACATCTCCAAAACAATTTTAAAATATTTTTATCCCCAAAAGGAAAAATAAAAGAGAAGCAAGTCTAGATATCCATAGAAGTCCTTTTGCATGAATCCCTGAATTTAAAACCAAAAAATTATCTAATTTAATTCAAAAACAAGATAATTGACATCTAAGAAAAAATGAAAGACGGCTAAATTCAAAATTCATTCGCAAATCATGTTATAATTTAACTTCTGAAAAGAAATTAATTTTTCTCCTCAAATATAATGGTTTATTTTATTTTATTCATGAATTTTTGCTATTGATGTTTAATACATTATTATAATGTGCTAAAATGCTTGATTTTTTATGTAGCTGAAATCAATTGTGAAGATCAAATCCTACATGATCTAACTGTGTCAAATGTGTTCTATTTGTGTTCTAAATATCAGAAGGATTTATAATTATAATAAACTTATTTTATTAAATGCATTCAGTAATCTCTTTCTACATAAGATGCAATTTTTTTTTCTCTATTTCGGCTGAACTTTCCATACTTTTATGTCCAGTTAGTGATAGTATTTCAGGATTAGTTGATGAAAGCAAACACTCTCGACTTAAGGTATTCGACAAAATTATAAACATGTTATCGTTCATCTTGGCGAATTTTTTTAATTGCAATTTCTTTTACTCCTGACTTCCTTCTTTCCAAAACAGTTTATCTTTTCTAGGAAAAGCAAGGCTGGGCTATCATCCAGGGTCACATACTTTTCAGCTAAAATCTGTCTTTAAATCCAGTTTTCTGAAAACTTTAATGTTCATAAAAACTCTCCACCGTTGACATGATACCTTAAAAACTATTAGGAGTATTTACTTGAGAAATTATTGGAGTATTTACTTGGAGTATTTATGAGAAATGAAATGAACTAAAAGTTGTTGAAATACTTTGTTGGTGGAATACTTTTTTAATTTATAGATGTTTTTAGAAAAAATAAGCAGTGAATGGTTAGAAAAAATGCATATATACGCATATTTTTAACCATGAGTTCTTTGCATCTCAACTTTTTTATTAGATTTTGGTTCAATTCCTTCATCATTATATTCTATAACTCGTGTACAAACAAAAATAGGATTGCTGAATTACAATTTTGTGTAGAGTGTCAACCGTCTTAGGTTAAATTTCATTAAAATTTAAATACAAATTTTCCTTTTTCTCAAAATATGTAATATTTTCAACTTTTTTGTATTTATAGTATTTTGTGTTATAATTTGGAATACATCTAAAAATCATGGTTTCAAATAGTTTTAAAGAATCCAATTTTTCAAAAAATTTTCTTTGAGAGTTGACGGATATCTTAATTAGAGAAAAGAGGCTCTCTTTACGCCAAAAATATACATCACTTGCAACGACAATTAGGAGAAGCAGATATTTATGGCAACTATAATTTTCATGAAGCCTACTCTTTGCCAAGAATTTAAATCGTCTTTGCTGATCATTAATCACTTTTCAACTACTTTAATTGTCACATACAAAATAACGAAGAAACATAGTTTGCCAGATCAGAGTTTAGTTTTTCTTTGAGAAAATTGACTCTTCCATTGGTCTGGAGATGAGTCAGAATAAGAAAATCTGTCAAATTAATGAAGAAAAAAAAATGAATTTTTGACTCCGACTTGGAAAGTTTAAATGTTTCTTGCTTATGCTTTTGTTTATCTAAGTTTTAAATAATAGACTGGATGCTCTAATCTGAGTAATTATTGAAAATGAAAGAAATTTTGTCTCAATCTTACAGCTGAAGTGAAAACTAGAGAAATCATCATTAACAATAATAAACATATTTATTTTTTTCATCCTGTAGTATTTTCTTCGACAGTTTAAACGCGATTTTAGCAACTTCTTTAGCATATGAGCGTTTTTTTTCAAAGGAATTTCAATAGGAATTGAAAATTTATTTATTTATGCTATGAAATTGGCAATATTCATACCAACCTGGCAGAGTTTTGGAAATAAACTGTATTAATGCATTTGTATTTATTGACAAGACGTGAGAGTCTTTAGTCAAATGTCAGTTGCACTTTTCATTTGATAAATCGAAGCTATTAATTTCATTGCAATCATAAACTTACTTAATTTCTTTAGTTATTAGATAAATAAAAAAAGCTTTAATAAATCTGTAATGCACATGTTTCTCACTTAAAAAATACATGGATAAGCAAAATCGATCAATAAGCGTATATTTAAATTTTCCGGCTGTTCTTTTAAAGTTTCTAATATCTATAATAACTTTTCTTACTTTTAAATAATTATATTTTTAGCTGATTAGGATTACTATTAAGAATGTAATAACAGTAAACTTATTACAGCTACATTTCAAAACATGGAACATGATTAAGTTCTTTGAAGATATTCCTTGAAGTGTTCTTGCATACGAAAAACTGTATTTTTTACGTATTTAATCTCCCTGAGTTTGAAAAACGCTTTTTTATCGTTATGTCTACAGCTATTTTACAGTTAGTAGATATGAGTGTTTCTGCTTTCTTACATACAAGGTATACGAAAGTATTGCATTCACTGCATATTTAATCACTCTAAAGTTGAAAAACGCATTTTTAGCGTTATGTCTACAACTGTCTATTTAGCACATAGTTGATTCTGAAATGATTTGAACAATATAAATAATATTTGATAAACGATCTTCACAAAAAAAATCGTAGATTTCTGTCAGATTTATAGCAACATACCCCATTCAAAGACATCGGTCTATACCGCTGTTCGAAGATGTTAATACAATGGCTTTATCTATCCAAAAAGTTAGATAAATGAAACTGGATATACAAATTTATTATCTACATTGCAGATACCTATCGAATGTTGAGTCACATTCAGTGAATGGTTGAACGTTTTTCTGTCTGTAGTTTTATAGACATATACATTTCGTAACAAAGCAAAAGTGAAATAATATAAATATATCAAATTTGATATGTTATTTTGTGATTCAATTCAAGATTTATGTCCATTTTTTAAATTGTTTGGGTTAGTTAGTTAGTTATACTAACGTCCGGTTTTTAAAGCAACACGAGGGCTATTTTGGGACAAACCTCGTCATTTTGAAGCACGATCAGATGACGAGGACGACAAATGAACTGGCACCCCCCTCTCCACACCACACCAGCGGGAGGACGTTTGGCCTGACAGATTTAACGTGCAAGAGACCCCCTCACATGACGGTTCTTCGGTGGAATCGAGTCTTAAACCTGAAACCCTCCAGTTCTCAAGCCGAGACCTTACCACTAGGCCACCACGGCCTCTAAAATTGTTTGAGAGATACACATCTAAATCACAAATTCACATTTATTAGAGAGTTTACAAGAAAGTTTTAGGAAGACCCATCAAATCGGCTTGTCATAAGTATCTGGATAAATTTGAGACATAATAAAAACGAATGTAAAAAAAAAAAAAAAAAAAAAAACATGGAAATACACCGAAACGATTGATAAAGCTATTTAACTGTTCTTCAAACACAAAACTTGCATTTCCATTATATATTTTTATATTTCATTGTTATTTTTCCAAAGTCTTTTATCTAAAACTCCTTTTGTGCATGAAAAAATTTTAAAAAAAGGTCAGGTGCTGTTGGCATTTCACAAGATTTTTCTGTGAATTTATTGTTGTTTTTATTGTTTTCCAGTTTTAAGAACAATACAAAGTATTCAATTTTTGTTTCTAAACAATAACGGTTGTTAGTAGAATTTAATAAAAGATTAAATTATGAATTTTTCTTTTCTTTCCTGATTCCTCAATTGAATGATTCGTTTGATTCCTGAATGATACGTTTATATTTTATCTATCTACATGTACTTACATACAAAAAAGACAAACGTATTTTATTTTGCTTTTTAATAGATTTTTGCGAGAGTTTTTATTCTCAGAAATTCCACTTTTTGCTTTTTATTTTTAGTAAGCATTCGATATTTCAGAAATTCTGAGATCGCTGGGATTTTATTCTTTTTTGTTGTTTATTTTTAGCTCCATGTTTATATAAAATAAAGAGATACGAATTAAATATTTTTCCGATGAGGGAATTTCATTATACAATGCATAATGGGATATGCATGATAAAAAATAGCTAAAAACTTGCTGTAAGCCAAACTGTTGAATCCAGAGCTTCCGGACGCGGTAAGTATTGGTTTCTCGAATAATTAGTTAAAATTTTAATTAGATTATTTATTAAGTATTAATCAAAATTTTAATCATTTTTCTCAATAATTTTGAAGCATATTAATATATCGAAATTACCTTTTCATTATTGTAAAATTGAATGTTTCAGACACTAAAAATAGTATAAACGAGTATATGGTAGGCAGCGTAGTTGAGTTGTTTTTACCTACAGCCTCCTTTTTCTCACCCTCCCAGTTGAGTTATTTTACCCCTGCTGATCCCCCTTTTTATTCCCCTCTCCAAGTTGAGTTGTTTACTTTTACTAAGCCTTCGATATTTCAGAAGTTCTGAGATCGGGGGAATTTTATTCTGTATTTCATTATTTAATTTTAGCTCCATATTTATATAAAATAAACAGAAACAAATTAAATAATTTTTTCAATGAGGAAATTTCATTATACAACTTGTATAATGGATATGCATAGTAAAAAAAAGTTCTAAACCTGCTGTAAACCAACATGTCGAATCCAGAACTTCCGAACATGGTAAATAGTTGTTTCCCGAATAATTTGTAAAAAGTTCAATTATATTCTTCATTAAATATTAATCCAAATTTTAAAAGCTTTCTGCAAGAATTTTGAACTATATTAATATGCAAAAAGTAATATTTCATCACTTCAAAATTGAATGTTTCAAACATTGTAAGCTTATGTTAAAGAATAAAGGCACTGTATTGGAGATTGAGATGTTTATTCAAAATACAATTCGTATTTCTACGTATAAATTGAAATACTAATGCCCATGCATTATAAGGATGGTTTTAAATTCATAGATATTTCCATGTAATGTGTCATAATATCTTCATTCAGTCATTTCGATTTTTACAAAGACTCATCTATTGCTTTTTTCTTTAAAAATAATTATAAAATAATTACAAATAGCCTCAAAATAAATAAAAAAATCTAGAAAAGACAGTGGAAAACGTCTCATAAAATTTGTAAGATTCAAAAATTCGCCTTATTTGAGAATAAAAATGTATCATGAATATAATAAAGAAATCTATTTACTTCAGACTTTTCTGCCAGATACTCGGGCTTCGATTTTAAAAAAAACTTTTTTCATATTTGATACAATAGTAAAAAAAAGTATCTAAATATATTAGTTATTAGAATCATTTTAATAGCATTGTGTCATTACATTTCTTGATGTTTCATTGAATAAATAAATAAAAGAAAACAAATGCAACTTGACATAACCCATTTCTCGAAACAATCAATACATCATTTTAATAGGTAGGTGCATTTTAAACCTTTCTCCATTTCAGTCATAACTTACTCATTCTAAATTAATTACTTGAAAAATGAACTTCGATCCTCTCTGCCTACACTGAATGTCTTCGTTGTTAACTTCCCAAACCTGGCTTTACAAATGAAGCAAAATTCACCTGAAAAGGAATAAAAAAAGGGCCAATTAATCATCCTCTTAGTTCGCAACTGCATCGTTAAAGAATTCTCCAAACAAAAGAACGAGTGAACATTGTGCATATTTTTGTGCTTGAAACGGGTTCTCGACTGAAACCGCTTTTTGGGTTTCCATGGTGATATGTGACGTCGGTTACAGTCGCTTATCAAACACTGTGTAAATAAATACGCGTAATGAACTCGCTGCCTCACACCGAGATAACGCAGCTGGAAAATCTTGCAATAAAGAAGAAAAAAAATGGTAAGCGGTTTGAAGGGATATTGTTCCCGAAATGAGTCGTTATGAAATAAAAAATGACAACAGTGTCTTTAAAGCACCTTTTTTACTGTAGTTTGACATTCGAAATGAATCGGAACAACGCGTTTCGCGGCTGTAAAAGAAGATGTCGTTAAATGGAATGCTACTGTTTTGGTGAATGAAGAATTTAAAATATCGATGCAAATCATTGATGGAAACGTCGAAAAGGGATATTTTCAAATGAAGAGAATCAACAATTTCTTCATATGAAAAAATTACACCAAAATAAAAATAAAAGTAATTGCACCGAAATAAATAAATAGTACACAAAAATAAATAAAGCAAGAATTTTTGATGAAATAAACAAAGAGATATCGATATTATGGATTTTAAGACCTTCTAGAATCTAGATATTCTGAGCTAGGTATGAAATTTCAAAAAACTGACATATCCAACTCTGTTTAGATAATTATGCAGGGAATATCATGGAAATGAAAGTGACAACCACAATCTCGTGCTCACAATATAAAATCTATGTTTTGTTCCTTGTGTTAAACTTTTTAAAAACATTTTATAGCTCTGGAAATAAAAATAATCAAGATAAGACGTTTTGTTTCATATTTAGTATTTTTTTTAAATCAAATTTTTCTAAATATCTAAATGCCAAGTTAATTAGGATGAGGTATTCCAAGCTCGAACTCTTTTCACTAATTACACTGTTTAAATCTTTCAGAAATGATCCTTTTGGTGTAATCTGGCTTTGTACAATATCCAATTAGATTTTAATAGCATGTGCAGATAATATACAAATGCAAATGATAGTTCCTTTTATAGGCGAATAATAGTTCCTAACAATGGAGAATAATAGTTCCTTACATAGGCGAATGATAGTTTCTTACATAGGCGAATAATAGTTCCTTTCATAGGAGAATAATAGTTCCTTACATAGGCGAATGATAGTTTCTTACATAGGCGAATAATAGTTCCTTTCATAGGCGAATAATAGTTCCTTACGTAGGCGAATGATAGTTTCTTAAATAGGCGAATAAAAGTTCCTTTCGTAGGAGAATAATAGTTCCTTACATAGGCGAATAATAGCTCCTGTCACATGCGAATGATTCTTTATACATGGCTGATGCCACGTGAGATAACTTAATTTTAATCATTTCATATAACATTCTAAATAAGTATTAAGATTTCTGTAAATTTTGAAACGACAATCTATTCTATTCGTTCTTTAGTTAATATATATCGAAGCATTTTTTTTAATCATTTCTAAATAAACATCGAAACTAGTTTTTACTACACTTTTTGGATGAAATGACACAACTAAACAAAATTTCGGGCAATCAATAAGATCCAATTGACTGTTCATTTGTTCATACGCCAGCATCGTTACAGATGCTGCTGCTTTTCTGGACCGCTATCCATGTATACTTTTGAAATTATTTGATGTTTAAATATGTTGTATCGTTAAGTCACACAATGTAAAACTAACTGGCACACAATGTATAACATCCATCATTTGAATAGCTGAAGACAAAAATTAATTGTTTTTGAAATAACCGAAACCATGTTTGACACCAATTGGAAGGCTGCAAGCCGTTTTATATTTAAGCGTGTGCATGTACACAAAAATTGTTGTTTCAGCGAACCACGATTCCAAAGATTAGCAAGCATTTCTTAGAAATCTAAAAAAATGTCCATATTTTCCATACTAAAAAAATTAAAAATCAATGTAAATATTCTATACAGAAATCTAAAAATCCTGAAAATATATACACATTTTCTGTACAAAAATCTAAAAAAATTTTAATGAATGCGCAATATCTATATTGAAATCTAAAAATAATAAAAATTGATATGCATTTTCTGTACAGAAATCTAAAAATTAATACATATTTATTGAAAATTTTTAGCCCTGCAGAAACAACAAATTTTTAAAGAAAAATGTTGATAAATTATGTATGAAGATTTGATAAACTTCAGGCTTTGCTAATTGTAGTATTTGAAAATCCTTAAGGAGCCATTTCTGCAGAGAATGCCTCTGCTTCGAATAAATTTTTATCATTAAATTATTGATATTTCAACATTTTAGATACTTCGAAAACCAAAGATTAATTTATCCTTTAAAGATGTCTTTTTTTTATCCTTTTTCTATGTCTTTTTTTTTATCCTTATGTCTTTTTTTTAAGCTAACTAATTAGCCAAAGTAGCTGAGAGATAATAGAATATGACTTGAGTACTGAATAGTAAATTCATCATAATAAAAACTTAGTAAATGTTATCTAAACAAAAGATAACATTCAATGCTTATCCGGGCATTATAGTTACCTAAGCACCCTTGGGTTACTAGGTATTGTGAATTTCTAGGTAATCAATGTTATAATTTCCATACTTTTGCTGGAATAGAATACAAAGTAGGTTTGATGTGTTATTACAATTACAAGAACGTTCCTAAACTAATTCCCAAGTTACTCAATTACTATTCTTTTAAAACGTAATTAAAATGGGGCAAAATAAATACTATGTATATGTTTAATTAAATAAAGCTACCTTTGATAAACGAGAGCAAAAGTTCTGCAGCTTTAAAAGAATATATTTAGGTCTTATGAGATAAAATTAATCAAACTGAAAACGGTATAGAAAAAATATTTTTTATTTTATTAAATCCAATGACAAAGATAAACATTTGGCAAATAACTTTGCAGTTAATATGAAACATTCTGTATAACTTCAATATATATATATATTTAAAAAAATCAATAAAAAGAGAAAGGAGTATTTTTCTTTCTCGGAATCAAATATCATCATTTTGCTCAGTTCACCTTGTTAAATCTTATAAAATAAATATCTTAGAAGTTATGAAAAACTCCTGGAAAACTAATGGTTTTTTTCTTTGAGCATCATTCGAAATAAATTAAGAAAATACAAAGCAAATTCTGAATTTCTTCGTTACTTATTTTGCTATATGCAATATCAAATTTCGAAAGTAAAAAGAAATAAATCAGTTTATTTGTAATGAAAAATAATTTTTTTTGTTTGAATAAACTGTCTTTTATACTGTTGCTTTCTTATAAATGAATATTTTACTCTCAGGAAATGAAAATTTATTCGTGTGCCAAGATAAAAACAGAGAAACAGTAAAAACAATATTTGATTAACTGATTTTGAAAATTTTCTTTCTAGGGATATTCAAAAGCTTACAATGATTTTTAATTAGTATTTTAGGAAGACAACAAACAAGGTATGAGGAGGAAATAAATTTTGAAAATTTGAATAATTTTCTTAAATCTCTTTAAAAAGTTGAGCTATTATCAATGAAAATATAGTGGATAGATTTTTACTGATACAGATAGATTTTTTTTAATAATCAGGAGTATGTTTTCTCATTTTTATGTTATTATTTCGATATGTAGATCCATGCATTAATATCTTCTTCCTATTGTTGGCGAAACAAAACTTTAGAATATTTAAAATAAATGTAAAAAAAATTATATTTTCGAGCAGTACATTTTATTAATGCTATTAAAAACAAAGAAAATCAAAACCTTTGAGAATTGTATTATTATACTGGTATTAATATAGGATAGCGTAAAAAATTATATTCCTCTCTGAATGCTCTCTCATTCAGTCATTTTAGATTAATCAGACAAATATTTTAAATGAAAAAACTCTTCCATTCTTTTCGAAAAAGTATTTTGTAAGATTTGCTCTGTCGCACATGGATCTTATATTAATTTTTAGGTATCCAATTACGTTAAAAATACTAATTATCAACAATATTAGCATTTTTTTTAAAAATTCTTATTATTTTTTGTAGTTTAGACATTGAACTTCCTCAAACAGTTTATCTTATCTAAGAAAAGGAAGCCCTTACCTATCATCCACGGTCTTAGATATTTTTCAACTAAAATTTCTCTTTCACTTCAATTTTCTCAAAATTTTCATTTTCATATACAGTTCTCCACCGTTAACAGGATATCCCAAAACTTATTAGAGGTACTTAGATAAAAAATTTCAGTGTGTTTTAAATTATATGAACAATAAAAGGAACAAAAGGTTATATTGTTGGTGAAATAGTTTTTCTTTTATAGGTGTTTCTTGAAAAATTAAGTTGTGAATTTATGGAAAAATGCATATGTACGTATATATAACTTCTTTGCATCTCCAGATTTTTCTCAGATTTTGGTTCATTTCATTCATCATTATTTTCTATTACTTGTGTGCAAAGAAAAATAGGATTGCTGTATAACAATTTTGTGTAGAGTGTAAACCGTTTTGATTTAAATTTCATTAAAATTTACTAAAAATTTCCCGTTTTTCAAAGTATATTATGTTTTTAAATAATTATTTTTTTATTTATAGTCTTTATTATTGACAATACATCAAAAAACCATAAATAGTTACTAAAAAATCAAATTTTTCAAAAATTTTATTTCAAATATAGTCGGATACTTTAAAATCATTTGCCATACATTTATGCATAAGCATATTTCCTGGAATCAAGCATTCTGTAAGTAAAAGTTGTGAGGATTAGGAAGTAAAGCGTTGAAATAAAAAAAAATTAATAAATTGAAGCTTGAACTTGCAAAATACCCTAAATATTTTTATCCACAAATACAATCAGGAATGCATTTGTAGATAAAGCTATTTAATATAGCTTGATTATTTTACGAAACAAAATATGAATATATGCCTCTAGCAAAATCAGTCTTAATTTCTTTTTCAAAGAAGGGCAGTATTATAAAGTATTCAATATTTTTTCTATATATACACAAAAATATCAGTATTTTAAAATGATATGCATTATAAAGTATTCAAACTAGTATGTAAACCCTCCAAGGTCAAACAAAATACCGTCGTACACCCTCCAATAGCATTAAAACTACTGAACATTTGAATTCACAATAATTTTAAATTCAGATTGCTGTAAGACTGTTTTCAATCCTACATGGTTTATTATTCAGTACTTTTCTAACTTAATTGTTTTCTAATAAAATAATCAGCAAGCTTCATATGTTTTTAGCAAATTTTATTATTTGAAGTAGGATTTCTTTTAAAACATTATTTCCTCACAAAATCTTTAGAAAAAAAAATAGAGAGAAGATTAAAATAATTTGCATATGAATTTAAAATAGAGACAAAATAACATCCTATTCGCAGGCAATTCGGGCAAATTGCCGAATAATTGAGCATCTTATTAAAATTAACATTTTTCATTCGTTTTACACGTATGTATTTGAATGTTGAGATTCGACATTGATATGTATTTTTAGTTTCATAAAATGCAAAGAGTTTTCCATGTTGAAACATTATGCAAACGGAATAAAATATCGCAGCTATATCTCGAAGTTTAAATTTATAGAATGTCTGATAGTCAGCAAACTATTATATTACAAGCCATTCTGTTTCATGCTATTGTGTGCTAAAAGGAATTTTAAGGAAAATAAAGTCGTAAAGTAAGAACTATCTCATAAACACAGTGGTTGCATTTAAAATATGCAAATCAAATGGTGCCCAAGTATTATTATAAAATTACAATTATAATTAAAAATAGGGAAACAAATACTGAGTCTACTTCAAAAATGAGAAGTGTTTTTTCTTCTTACTTTCTCATTAGTAGACATCGCTACAACAAACTTCATTAATTAAGAAATATGTTGCGTTAAGATGAATACCAACAAGCTTAAATATTATAAAAAGAAATTTCAATTCTGTTTGATAATCAACTGTTAATTTTGACTATTTTCTAATACCTTATCAAAGACTACTCATATTCTTTTTCATATAAAAATCTGAATATTTAACTTGCGTGTAAATCTTATCATTTTCGATAAATTTTATTTTATTTCTAAGCGATTTCTTTATGATTCACTACATTTACAAATGTTCTTCTATATCTAAGCATATCATAGCATTAATTATAATAAACTTTTAATCAAATAGATCTAATTTGTAGAAATTACATGGTATAGTACTAATTTTTTTTCATATTTAAATAATAATACACTTTCAATACTTAAACATTCAATGGCAGGAAATGAAAGTATTCAAACCTTAAATTCTATGCTTTTAGTGAAATAGTTGCTAATCTAATACTGTAATACGAGGAATGGTTGCCAAGTCGAAAATCGCCCCAGAATTAATAAACTCCGGTAAACTTTGGGGGGTCTGGGGTTTTTGGCCACGAGAAATCGATTGGCGCCGGTTTTGAAGCGCTACGGTCGAGCAGTTCGGAGTTACAGATAGGATATTTTCAAACTTTATTAGTTCGCCATAATGACTACTTAAATTTTCAACCGGTAACGTGCTGCCATCTATAGCCAATATGGCGAACTAATAAAGTTTTATGTTTATGCTGTTATAGGTTTATAATATGTTTCTTATGTATGTATATATGTTTGGTTTTTCTAAATAAATTTGTCAAAAATATTGAACCTCAACACACTTCAATCTTTACCTTTACTTTACCTTTGTATAGAATAGTTCCCTTTCCAAACTCTAACTTTGTTTAGAATAGTTTACAATGGTGCACTTTAACCGGTTATCTTTTCACCAATGGTTTCACAAATTTTCTTATGGCATGTATTGTTTTGATAAATCACAATTGAAAATTTAAATCTTCGAGTTAGCTTCGATACCTGTTTTCTCCGAGCGGAGCTCGGTCACCCGCTGGTATAGTAAATAATCAAATTTTTATAGAGAAAATAAAATACTATTTCAATTTTATACATTTCAAATTATATTGGAAATAGATTAAACCCGATCAATGTAAGAAAACTTCAAACACAAACAGATAGATTTCAAATTTTCAAAAAAAAAAAGCTTACTAGTAAGCAACATTTTATTTTTAACTTATTACACAGAATAGTTTCTGATGAAAACACCAAGAATTCAAAGAGTCTAGGTGTTGCGTCTTCATAAAAAACTTTTTACATCTATCTAAAGCATAAAACTTACATCTATCTAAAACTCAAGAAAGCATTTTTTTGACTTTTTCTGTTAATTCTGTTTTGATTGATGGCTACAAAAACTGGATTCAGTTTCAGTATTTCATTTTGTGGCATGATGAAAACTGATCACAGAGAGGAAATTGAAAGAATTCCAGAAGAAAATAAAATATCAAAATATTTCAACTTCTCTCCTCCGATTGGTTTATTTAAGATGTCGCTTTTGGGATTTAAGATGAGGATAAAAAA
>JAPMOQ010061908.1:465928-476486 GCA_026543055.1 Argiope trifasciata
CTTAACTGTTTTAAACATTTAGTTTAAAATTTCATTCTTTTAATATTTTAACTATTATAAAATTTTTGAAACCCCGAATTCTATAGTAGTAACAAAAGCGAATGCGTAAAGAAGAATGTCCTTATTGAGAAAAGAATCTAGTATTTTGAAATAGTATGTATCATTTAAAAATGCATTTGCTGATGCTTTATATCCACTGATTTTAATTTAATGTCAAGCCCATTAGAAAATTTATAAAGAATATCTGGTCCATTCTATAAATTATAAAATGAAAACAGTAAATTTCATATTATAGCAATTCGTTTTATTAAAAGAATGTGTAAATAAAAAAAAAGAAGGCTGATAAAATTTGGACATGTTTCAAGAAATGTAAATTTGTTTCAATTTCATGTTTTAAGTTTCTTCAAGAATCACGTAGAAACAATTTCAGTATACTGGTTGAGAGGAATTGATATATTGATAATTGCAGGAATAGACGATTGATTACTTCTTAACTTTTTTTTGGTTCGATGAGATATAAAATAAAAGAATTGACAGACAAAATTTCCAAAATTAGGGAATTATTCAGTGAAAGACAGACTTATTATTAACGGAATCCAAAATTAACTCAATATTATAGATTAGAATCGATTTTATATTTTAGTGTCTTCAAATCAAGCAACTAACAGCTTTTTGTTAAAGATTCCAAAATCAAGCATGCCTAAAATTTGGTTTATTTTCATTCTAAATCATTATTAGATCTAATGCACAGCAAAACACTTGGTGAAAATAACAATCGTCCTTAATTTGTCATTATTTTATAATCCAATCTAATTTTAACTACATTAGATAATTAAACATAGGATTTATTTATTCACACGAAAGCACTTATACAACTGCATCAGCCATTTTGTGGAACGATCTATATCAATGCAGATGAATCATTCACGGGTTAAATACTCATTACGGACAGAGATGTCTTTTCATTTGATTCAAATAGGAATATTAAGCTAATTTCACACCTGTTTAGTTGTTTTATGACAGCACTGGATAATGCACACACACGCCTTTCTAGCTATTTTAGATTTATCACTGTTTATTTAACAGGAGTAATATTATTCAGATCAACATTGATGTAAATGTTTTGAAAAATCTTTTACTAATTCAAGGTCTGAAGAATATCGATTATGTAGGAATAAATAACGCTTCTAATCAAAATTATTGAACTTAAATCAAATATTTAATAAATGTAAAAATTTATATAATTTTTTAATAAAATTGAGATTACTTATATTTGCTTCTGTGCTATTTACAACGGCACATCTAAAATTATGAACAAAAAGTTCCATACATACACTGAAGTGACAAAAGTCATGGGATAGCAATATGCAAATATACAGATGGCAGTAGTATCGCAGCGAAAAAGTATAAATGCACAGTTCGTTTTCCAGAGCTTTCATTTGTGTTCCAGTTATTCATGTGAACAGGTTTTTCGTGATTTATGGCGGCACGACGAGAATTAACAGACTTTGAACGTGGAATGTTAGTTGGAGCTAGACGCATGGGTCATTCCATTGCGGATATTGTTAGTGAATTCAACATTCCGAGATCCACAGTATCCAGAGTGGGCCGAGAGTATGAAATTTCAGGCATCATATCCCATCATGGACAGCGCAGTGGGCGACCACCTGCACTTAACGACCGAGACCGCCGACGTCTGTGTAGAATGGTCAATGTTAATAGACACTCAACACTTCGTCAAATAACTGCAGGAATCAATGTGGACGTGTCCGATAGGACTGTACGGCGAAATTTGTCTTCCTTGGGCTATGACTGCAAAAGACCGACTCGAGTGCCTTTACTGACAGCAAGACATCACCTGCAGCGACTCTCCTGGGCTCGTGAGCATATCGACTGGTCCCTAGACCAGTGGAAAACTGTGGCGTGGTCAGATGAGTCACGATTTAAGTTGTTACGAGCTAATGGTAGAGATCGAGTGTGGCGCAGACCCCACGAAGCCATGGACCCAAACTGTCAGCAAGGCACTGTTCAAGCTGGCGGTGGCTGCATAATGGTGTGGGCTGTTTTTACATGGCATGGACTCGGTCCTCTGGTGCAACTGAACCGATCATTGACTGGAAATAGTTATGTTCAGCTGCTTGCAGATCACTTGCAGCCATTTATGGACTTCACGTACCCACACAACGATGGGATTTTTATGGATGACAATGCGCCATGTCACCGGGTCATAACTGCTCGCGATTGGTTTGAAAACATTCCGGACAATTCCAGCGCATGATCTGGCCACCTAGATCGCCCGATATTAATCCCATCGAGCATTTATGGGACATCATCGAAAGGTCCTTTCGTGCCCAAACTCCTACACCATCCACACTTTCACAATTTTGGACCTCTATTCAGACAGCATGGCTCAATATTCCTGCAGAGGACTTCCAACGACTTGTGGACTCCATGACACGTCGAGTTTGTTGCACTTCGCCGGGCAAAAGGAGGACCGACACGATATTAACAGTCATCCCATGACTTTTGTCACTTCAATGTATTTCTTAATGTTTTCAAACTTTTCTCAACCAAATTTTTGACTCATATGCAATTTATACTCAATTATATTAAATTATCTTTTGTGTATCATTATATCAATATTGTAATTATGGCACAAGCAGGCGTCCTGGCATAATTGTAAATATTCTTGATTAAGTTTGAAATGAAAATAAAAGTCAAGCAAGAAACTAGACAGCATCCATCGAGAACAAATAAAAAAGAATTTAAGAAGTTTCATTTCCTGTAATAACGCAGAAAAGTATTCTGAGAAATTCACAAACAGGGTTGTAGCTTAAAAAAAATAATTTATTTTTCCTGACAAAGTAAATACATAAAAGCTCTAAAGTTTCCATATAGAAAGCAGCGGAACAAAACTAATCAAAAGTTACACTTATTTTGCAGTAATTCACCAAATTTTCTACTATGTTCAGATGAATTCCGAATGCCCAGGATATAAAAATATTTCTGATAGCTGTTTTTGTGACTGAGGATTTGCAGAAAGTAACTTGAAGATCTTAAGTTTAACAAAAAGTAGAACTCATTATTCACGATGGTGAATTGATAATTGGGAAAAGACTATGTATATATTAAGAGTGCACATTTCAGGTTCTTCTATGGTCAAGAAACAATATATTTATGCAACTTTATATCGTCATGCAGACCGTCTGCTAATGTATTAATCGGCTTTCACTCTATAGCTTTTGAATTATCAATGGTCTGCTGCTGTAGTTTTCTCCTTGGAAATCACAATGCTATTGCGTATTTACGTTTTTCTGAAAAAATAAATAAACCAAACTAGTTGAAATATCGGGTCTGTCTAATGTCACTTGGTCATACCAAGCCGAATGAGATTTAGCTCTTTCGAATGAAGGCAAAAGTGTGCGCCTTTCCATCCAGGTTCACCATCCAGGTGAACGTATGACTCTGCTCGAACACACACGACATAACCCTTTTTAGGGGGTGGGCGAACTCATTCATCCATCCACCAGTCAGAATTCAGATCCAAATTAGAGACCGACTCGTCCCTGATTCAATACCCCCAGAGGTTATGTGAACTTGGAGGACTTTGCAGTCACTACCTATTGAAAATGACCCCCAAGCGACAGCACTCGAAATTAAAATATTGTTTGTTTAATCGATAAAGATTGTTGGTTCAAGGATAATTTGAACCAATTAAAATAGGGTTATTAGAAATTAATACATAAGATTGGTACATTTGGCAATTTATCGCCAAATGAAGTTACAACTTGATAACGACAAGACAAACGATAACGTAAAAGATAATAATGTTATTCACTTGATAACTTAAAATTTGCGATAATAGGTTTCAATTAAAAAGAATTTTTTTTGACATTCCGGGGGATAATTCCTTGCCTGGGCATGGTTATGTCTAAAATTATGAAGCATTTTATAATATGAATTATCAAAGTAATATATGAATTGAAGTGTTTGCTGCAAAAAAGGAGGTAGCTTTAATCATTCAAGTTTGCAGAAAACCTGTGGTAACACCAGAATCTACCTCTATGTCGCAACAAACTAATGAAACAAACAGCTCCATCGCTTCAGTTAACACGAGAATTAATGATTAGAGCTGTATCTTGATGGCACCAAATGAGCAAGTTTTTATTTTACAATATGATAGTAAATGTAACTCCAAACTCCCCTAATTGGAGCTACATCCATTTGGCAGCAAACCCGTCAATTTCGTCACTAAGTAGAAATTAGATCCGTTATGGAACTTTTGAAAGAGAAGCAGTTTGTCTTTTTAGGGAAAACGAGTGGACTTATTGAATGCGAATATTTTTTCCGAAAAACTTCCCATGAGAATAATTGTAATAAATAGGAAACGTAGATAAGAAGTTTATAAAAATTCAAAATGTTTCTTAGGCTATACAGAATCTAATGCAATCTAATTTCACGACCGTTATTCACTTTTTTCCAATTTTCAAAAGCGCACCTTGGAAAACAAAGAAGCCAACGTATATGCCAGACACTTTCATTGCTTTTATGGATAACATTTTAAATGTTACTCCTTTTCAGCGAACCCATACAAGGCTCAAAAATATGTTTAGTATTCAAATATCAGATAGCTTTTATTGTACATTTTTATTATTTGTACATTTTCTACTTTAAATCGCTTGTTTAAAATGTCATGAAAGAATATCATCTTCCATAAGAATACTTACGATTAAGTATTCCATAAGAATACTTACGATTAAGTATATTTATGTATAAATGACTTTATATATATTCTTAATTTATGACCTAAATTTGCGAATATAGTTTTAGTAAATACACGATGTATTATTCTGTCATTATTCGTAAAATATAATTTCAAAAATGTATGAAAAGAACGTTAGATTTAAAGAAACTAAATTAAACCTCATTATGAATAGAAACCTAAATGATGAACTGAGAAAGTAAGAAATCTATAAAGATTAACCGCTTGGGATAATAAAGAGACATCTGCATTTCGTATAAATAATAAAACAAATTTTACAAAGAAATACATTTTGAAAGTATACAGGAAATGCTGCTTTTAAACAAAAGAAATGAAACTTAATAATGAATTAAAATGATAAATGATTAACTGATTCCAAAATGAAAACATTCCTTTTAAGCAATATCAATGACTCCAATTCTTACGAGTGAAATTTCAAGCGAAACTAGGAAACTGCGAAGGAGCGAAGCGATTGTTGTCAAAACATCCTGTCATCTGATTATGAGCAACGTGTCGGCACCTCGCCACATGTGTTCCGAATCATTTGTTCCGCAGATTAAAATCCGAGCCATTTATTCCTTCCCAACCACCTGTTCTTGGTCGGAGTATTTCCCAAAAGGCCACAAAGTCAGCCACTGAGAGTTCCGAACAACACTTTTCTGACTGACAGTTGCACATTGGGCCAATGATGTATTTCTAAACGCTGCCCTTCTGGTATTAATCTACAAATAAGCAAACATTAAGTTTAAAAGCACAGAATTCGAATCGTTTGGAAATTGATAAATGTTGGTAATGCCAAATTTAAGAAAGCTGGGATGGGTCAGACGAGATAAGAGCAGAGAACATCAATTTTTTAATTTTTATTTTGAAACAGCGATTGAATGCTATGTTTAGTGGATCAATCACTTTATATGTGAAAACAGTAAATTGTAATGAATAAGACTCATACTTTAAGCATGAAATCGTTTTTATCTGAATTAGATTATTTTTCATTTAATGATTAACAGATTAGCAAAATAATTAATTAAGAGACTTAAGGTGATAAATTTAGAATGTAACTGTTGTATTCCATAGACGAATGCTTTCGTATTTTATTCTGAAAGTGTATCCTAACTTATTCAATGGTTGATTTGAACACTTATCTACATAAAATTGTAATATCTACTAGTATTAATAATTCCAATGAAAGATGCATATTTAAAAACAATATGTATCTATGTAACTTACTGCAAATACTGCAAACTGTATTTACCTTTTGCCATATATCTTTATACATATTTTGCCATAATGATAGAAATTTGGTGTTTTTTTAACATTTCGGTAGCATTTTATCGACACGAATAGCCTAAGTAGTCGAAGAATAAAGAATAAGTAATTGAATTTGAGTCAACATATTTCCCCTTTTCACGACAAACTCGATCCACAACCGCAGCCTTTTCCTCGGTAACATTGTTATCTGGAACCGAAATCTCCCGAGGTTCTCATCCGGGAGAATTTGTCCCCAGGTGATCCACACAGATTTACGCTGTTGATCTGATTTTCTCTTTCTTCATTAGTCCCTCTCATTCTGTCCTTATCTCAGGTTGGTGACGCATTTTCCATTGGGAAACCACTATTCATTTTGTTTACCTAAAATTGTTTTTTAACAGAAAACTCAGTTTTCTTCTTTTTTCTTGTTCAACTGACAAATATTATGAACTAATTGACGTTTGGAACTCAGGTTTCCATATTGCACCGATCATTTTCTTTTCTAATTAATATCAATTAACAATAAAACAGTATGCTAGCATTTGTCTTTTGGCACAAAGATAGTTTGATGAATATGTATGTGGGTTTCATAGCGAGTATTTGAAATTTTATTTCATAAAGATTTTGGCATTTATTTTCAATCTCGACTCAAAATATTTTTACATGATGATTCGTATAGTATTTTAGTTTTAAAAATATGCTTTCTTTTTATAAAATAAATTCCTTTTTTATGAATTGTTTGATGACTTTTGAGAAATTTGTAAAATTTTTCTTGCATGATTTTCAATAATATTTGACATTCTTGCAAATAAATCAGGTCCATTTTTAATTCCATTGTTGAAAGGTAAAATTTAAAGGTAAGCAATTGATGTTTCTTTGTCCAATTTCCGTATTTGAAATCACTTGCTAAAATTATAAATATCAAATTAAGTTAATGATTCGTCATATTAAGTTATTTAAGCACAGCTAGTCATCTGATTGCCAAATGCTGCTTCTATTGCATAATTTAGCTTCTCTTATTATGAATATATGAATATTAAATAAAAGATGCCGATTTCTAATTAATGACGAGTTCGTGTTTATAGGAAAATGTGAAGCAATCGCTGCAATTTGAATATAGAATTAAATATTAAGATTACAGTTGCTTGGTTCTCAATAGAATAATAATTGTGTCGTTCTTTGAGTTAATTATTCATTTTTGCTTTATATTTTCCCTCCGTGTTATAGGATTCCCTTTTTCCATCATAATTCTGCGTAATTTCAACATATTTATAAATGATCCATAGTTACTTTTGAAACACGTCTAATTGCCTTTATTTAAGCTCTTAATACGTTTAGAAATATGTACTTAAAATTTTTATGTACTCGCATTATGAACTTTATTATACTTCTGTTATTATATTTGCATCAAAGATTTCAAGGTGAGACATTCTTGCCAAAAAATACAATATTATCTATTAAGCAGCAAATCTTTGCTATTAATTTCGGAGAACATAATATTAATAGTTCTAAATAAATAAAGTAGATCAAAACAGGGTAAATTTTTTCCGAAGTTGGCTACAAGATATCATTGGCAACCACATGAAACTATTTTAAAAACTACTACAAATGAATAATTGTAAATATAAAATGCATAATTTAACTTAGATAAAAAAGCTTGAATCTATTTCAATTTTGTAAGACTAAATATGACGATTTATAAATGGGATTACAATACATTTATATAAATACAATGATATAAAGTGACATTTAGGCAACGTTTAGGAGAACACGAACTGTCGGATAACATGGAGTTTCTCTTATACAATATTTTTATTTTCATAAATAAAAAATTAGACAATTGGAAATATATATTTAACTTCCTATTTAACTTTTGTATTTCAGTATTTTGTATTTCTTTTGCATTTTTGTATTTTTCTTTATATTTCTTATATTTTTCTTATTATTTCTTTATTTTCCTCTTTGTGTATATCTTTCAGCCTGAATAAATTATTTGTCCATGCATATTGATGTACTTTCTGTAACCCTAAATGTATGATTTTAAATTTGATAAAGAACCGGAATGTTGACTTTAAAGAAAATTTTGATTTTGTTTTACTCCAATATGTCAAATATGCTGAATAGAAAAAATCAGAAATTCGTACCTCAATTAGATACGAAATAATAACAACATATATCCAAAGCTTAACAGAATAATTTTTGTCCAAAAATACTTCCTCCTCTTTATTCTTTAAATTACTCCCATCGATAACTGAAAGTATGCCTGGAAATCATAAAATTTATTTTATTCTAGCAGCTGCTTTTATTAAATCCATTACATTAGGACATTATATGAGCTATTTAGGGTTTATAATTACCGTTATGAACGATTGTAGTTGACAAAATCTGCGATTTACAATCGATGAACTAAAATATTGGCAGCTACAGCGAGAAATGCAGCTGATGATGTTGGAAAAACCAGCGGCACTGGTTATGAATGCATTGTAAGCAGCAGTAAAACTACAACCCACTTTATTGAAACAAATATTTTTTCCTTCATGTCTATTCGCTCAATTTTATTGCTGATTTTAATTTGCTCAGAAGGGAAATATAATTGCGAATTTTTCTTTGTACACCAGTTTTATTTGAGATTAAATAAACGTACATGTTCGTAATAAAATGAAATATGGAATTATTCTGTTTTTTCCCCAGGATTTATTCATTCTAAATATTTCACTTGAAAGAAGAAAAAAATTCTTTGTCATATATATACCATACGCGAATGAAAGTTACAACTGAGTCTTCATGAAATCGTCTGTCTTCTGCCCCGTCATCTGACCATGGTTCAAAACGGCGAGGTCAATCCAATATAGCCCCAGTGTTGCTTTACAACGGGACGTTAATATAACTAAACTAAAATAATCCAAACTTCATGTAAATCTTAATGATGAAGTAAGTCCTAGATTAAAAATGTTTAAAATTGTGATCTTACTTTCCTTTCTGAGTCAGAAAATATCTCGAGCAAATTCACTCTGGATTCAGTCACAATATTTAAGATTAACCCAAAGATCTTATTTATAGCCTTTTATTAATATTGGCTAGTCGCCAAACGACCGCATTCCATTAAGGTACCTGCATTTATGATATCAATGGAGCCATTTGTTGGCGAGAACGCAATATAAATACACCTGTAATAGAGGAGGATTCAGAATAGATTGTGGATTTCTGAAATGCGCATGTTCGTGATGGATATTAAATGATAGCAGATGAGATACATTTCTAAGCGGAATTTCGGCGAAAGAATGCGAGTTGGAATGGAAAATACATCATTTTCGGAGAAATATTTGGTATCGCTCGAAAACGTAAGGTTAATATTTTTCTGTGTTTCCTCTAAGGAGGTTTTAATTATTTTCACTTCAGTTCCTTAATTTTTGTTAGTAATGATCGCAGAGGAAGTTTTGTAGCATATTTTGCACATTGTGAAATGTTTTCGAATTTTTGAAATTATCTGACCTTGGGTCAAAATGACAAGGTCCATCCCAAAATAGCCCAAGTGTTGCTTTGAAACGGGACGTTAATATAACTAAACTAAACTAAACTAAACCCTGTCATCTGCCATTTTGAAAATATGTTTACATTTTTTTTCTCTCTCAGTTTAGAATATTTATTCTTTCATCAGCATTCTAAAATCCTTCAGGCATTACTCTCAGGCACGCTGGATAATAGAAGAAAATATAGATTGCTGAAAACTTCTGCTGCTAGTTAGAGATAAAATTGAAAATGTCTGAGCATTATGAGATATAATAACCTGAGAAGAATGTTATTTTTTTTTATAAAGCCTACTTAACTTGAAAATAAGTAACGAATTTAGAAAAAGAAATAACGATTAGAAGAAAAAAAATGATCAAAATCTGAAGACGCCAAGGTTAACATTTCATGAAGTCATATTTTCTTAATGAAGTTTCAAAACTTTTTACTAACTCTGAACTATTACCTACTATTACCTAGGTGATTGACCGGATATAAAGTTTATGTAAAAAACTTATTTAAATTTAAAATTTTGTATGTTATAAAATAAGGATTTATTATTACTAAAGTAAATCTATTTGAAATTGATAATTAACATTCATTAGGGATCTGTAGTGTCCTGCATAAAATATAATTATGGAATATTAAATACAGTCCTTTCTCGGTGATATTGAATGATTTAAAAATCGTATTCATATTGTCATTCAGAAGATAGCTCATTTTTTAAACCTTAAATTTTAAATTTTATTGCATTTTTTCACAGAAATATTGAGATTTAATACTTTTAGTCCATTCAGAATTATGTATATAATTTATTTATTCTTATATTTCTGAGAGGGAATTGTCACTCTCCGGAAAAATTTTGCAGTAAAAGCATATTTCAATTAAAGTGTGTTTTCAATACATCATCTATATGAAATTATATCGTTCTTTAAGGAAAATTGGTGATCAGTATTTTCCAATACGATTTTAAGAAAAAGGAAATTTTCTTAAACAGTTTTCAACATTCTTTAAAACAATTTTCCTAAATTAGTTTCCAAC
>JAPMOQ010061908.1:501486-523807 GCA_026543055.1 Argiope trifasciata
TCCTATCTGTAACTCCGAACTGCTCGACCGTAGCGCTTCAAAACCGGCGCCAATCGATTCCTCGTGGCCAAAAACCCCAGACCCCCAAGTTTACCGGAGTTTATTAATTCTGGGGCGATTTTCAACTTGGCAACCATTCCTCGTATTATAGTATTAGATAGATTAATCTTTCACTAATAATTATTTTTGCATCAGTTTAATTGAAACTGCTTCTATTTTAAATTTCAGCAGCAACAAAAAATAACATTTGTTTCTTGCAGCATAACCAGCATACATGCGCCATGAAATTTTGGAACAGATCAAGGCCACTGTGAACTGCTGGTAAAGTCTCGGCTTCGGAGCCAGAGGATTGCGGGTCCGAGGCCCGATTCCCCCGAAGAACCACCTTGTAAGCGGGTCTAGTACTCGTTAAATCCGTCAGTACCAAACGTCTTTCTGCAGCTGTGGTTTTGGATTTTTGGATAGGAGGTTTAGTGTCAGCTCATCCGACCTAAAAAAAATTGCTATAAACGTAAGTATTTCACAATCTTTCTTTTTCAGTGAAGTCTGGGCCACGATGGCCTCTCGGATAGTGAGCCATAGGGTTTCAGGTTCGAGGCCCGATTCCACCGAAGAACCGTCCTGTAAGAGGGCCTGTTGTACGCTGAATCCGTCAAGCCAAACGTTCTTAAGCTGATGTGCAGAGGAGGATGCCAGCTCAGGTGTTGTTCTCGTCATCTGGCCGAGGTTCAAAATGCTGAGGTCTGCCACAATATTACCCTAGTATTGCTTTGAATAATATAACTAAATTATAATCATATAACTAAATAACGTTAATATAACTAAATTAAACTAAACTAACTCAGAACAATTCAAACAAAATCTTTAGATTGTCAAGAATTTAAAGGAATATAAAGGACACAACGGGGAACAGAAATCTCGAATGCTATTCGACACGCAAATATGAAACTTAGCATACCAATTATTTTCAATATAAGGATTAAAAACTATTTAATTCTTCGATTAGATACTATCAATATAAAAAATATCATCACATTCGAAAAATCGGGATTTCTATAATATTAAATTTTGAATATCTATTTTTGTCATGAATTTTAAAATAGCAATAAATATTTAATGTCTTGATCAAGACAAAATGAAAACTAAAGTTAGGCAAGAAATTAGCCTGCCTTCACTGAGAACAAATAAAAGATAATTTAAGAAGTTTCTTTTCTTGCAATTGCACAGAAACTGATTCTGAGAAATTCATGAAAAGGGTTGTAGTTTAAACAAAAATAAGCTATTTTTCCTGACAAAGCGAATACATCTAAATAATTCTAAAGTTTACATATAGAAAGCGGCCTTAGAAAACTAATCAAAAGTTACATTTATCTTGAAGTAATTCACCAAACTTTCTACTTTATTCAAATGAATTCCAAATGGCCAGGCTATATAAATGCTGTCAGTAACGGTCTTTCCGACTCAGAATTTGCAGAAAATCGCTTAAAGATCTTAAATTTAGCAAAAAGTAGGATTCAGTATTCGCGATAGTGAATACTGAATTGGAAAAAGAATTGAAATTAAGAATTTTAAAAAGATTATGTATACATCTAGAGTGCACATTTCAAAGACTGCTGTGGTTTAAGAAACAATATATTTATGCAACTTTATAAACTAAATTGTCATGCAGATCATCTGCTAAAGTAGTTTTATTTTAGAATCGGCTTTCGCTACATAGCTTTTGAATTATCTAGCATCTGCTGTTGTAATTTTTTCATTTGGGAAACAAAATGCTATTGCAGATTTCACGCGATTTTTTTCTCAAAAAATAAACCCCCCAAAATGTTAAAATATTTTTTATTTAATCGATAAAGTTTATTTGTTCAATGATAATTTCAACCAATTAAAATAGGATTATTAAAAAATAATGCAGACGGTTGTTGCATTTGGCGATTTATCGCCAAATGAAGTTACAACTTGATAACAACAAGACAAATGATAACGTAAAAAATAATAATTTTACTCACATGATAACTTAAAATTTGCTTTAGTAGGTTTCATTTTTTTAAAAATTTGAGTTTTGATATTCAGAATGATACTTCCTCGACTGGGAAATTATGAAGCATTTTATAATAAGAATTATCAAAGTAATATATGAATTGAAGGGTTTGCTGCAAAATAAGAGGTAGCTTCAATCATTCAAGTTTGCAGAAAACAGTCGGTAACAACCAGAAACTACCTCTATATCTCAAAAAACTAATGAGACAAACAGCTCCATTGCTTGAGTTAACGCGAGAACTAATGAATTGGAGATACATCTTTCTGGCGCCAAATGGACAACTTTTTAACTAATCTAACTCCAAACTCCCCTAATTGGAGCTACATCCATGTTGCAGCAATCTCGCCAATTCCATCACTAAGTAGAAATTTAATTCGTTATGGAACTTTTGAAAGAGAAGTTTGTCTTTTTAGGGAAAACGAGTGGATATATTGAATGCAAATAATTTTTCCGAAAGATTTCCCATGAAAATAATTGTAACAAGTAGGAAACGTAGATGAGAAGTTTATAAAAATTGAAAATTTTTCTTAGGATATACTGAATCTAATGTAATATAAATTCACGACCTTCATTAACTTTTTTTCCAATTTTCAAAAGCGTACCTAGCCAAAAGAAGAAACCAAAATAAATGCCAGGTATTTGTATTCCTTTTACTGATAACATTTTCAATGTTAATCCTTTTCACCAAACTCATACAAGGCTCAAAAATATGTTTAGTATTCAAATATCAGATAGCTATTATTGTGCATTTACATTATACAGTTTACTGTATATTTTTATTATTTGTATATTTTCTACTTCAAATCGCTTGTTTAAAATACCATAAAAGAATATCGCTTTCCCTAAGAATACTTGCGATTAACGCATATTTATACATAAAAGACTTTATTTTTAATTTATGACCCAAATTAGCGAATGTTGTTTTAGTAAATACAAGATTTATTATTCTCTCTTTATTCGTAAAATCTAATTTCAAAAATACATGAAAAGAAAGCTATAATTTCTGAAGATGAACAGCTTGTGATAATAAAGAGACATTTGTATTTTATATAAATAATAAATAAAATGTTGTCATAAAATTATATCATCTTCCATAAGAAAACTTACGATTTACACATATTTATACATAAAAGACTTTATATATATATATATATATATATATATATATATATATATATTTAAATTTTTGACCTAAATTTGCAAATGTTTTAGTAAATACACGATTTATTATTCTGTCATTATTCATAAAATATAATTTCAAAAATTTATGAAAAGCAATCTATAATTTATGAAGATAAACAGCTTGTGATAATAAAAAGACATTTGCATTTCGTATAAATAATAAAACAAATTTTGAAAAGTGATATATTTTAAAAGTATACAGGAAATGCTGCTTTAAACAAAATAAATTAAACTTCATAATGAATTAAAATCATAAATTATTAACTGATTCCAAAATCAAAACATTCCTTTCAACCCATATTCAGGGTCTTCAATTCTTACAAGCTAAATTTCAAGAGAAACAAGAAAACTGCGAAGCGATTATTGTCAAAACATCCTGTCGTCGGATTATGAGCAACGTGTCGGCACCTCGCCACATGCGTTCCAAACCATTTGTTTCGCAGATTAAAATCCGAGCCATTCATTCCGTCCCAACCACCTACTCTTGGTCGGAGTATTTCCCAAAAGGCCACAAAGTCAGCCACTGAACGTTCCGAACAACACTTTTCTGAGTGACAGCTGCACATTGGGCCAATGATGCATTGCTAAACGCTGCCCTTCTGGAATTAATCGACAAACAAGCAAACATTAAGTTTAGAGGCATGGAATCCGAATTGTTTGGAAGTGGATAAATGTTGGTAATGCCAAATTTAAGAAAGCTGGGTGGGTTCAGACGATTTAAGAGTAGAAAACATTGATTTTTATATTTTTATTTTGTCACACGGATTATGTTTAGTGGGCCAACCACTTTATATATGAAAATAGTAAATGTTAATGAATAGGACTCATACTTTGGGTTATGCGATCGTCTTATCTGAATTTGATTTTGTTACATTGAATGATTTTTATTTTGAGAGAACGTGATTTTGTTTTGGTTCGACAGTTTTGAAGCCTCAAAATGCTTAGGTAACAAATTCGCGATTGATAATGTTTCGGTTTGGGGTTTTGAAGCCTTAAAATGTTTCGCTTTTAGGATTATTAAAAAACAATGTAGAAGTTTCCAAATTAGTTATTCTCTGAGTTCTTACGAATTTTCTTAAATAATTTAAGTAATTAACCAGTTTAAATCAGTTTTAATAAATCACGACACCTTAAGATTACACATGCGTCGATATTTAGAAAAACGAGCGACAGTTATATATTGGCCAATGATACATTGCTAAGCTCTGTCCTTCTTGAAATAATCTAGAAATAAACAAACATTGTTTAAAGGCTCTGAATTCGAATTGTTTGGAAATTAATAAATCTTGGCAATGCTAAATTCATGAAAGAGCATTGATCTCCTCTTATAAAAACGGGGGATATTTTTTAGAATTTTATTTTGAAGCGGTGATTAAATGGTTTGTTTAATTGGTAAACAGCTTGATTTATAAAATAATGAATTTTGTTGAATTTACTCACACTTTTATTCTTGCAGTATACCCTTTTCTTTCTCAATTTAATCATCTTCTATGGAATTATTTTGGTTTTATTAATCAGTGAAACAATTAACATGACTTCAATTTATAATCTTTGAATATAATGCATCATTTTTTTTCTTCAGTGCTTTTATATTTTATTCAGTGAATGTAAATTTGCATATATATGCTTATTTCAAGCATTCATTTACGTAAAATTTTAATTACCAAGTATAGAATTTGATGCTTACAATAAATAATCATCTGTCAATCTCACTTGAAATTTGTTAAATAGGAAATATTTTAAATTAACCAATCGTTATTTATTTAATATAATGTTGGTTACAGGAGCAGTTCATTAAACTTCAGATATCAAATGAAAAAATTAATGATAAAAATATTAATAGAAAATGACAAGAATTATAGAAAATACTGATATTTTGTTTACCATAGATATTTTTATTCTAGCGTTTTTGATGATTTTTTATGAATGAAGAAGACTTTTCCACACATTCAATTCCAATAAATTGTCAGAGATCAAATTACGGCAGATTTTTACTATCTTTCTTGTCTGTCTATTTATTTACCTATTCGGTTCAAATCTCTCAATTGATTTTAAGCTAGTCAAGTTTTTCATTAACCACGTATGGCGTCACAAAAAGTGGAAGTTGTGATCGAATTTTTTATTAATTTTTATCATATTTTTATTAAGGTATCCGACTACGTTCAAACTGCAAAATTAGAATTTTTAAAAAACTATTTAAAACTATTGTATTTAGATGTATTGCCAATTATAGTACAAAATACTATAAATACAAAAAAAAACACGTATTAGAAAATTTTGAGATATATTTTGAAAAGCAGAAAAATCCATAGTAAATTTTAATGAAATATAACCAAAACGGTTGACACTATATATATATACCGCTTTACACGTCTTATAGAGAGAACATGATAATTTGGATTAATGGGAATCAGCTAAATCCTGTAATTAATGGATGATGATGAATCGTTCTCATCCATCTTGAATCATTCATCTATTCATCAGAGGATTCAGCAACATACATCATATTGTCTGCGAAATCTATGCAAAATTAGTCATAATGCGATGATAACTCGCTCTAAACGTATTACTGATTAAATGGAGTATTTGGTATAATCTTACCAAATGCAATGAAGGAATGGATAATGCTGCTAAGTTAGATCATTCATGACCTCATAATACTTTATCGGAATATTTGAAAATTTTAATTTGAAGTAGGAAATACAGGTTTAACACAATGCAATATAGAAGGAATTACAGCTTAGAAGGAATTATATATAACAAAGAACTTCTAATGTCGAATTCACATTCTCGGCTGTAACGTTTTCGAGCATTATTTTATTAGTTCCCTTCAGATGAAAAGTATAAAGCTTGAATGTTCGTCAAAGGAGTTAAATTCTTGAGTTCATGTTATATTTTTCTCATAGTTTAGGCATATTTCAATCGAAATTACCTTCTCATGAAAGTATATTTCAAGAGGTTTGGGTTTCTATTCTTACTGAAGAAATCAGAAGTCTTAAATTCTGCTGGATATGAAATTGACGAGATTAATTCAAGCATCTTCATGGTTTTGAGGAAAGTTTTATTTTTGCTTTTATAGTAAGATATGGGTATATCAATACATAATATTTATTCCTAAGGTTTCAATCTTCAATTTTATCTGTTTCTGAAATCATAATTGGCTGTTTTTACTGATTGGACAACATAATTAAAAGAAATCCCTTGATCTAAAATATCATCTATAGTGAAACAAATTTAATTTAAATATCAGATGATTGTCTTACATTGAATAGTTAAATTAATAATTCTTAAAACTATCTATAAAGGTGCTACTTGCAGCAAAACTATTTCTAAATAAAGGGGATTACTCTTTAGAGAAAGAGAGGATAAGTACTTTCCGCTTTAATCCACTTTGCATGCATAGAATTCCTGTAACCATCAAGAGGGATATACATTGAGAAGATTAGAATCATTGCTGACATTTAGGAATTTGTTGATGCACCGTGTTGCCAAAATATATTCTTAAATATATTGTACTAATTCTACACTACGTATAAAACGTTACCAGTCGCTTCAGTCTATCGATTAGTGTTCCTGAACTTTAGGGATTGAAGTTAAATCTTCAAAACAAAAATTTAACGTTAGAATTATGTTCTTACAGAAATGCCTTTGAATTTTCCAGTTATCTTATATAAATAAAAATGAATGTCTGTCTGCATGTCTCTTATGCCTTCCTAAGCCTATCATCCGATTGTGATGAAACTGGGTCAGCTTATTGTTTATACCTACGGGAGGGTTATATGGATAGTACAATGATCTAAAATAAAATTTTAAACATCCAATCTCAACTGCCTCTATTAATCAAGGATTAATCTCCAAATAACTAGCTTAGGAGACAATATAATCCATAGAAATGCTAAATTCAAGTTAAAGGCATATCTTTTATAGCTATAGTACGCAAATGTTATGCAATTCATTCTCAGGGAAAACAACTTTATGACAGATTATGCGAGAAATTTTCTGGGAGACCAATCCTGGGTTTTTTAAAATTTGAATTAAATTTTAGCTTTTTTTTCTCAGTAATTACCAAAACTAATGCTGTAAAAATAATTTTCTACCATCTTAATTTTCAATAATTATCATTTCAACTATAATAATAATTTAATGGAGTAAATATATTTTCTATGTTTAATCCATTTTGAAAAATATATTTTAATCCCATTTTCTAAAATTAAATTGGACGATTTTGAAAGACTATTAAACGAATCACATGAGACAATAAATAGTTTCTTTCATTATTACCATTCTGAAAACATACCAATTTATACAATTCTAAAAGAATACACAAATCTAATGTATGATAATGAATATGTATTTGTTCGCATTTTATATACTGTCTTACCGTTCATCCTATTTCGACAAAACATCGCCAAAATATTAATTGATTACACTTTATATTATTTTTTTCGGCAGCAGCAATGTGCCATGTATCAGCAAGTGTCCTATAAAATACGATATAAAAGAAATAACAAAATTACATTCTCTTAAAAATTTATAAACTGAATTAAATTTTTCTCAATAAAATATTTTAATGAATTTCATGAAAATATGGTAAGCATTTTGTGTATGAAATTAATTAAAAACCGACGTTAAAACAAAAAAAAAAAATAGACTCTCTTTATTCTCGTTTTCTAATTGAAGAAAAATTATTTCAATTTGCATTGAAAAGTAGAAAAAGTCTTTATTGAGTCTCAAGAAAAAGACTAGCTTTGAAATTCCGTTACTTATTTCTTTAAAAAAATTCTTTCGGGTGATATTTTTATTTTTAATATTTCCTATCTATGATAAAACATCAGATCTCGAATTTAAATCACACTTTGAAATTAATTCAAAAGTTAAAAATGTTCTCTAAATCTTTCATCTAATAAATATGAAAACAATGATTTCTTCGTTCGAGTTTTCAAACATTTTATCCCTATTTTATTTCTCTGATTCAACAATATGATATTTTCTTTATATCCATGTTTTTTGTATTAATATTAGATTGAGAGTTTTCTCCTATGCACGAACAATTGGTGAATCTGCGTTCCATATTTATCTGTTATGCCTTTCATTTCTATTCATATCATATTCATGCAATTTATATTCAGAATATAGTATTTTTCCAATGATTTAAAACTATATTAAAATGACATTTTTCGTTGTGCATTTTATTCCAATTAGATGTATATTTAAATGGTGTTTGCCTAAATATATTAATGTTTAATGTTTAAGGCAAGCGGATGAATAACTGTTTACCTAGAATTCTAGTGGGTTATCAACATATTTTAGTTATAATCTTTCAACTGCTTTAGTTGTATCTTTCATCTGCAAATAGATATATTGCAGATGAAAGATAACTGATTATTAAATTAAAAATAAGCGATACTTATGGTATGATATCTTATCAATAATTAAAGAGTATATTATACACTGATGAAAAAAAAATCCCAACACTAAGAAAAAATTACTGTACAGTAATGAAATTTTAGGAATACATTTGTCTAGGTAACATATTTAATTGATTAAAGTTTCAAGATCACAGGAAAAGCCATTGGCGAGAAGAGCCATTTCAAATGTTAAATGTTGGTACATTAGTAACCGGTGTAACTTCCAGAATTTTGAATGCAAGCATGCAAACGGGCATGCATTGTGTCGTACAGGTGTCAGATATCAGTTTGTGGGATGGAATTCCATGCCTGTTGCACTTGGGCGGTCAATGCAGGGACGGTTAATGCTGGTTGCGGATGACGCTGGAGTTGTCGTCCAATGATGTTCCATACGTGCACGATTGGAGAAAGATCTGGTGATCTAGCAGGCCAAGGCAACATGTCGACACTCTGTAGAACATGTTGGGTTACAAAAGCGGTATGAGGGCTAGCGTTATCCTGTTGGAAAACACCCCCTTGAATGCTGTTCATGAATGGCAGCACAACAGGTTGTATCACTAGACTGACGTACAAATTTGCAGTCAGGATGCATGGGATAACCACGAGAGTTCTCCTCCTGTCATACGAAATTGCTCCCCAAACCATAACTTCAGGAGTAGGCCCTGTGGGTCTAGGCCACAAACAGGTCACTAGCAGGCGTTCACCTGGCCTCCTTCTAACCAACAAACGGCTATCACTGCGACCAAGGCAGAACCGGCGTTCATCAAAAAACACAACAGATCTCCACTCCGTCCTCCAATGAGCTCTAGCTTGACCCCACTTACGTCGCAAACGGCAGTGGTTTGGTGTCAGACGAATGCACTGTACAGGGCGTCTGGCTCGGAGCTGTCCTTGAAGTAACCGATTTGTAACAGTTCGTTGTGTCACTGTTGTGCCAACTGCTGCTCGAATTTCAGCTGCAGACGCAGTACGATTAGCCACAGCCATACGCCGAATACGGCGGTCTTCTCTCTCAGTAGTACCACGTGGCCGCCCGGAACCTGGTCTTCTTGAGGCAGTACCTTCCCTTGACCACTGCCACCAATACTCATGGACAGTGAATACATTCCTGCCAAGTCTTTCAGCAATATCGCGGAAAGAAAACCCCCCTTCTCGTAGCCCTACAACACGACCTCGTTCAAACTCAGTGAGCTGTTGATAATGGCTTCTTCGTCTTCTCAGAGGCATTCTTGACTAACATTAACCCACTACGTCAAATCTCAACTGTAAATAACTATCACGAGCCTTACAGCGCTTATTTAAAGCAAACCTCATTTGCATGCTCATAGTGTCGCTACTAGCACCACACTTACGCGAGTAGCTCGAAATTGGAATCGACGTCATCTTTCACATGTATAAACACGCCTATCAATATCGTTTATCTAGCACAGCTCCTTCCTAGTGTTGGGATTTTTTTTCCATCAGTGTATGTGCAAAAAATGAATAAAAATATTTCACTTATATTTTATTTTCTCGCTAAAACTCTCTTCAGTTTAGTAACCGAATACTTCGATTGCAAACTATAAAAAATATTGCAAAGATGTCTAAAACAGCTACAACAAATGATTTCAAAATACAAAATTTACTTATTTTTTGCTACCAAAAAAGAAACATATGAACCACATTTATGTTATATTTTACGATATTTTGTGTTTCAGAGTATTTTTATTTCAAGTGAAATAAATTATTCTGATTGCGAAAAAATATATAAATTAGAACATTTATAATCATATATTTAAAAATCTGACTCGTTTCAGATATTTGGCATAAAACAGAAAATTAGGAAGGCCATAAAGAAGATGAAAATTATAAAGTTTAACCACAAATATTTATCATAAAATCGGTAATTTTAAATAACATCTAAACCTTTGTATTAAGGTATCCGACTACGTTCGAAGGAGTGCTTTGAAAAAATTGGATTTAAAAAAAAAATATGTTTCTTCGATGTATTGCCAATCATACTAAAAATCTAATAAATGCAACAAGATCAATTGAGAATATAGTATTTTTTGTGAAATGGGAAAATTTATAATAAATTTTAATGAAATTTAACCAAAGCAATTAACAATCTACACGAAATTGTAATGAAGTAATCCTATTTTTCTTTGTACACAAGATATAAATTATAATGATAAATGAAATGAACCAAAATCTAAAAGAATCTTGTGATACAAAGAAGTTATGGTAAAAATATACGTATATATGCCTTTTTTTCCATAAATTCGCAACATGTTTTCTAAAAACACCTATAAATGAAAACGTATTTCTCCGACAATAAAATTTTTGGTTCATTTCATTGCCCATATTATTTCAAACACACGCTGACTTTTTTTACGTAAATACATCTATTAGTTTTTGAGATACCACCTTAACGGGGGAGAATTTTTATGAAAATGAAAATGTTTAGAAAACTGAAGTTGAAGGTGAATTTTAGCAGAAAAATATGTGATCTGGATGATAGGTCAGGTCTTCCTTTTCCTAGAAAAGATAAATTGTTTTAGAAAGAGAAAAGTTTGAGCTAAAAAAAAAAATAGCAATAAAACAATTACTTGCTAATGTGTTCGATAACCACTGTTTTTAACATAGTTTGGATAACTTAAGTGCCGATTCGACAGACAAAATAAATTTAAATTTGGAAATAAATAATTGTTGCCAAAAACTCTGTATTTGTAGAAACTCACGAAATAAAAAGCGCATTATTAAGCAGTTTGAAATCAAGCGTGCTCTAATCATGCTTTTCGTCTGTGTTCCTATAATAAACACCGACAGCAGGGCCCCGGTTTCATTAACAATTCTAATTCGGGACTGAATCCCCTCTTTCTCTGTCTCGGGCCCCAATGACCTCGTGTTCCGATGGCCCAGTTAGGATGCGCGACTCTAATTAGTTGCGAAGAACGCGGACTCTTCTGATTGTGAATACCGCGCTCTAAAGGTAAAATGCTTCTTTTTACCCTGTGGGAATGCCGGAGGATGTTAAGACGATAAAATTAGTACGTTCAGGTTCATTCTGAAGGTTCAGAGATGAAATCATGTTGAACTCTCCTTTTTCCCAGTGGTAACGCAGAAGGATGTTTAAACGATAAATTGAATATGTTCAATATGTTCAGGCTCATTTTGAAGGTTCAGGAGTGAAATCCTGTAGAATTCTTCGTTTTACCCTGTGGGAACATATTAAGATGTCAAGATGATAAAATTAATAAGTTCGGGTTCATTCTGGAGGTTCGAAAATGAAATCCTGTAGAGTTATGCTTTTTTCTCTGTTGGAACACAGTAAGATGTTAAGACAATAAAATTAATACGTTCAGGTATATAAATTTTTGGTGCGAAAGATGAAGTTGTATTCCCCTGAGTTATGTTCAAATGTGATGTGTTTGAAAACTTTCCCTACTGTTATGTTATAGGCATCAACAGAATGTGTCTTGGTTTTGCAGTTGAGCAGATGTTTATATGAAGTAAATTTAATCATTTTAAATACAATTAAATAAAATGCATATCATTCTCCTCCAAGAACAATGACCAGTCATCATTCATTCCTATATAATATCCTATTAAGTTTGTGATTGTTTACCTTTATGGGTATAATGAGAATGATTGTTGATTAAAAAGTAAAAAAAAAATGCTTAAAAAAGTAATAATTTTTTCAAGATAACCCATTTACATGCTTTCCATTTGCATTCCACCTTTTTAGCCATCAAGCATGTAGGTAGCCATCTTTTGAACTGACTCTGACGTGGTTTTCGGGATTGTACCCAAAAAAACAGGATTCATAACTTATGATTATACTATTTTTTAATTAATTAATTGATTAATTTTTTGAGAAAAAAGGAAAAAGTGCTCTATCTCGGTTGTATCTTGTGATAAAGCAATTCTTTGTACTTCATGTGTAAATGTTTTTTATCAGTTTCAAACTTTGCCATAACCTTTCTTCAAAATATGCGCAGAGAAATTCACGCATAGCTAAAAGTAGACAATATTCTGGGAGTAGAAGAATAAATTTGCAAAAAGAACTCCTTATCTAATCTTTTGAACCGAATAATGAACTCTAATTTAGGTTGGCCCAATGTACGTTCTTTATTGCTTATGATTATTTATTTATTTATTATTTGTTTAGTTATATTTTTTATATTTTATTTATTTATATTTTATTTCTTCTTTGATTTATTTCTCTTATTCTTTTATTTATCTTTCTCTCCATGCTTTAATTTTTATCTTCCTTTTCTATTTCTATCTTTAAAGTTAAACTCCCTCTTTTTGGCAAATTTTATTATTTGCTAATTATGTTTCAATGATACTTCTACCATGGGATATTATGTAGGCTTTTTCGCTTGAACCATTTTAACTTCCTTCGCTTTTTCTATTGACTGCAGCCTCTTTATTTTATTTCGATGTTTTTTGGTGATGCCTTTCACTTCTTTTTCATTTAGCACATATGCACAGGAAAAATACGTTTGAATACCGAGTCTTTTGACAGCTTTTTAAATTCGATTTTCTTAAACATTTTAATTATGAACTTATCACCGGTGAAACGCAACTTTCGGAATATACATAATCATCATCAGAATACTATGAAGAGTTTGAAGATAGTAATCGACACTCTACAGCGTGCTTTCGCGGCTTTCTAATGGAATTGTTTTACCTGAATCATTCGTGAAAAAAAGGCTGTCACTTTTATTATTTTATTTAAACACTTTGTACACAAAATTGGATGCCTAATCCTTGCTTACTTAATTATTGTCATCGCACTGATTATATTGCAAGTTATAATAATTTAGTTAATGCGCTCGATGACAACGTGTTAATCTTTTATCTCTTCAACCATTACCATTATAATATTTGATTACATTTACTATTCCACTGCGCATTTACAGGTACACAAGAGCGATAAATTGGAATCTTATGTTCAAGAAGATGAACTTTCAAATTTATGTGGTGCCAGCTATATCGCTTCCCGTCTTTGAGTGACGCCCGTGACCTCACTTCCCGCCACTAAGCAATCCTTTGGTGTAAAAAATGTGACCAAACTGTAGTTCATGCCTGGGGGAGGCAAGACTATTACGGCGTATTAAAATAGACGAAGACGAAACGACGACGTATTTCTAAAAAAAGAACATGATGATTCATTTCATCCTGTCAATGAGTCATCATCATTTGTTGACCCTTCACCTTTCATTGCCCTCCAATCAATTCTAAAATATCATCTGGATTTATTATAGCTTGGTCACCACGTCAACCAACATTTACATCCCACACATTTTGAGCAGATGTATAATTTATTGAAACATTAGGCAACACAGAACAATGCTTCAAGTTTTGATTGAAATTACTTTCATAAATATGATTGTCGTACAATTTTTCTGGGATATTTGAAAAACTAGAATACAAAAACGACTTTTTATATTCATGTACTCTTAAATTCTATATTCATTAATTCCAATTTTTAAATAATTATATAACTATTGCAAATAACAAAGAAAAAAATAAACAAAAATTTCTTAATAATTGAAAATATCGGAATAATTGCAAATAATTAAAGCTATGTTATACTAACATCTAACTAACAAACATCTGGTCAGATGACAAGGACGACGTCTGAGATGACATCTCCTCCTTAAGATATCTGTGATGACATGGTGGTAATGTCTCGGCTTCGGAATCGGTGGGTTTCAGGTTCGAGACTCGATTCCACAGAAGAGCAATCGTGTGAGGAGGTCTCTTGCACGTTAAATCCATGAGGCCAAACATCCTGCCTCTGGTGTGGTGTGATGTAGAGAGGGGAGTGCCAGCTCAGGTCTCATCCTCATCAACTGAACACGGTTCATAATTACATCCACCCCAAAATAGTTCTAGTGTTGCTTTAAACGGGACGATAATATAACTAAACTAAAGTACATAAAGAAGTGGGGAAAAACGAGTTTTTGGAATCAATTTCATCAAACTTAAAATATAAACTAAAAAAAAGTTTAAAAATAAAAAAAATATTTTTAAGTACCTAATTAATGATCACGTAACTTAATCGTTAGTTATAAATCTCTAAACTTAATATGGACCTCGGTGGCTTGGTGGTAAGGTCTCGGATTCGGAACCGGAGGGTTTTCGGTTCGAGAACCGTAGTGTGTAGGAGATCAGTTGCACGTTCAACCTGTCAGACCCAAAGTCATCCCACTGGTGTGGTGTGGAGTGGAGAGGGGGGGGGGTGCTGGCTCAGGTGTCGTCCTCGTCACCTGACCATGGGTCAAAATGATGAGGCTCGTCCCCAAATATCCCTAGTGTTGCTTTACAACGGAACGTCAGTATAACTAAACTAAACTAAAATCCCGTCTTTAAACTTCCGAACCATACTGACGGGAGGGCTTTTGGCACCGACGGGATTAACGTACACCGCTTACATGGCCTGTTCATCAGAGGAATACGGTCTATAAACTTGGTATCTTACTGATCCGAAGTATAAACCTGGCAACCGTGACCTACGGATATAAGTAAAAACCGCAAAATCCTCAATCAACAGTGTTAACAGAATTTGACTTCAGATGCTGTTTGAAACGGTGCAAAAGAGTTTTAAATCCAGTGCATTGCCGGCGTCCGGGCATAGGGGTAGTGCGTCTTCCCCGTGATCTGGGCGCCCCGGGTTCGAGTCCCAGTTCGGGTATGCTTGTTCTTCTGTATGCTCTATCTGTGAGATGCGTGAATGAGCCACACTGTAAAAAGGGGTTGTGAAAGCGAATGTGTGTGTCACCTTCAAATGAGCCAGAAGTCAGACTTCTGCCCTCTGGGTGCTCAGGGGTCTTTACCTTCAGCAGCTACTGCACCCCCGTTCCTTGGAAACACGGACACGATGTCATCTTCATGAAATACATTGGCACTAGAACAATTAAATTTTCGAGTTTTTATTCCATCTCGAGTTTTTATTTATTTTTTTATTATTATTTTATTCTATTAGCACAGCATGGCCACATCTGGCCCTTGTGCCAAAAAATACTAATTAGCCTAACCTAGCCAAACATTTTCAGTTGGGTTCATGAATTCTAAATTTTTATTAAAAAAACTATAATACTATCATAATAAAATAACTTAAAATGAACTTTTTAAAGAATATTCTGTCGATTACATCAGAATAGTGATACTATTTAAATATATATGCTAAATATAAGTATATTATAAATAATATAACTTATAAAAAAACGCATTATTTTCCCTGACTTAAGGTATCCGACTGCGTTCGAAGGAAAAGTTTTTAAAAATTGGATTTTTTAAAAACGATTTAAAACTAGGGTTTTAGCTATATTATCAATTATAATATCAAGTACTATAAATATAAAAAACATTATTCGAAAATATAATATTTTGTGAAATAGAAAACTTTATACTAAATTTTAATGACATTTAACCAAAACGGTTAACACTCTACTCAAAATTGTAAGGCAGCCATCCTATTTTTCTTTGTACGCAAGTTACAGATTACAATGATGAACGAAATGAACCAAAAGCTAAGAAACAGTTTGAGATGCAAAGAAGTTAAGGGTAAAAATATGCGTATATATGCATTTTTTCTATAAATTCCCAATTTAATTTTACTAAAAACACTTATAAGTGTAAAAGTATTTGATCCACAATGAAACCTTTGGTTCCTTTCATTGAACCTATTATTTAAAACAAACGCTAAAATTTTTACGTAAATACCTCTAATTAGTTTTTTAGATATCATGTTAGTGGAGAGTTTTTATGAAAATTAATGATTTGAGAAAACTGAGGTTAAAGACAAATTTAAACTGCGAAATGTTTTTTGTTTTAAATTCTCCTGGGTGATAGGTGAGGTCTTCCTTTTCCTAAAAAAGACAAACTTTTTGGAAAGAGGAAAGTCTGAACAGCAAGAAATAATAGTGATAAAAAAAATTGGCAATGTGGTCGATAATTAGAGCTTTTAATGTAGTCGGATACCTTAAACGAAAACCGAATGCCAGAGTCAGTAAGGAGTTTGAACATCAATCATTTAAATTGAGGAGAATTTGAATGAAGTGTGTGGATTAGTTGATGATTGCATCATTCGACGATAATTCGATAGCATTCACTCAGCGATAACGATTAATCGGGCGCATTATAACATTAAGCCAATGCACCAGAGAATATTCGAGTTTGCTGGACTTGACAATAATCTGAGTAATAGAAATATTAGTACATTAGACCAGTGCTCCGCAACCGGTGTGCCGCGGCACACTGGTGTGTCATGAGCCAGATACAGATGTGCTGCAGTTAAATACTTTGTATTTGACATTTTACAATTTTTCATCATGTATTTAATACACAATGACATTTTTTTTCATAATAATGTCTATTTTTCTAAATATACTATAGAATAATTATTATAACTGAATAATTATTCAATGGCCAACTGGTGAGAACAGTTGAAAACTGCATAGTGTGTCGTGTAAACCCCAAGGCCCATCAACTTAATCACAGATCAAGCAAAATGACCTTTATGTGCGTCGTTGAAGACTCATGCGCAAACGTTATTTGCATTTGCGCGTGGTACATCACGTTCACTCGTATGTCATTGTTGTCAGTATTTTACAACATAAAGTTAAATAAACACGTTCCTACCACTAACGATAATTATTATTATTATTTTTTAACTTCAAACTTTTGTGTTCATTGAAACAAGCGCAGGTATCACATTAATAATTATTATGATTGCGTAGAAATAAATATGTTACGGTTTTATGTATGTATACTTTTCAAATAAAAAACAAACATTTATTGTAAAATGTGTGTATCGATTAATACCTATATACTTTAGCTTTTGGTCTGCCGCGGAATTCTAGAAAGAAATAAGGTGCGTCGTAGGCGAGAAAAGGTTGCGGAGCACTGCATTAGACTATTTTATCCTATTGACCTATCGGTCGCTTTGAGCGCATGAACGTCATTAAGAATTATTCGTTTTACTTAAGAACGTCATTAAGAATTATCATTAATCATTAAAAACAGATTATCGACCGCATTGGCCAATTTATGTTAATTGTTACTTCATCATGTTCGGACATTACTCTTTCCATAAGTTTGCATTTTGTAGGAAAATTAAGGCTTGAATGGTAATCCAGGGGAATTTTAAGCAACATACATTTTTCAGCTAAAATTTATTTTCAATTTTCATAAAAATTCTCCATCATTAACATGCTATCTCAAAAGCTAGTAGATGTATTTACATAAAAATGTCAGCGTGTGTTTTAAATAATGTGTCCAATGAAATGAACCAACAGTTTTATAGTTGGTGATAAACTTTTTCATTTATAGGTGTTTTCAGAAAATTATGTTGTAATTTTGTGGTAAAAATGCATATATACGTATATTTTTACGCATAACTGCTTTGCATCTTCAAATGTTTCTTAGATTTTGGTTCATTTCCTTCATCATTATATTCTATAATTTGTGTACAAAGAAAAATAGGATGGCTGCGTTACCATTTTGTGTAGAGGGTTAACCGTTTTGGTTCAATTTCATTAAAATTTAATTCAAATTTCTCTATTTCTTAAAATATATATTTTCAAATAATTTTTTTGCGTTTACAGTATTTTATATTATGACTGCAAATAAATATAATAACCATGTTTTAACTGGTTTCCAAAAAATAGAATTTTTCATAAAAATTCTTTGTAACGCACTCGGATACCTTAAGACAAAAATCAACCTTCAGTATATTCGATTGATTAGATTCAGTTTCAATATCATATTTGTGATAATTTTTTTAAGATTAGATGCAGGAAATGTTTAGATAATCCTTAGTTTATTTGAATTAAAAATTGAGAATTTATGTAAAAATTAATCTATTTTTTATTTTAGTTAGCTTTATGATTGGTTACAGCATTCATTTGAAGAAAATGTTTCTTCAAAAATAATAATAAATAATAAAAAATTAAATAAAAAGTTTCTTATTTATTTTAAATATAAAGAAGATGTATTGGGCATATATATATATATATATATATATATATATACACACATATACATTCATTCTTGGAAAACATTCATCATTTTCTATCGTGAATATACTATTCACTTTATAATAAATGATATAACATATTTGATTAAAATCTATATATTATATTTAGTAATATTATAAAGTGGTTCAATTTAATATATTGTATGCCCTTATTTTTACCATTGGAATATTCTGAAATAGAGCAATTGTTCTTAAAATTGAATACTGTTGAAATATATGTTTTATATCTCAGATTTTTCTTTAATGTAAATAAAGCTTAATGAATTTTAGAATGCACGTTATTATTAAAAATAGACTTCAAATCTCACTTTACAGATTTTATTACATGATGGCTGTTCTGTCGTTTCGTGTAGCTTAAATCGTGATCAAAAATATGTTTTCTTTCAGACGATAACGTAAGGACAATTTATTTGGGCAATTATCTCACGAGAGTTTACCCAGTGCGGAATGGCAGCAAGTCAAAGAAAAAGAGCTGCATTTTCTCCCAGCTGTTTGTTTAGCCGGAACCCTCAAAGACACGAAACAAAGGCGTACGGTTAATTGAATAGAAGACCAGCTTTTCTGTCTCATCGCTCCATCGAAAGGGACGCAAACTTAGATTCCGAGAAGAAATGTTATTGCTCATTCACGCTTTGCCAGAGATTGGGATGTTTAATGTAGCTCGTCTTAAGAGAAGTTTTTTCCATTGAAGATATACAAATCCACTAATTTTGTTTTTTGAAGATAATTTTAAAAGTTGGCCTTTTTGAAATTAGTAATGCTAGCTATTAAAACGTAATTATAAACTAGCACTACTTCTTCGGCTATATACAAGAAGTAATGCTTGCTTATAATACCATTTTAGGAAATTCTTAATTGCTTTTTATTTTATCAAGCATTTTATAAAAGTATTGCTTTCAGTATTTTTTGGTGCATTGCATACGATTAATTTGAGTATTTAGCATGTTGTATAACCGAAAAATTCCGAATTGAATTTTTAAATTATTTTTATTATAAAATATCATTAAAAATATGCTGTAAATGGATCGGGATATTTGAAAATTTTTTTATACAATCTATTTTTAAGAATTTTTGATTATTTTTTATGAAATGCAATAAGCATATAAATTTATTTAATAGATTTTTTGTCAGTTCGTAGCATTTTTTTAAAATTTCAATTAGCTTAAATTATGAGTGGAAATTATTTTACAGTATCTTCAAAAATTATGAAAAATACTATAGTGAATTTATAATATTACAATGAATACTATATTACAATGAACGTACAATACGGATATGTGTTGCAGGTGAAATTGAATTGCATTTCGTCAAAATAAATCGGCAGAGATTGTGGACAAATACAGACAGAAGCATATTTATAAATTGCACGTACGTATTTTGCTCTTGAGGTCTTATATTTTTAAAAGATATCTTCTTAGCTTTTCATATGTACAAAACTGCTAAGTGAGTTCTTTTGCTTTTCTAAAAATAAATCAAAAAAAATTTTTAAAGCACATTTATTTTGAATTTCATACGAGGATTGATAGCACTATATGTGATTTTATCGGAGTTTGTCCCTTTTTATTGATTTGTGTTGTAAGGAAACACATTATAAGAGAGACTAACCTATATAAATAAAAATGAATGTTTGTTTGTGGTTCTCTTATGCCTTCTTAAACCGTTCATTCCATTGCGATGAAACTAGGTCAGCTTATTGTTTAGACATACGGGATGGTTACAGGGACAGTACAATTATATAAAATTTAAAATTATCTAATCTCAACCGCATCTATTGACCAAAGATTCATTTCCGAATAACTCGCAGAGGGATTCTGTAGAAATGCTAAATTCAAGTTTAGTAATTTGTAGCTATAGTACATAAATTTCATACAATTCATTCTAAGAGGGAACAACTTTATTACCAATTATGCTAGAAAGTTTTGGGGTGGTCAACCTTGGGGGGTTTAAATTTTAATGAAATTTTAGCTTTTCCCTCTGCAACTACCAAAGACATTTCAGTACAAATAAATTTGGGTCATCCTAATGTTCAAAAATTATGTTTTCAACTATATTGATGATTTTATGGTATAAATATATTTTCTATATTCAATCAATTTGAAAAGAAAATATTTTAATCCCATTTTATATAATGACATTTGAGAATTCTGAACGAATGTTAAGAGAGTCACAAGATACAATTATTAGTTTCTTTCATTACCATTCTGAAAGAACACCAAGTTTTGCAATTCTGAAATAATGCACAAATCTAATATATGAAAATGAATACTTGTTTGTTTGTATTTTATATACTGCTTTACCCTTCATCCTGTTTCGATAAAGCATTGCCAAATGATTGAGTGGTTGCACTTAATATTATTTTTTATTATTACAGCTTATTGCAGCAACGCATCGTGTACCAGCTAGTTTATTATATAAATAGAAATATTTAAAAAAAAATCAGAATACAGATTTTCTCTCTCAAGGTGTAGCCATTTAGCTAGATGTTTTTATTTTAATTTTTTTAATTCGCCCAAATTTTCCATATGTCACCAGTGAGTGTTTGGAAATCCTTTTCAAATGTTTTTGATAAACATTTGTACACAAGAACAATGTATGGCTTTAGCGATTCTAGAATTAGATTTTACCTCGAATCTTTTTAAAGTACCATGATGGGAGTTTAATTTATAATTCTATTTCTAAAAACACTTTCAAAAAATTTGTTTGGATTGTAAAAATATATTAATAAAAAAGAATTTTTACTGTAGGATATTTATATTGTTACGGATTTGTAATTTTGCTTTACCACACTAGCAATGCCATTGTGAGAAGGACTGATTTACGCTCATCTGTATTGAACTTTGCCTGGGTGTCAAATCAGAAATCCTAGAGCTGGGCAACAAACTTGGCGACTTGATGACTAATATAGCGACAAACTGGATACCACCCAAAACATCGAGAAGTTTCTTGATCCACCCATTAGGAGCCGAGATACATCAGAATGCTCCTGATAGGTTCAGGTTTTAGTACCACCTCCCGATGCTATGTGAGGCCGGCAAATCGAAGCTGCAGCAGTCTAGTGAGTGTGGTAAATTGAGAAGACCTGAATAGAGAGGTCTTGAACGAAGGACTCGATGGAAAATGCATATGTATTGACAGAGTGCTTAATTGCTGTGAGTGCAGTATTCTGTCGTAGCCCGTTGTGCCGTCATCAGAAACGGAGCAGTCCTAAGCTGAGAAGCATTCCGGTTGTGTAAATTAGTGAGTTGGCAGAAAAAGCAAGAATAGACTGAGTAGTAGTTCCAGCCGTTTGGAAATACCTATGTGAGCGTATACAGAATCCCCTCTCCTGCTGAATTCTGTCAGGTAGCTTTGTGTGTTGTGGACGTTGTCACTACGGAACTCTGCCTGTGGACTACTGTTGCTATTGTGGGCTACTGTCTACTGTAGAATGCTGCTGTCTGCTGTAATGCGTATTCGCTTAGGCTATATATAGTTGTTGGGCTGCAAATATTTGTTGTCTTAGTGTTGTCCTGCCTTCTTCCTACAAATAAACATCGTTTGTGCTGTGTTTTCTACTAAAAGATTGATTATTGTGTGTGCATACACTTTCTTCTTCTTGCATACAGCCTACCACCCAGCCAATAATGAGAGCAGCAGTATCTATAGGATTTGTTGAGGCCGGCT
>JAPMOQ010061908.1:523817-536160 GCA_026543055.1 Argiope trifasciata
GACATCGCATCCTTCAGGGTTTCGAGATGACCCGGTACCATCAGTACTATACTTCAATCATTATTGACAATCTTCAGGTCCTTCCTTCACTCTGAGATCTCCATACATTCCTCTAAATAGTGGTAAACCGTACAAATTTCTCAACGAATGCATTTATTTTCCTGCGTTCTTCCAGAAGTTGAATAGGAGTCAGTTCATTCTGGAAACGGATAATGCTGAAAGTGAGGAAGAAGGAGAAAAATTCACTAAAGAAGTATTTTCAGCTCTAAAATATTTCTCCTTTCGTTGTAAAACAACGAATTCAATCTTTTATTAGCTCCCGTTTTTAAAAAAGTCCTATGCCACATTTTTCATGATAAAGCACCATTAGCATGATCAGATGGTGCTGGTTAGAGAGTGAAATTGAAAATGTTTAAAAGGCAGTTGTGACAAAATGATGTTGAAGAAAGACTTAAGAAACAAATAAATTCAAGGAATAAGAATTCAATGTTTTTTAGCAATCAGATGAGCGGTACGGCATAAGTCAGGCATAAAAAGACGAATGAATTTTGTAATGCATTAGAGGAGATCGTAACAAAAATTACTTGCTTTTATGAGCTTGATCTTTACTTGGAATAGTAACCATCACTTCTTATATGATTTATTGCATGATATTATCATGCCTAATTTATGTATCTAATAAAACAAATATTTAATTATTCCAGAAAAATGAGCCATTTCTTTCTGCCTTGGCCCATTTTTAGATTGAGAATTAGGAAAGACTATTTTGTAACTTCATATTCTTTTAAAAATATGCAATTATTTAGAATATCGGAAAAATGCGACGTGTATTCAATGACAACTGATCTCTATAACAAAATGAATCGCATCAAAAATAATCGAGACATTTAATTATTCCAAAAAAATGTGCTTTTCCTTTCTTTCTTGGCTTATTTTTAGATTAAGAATTAGGATTGTATGTTTTGTAACTTCTTTTAGTTTAAAAATATACAAGTAAGTAAAATATTAGAAAAATGCGAACTGTATTAAAAAACAAAACTTATCTCAACAACAAAATTCATCGCATCAAAACATAATTGAGACATCGGTATGCTTATAGATGATGGGTGAGAAATAAATCAGTTTCTAAATATTCACTATATTTCGATATCATTTAGAATACTTAACCTAAAAGAAATGCTTTTCTCTGAAATCATATATGTCTAATTCAAGAAAGGCGCCTTATTGCTTTATACCGACAGATAATACCGTAAGCGAACCGGAAAACGTGCGAATAAAACCTGCATCATGAGAGTCAGCCATCCGTCTGATCCTGATTAAAGAGAGTAACGACATCTTAAAGAGAAGGAATGCCTGCCACTTAAGAAATACTTCGCGTACTGAAAGAGGAATTTCGGCTCTTTAATCCATTTTTGATGTTCCGGAGTGACGGTTTTTATTTCTGGGAGTTCAACGAGATGTTTTTGAGAGGGAAAGAAACTGAATTGTCCGGTTGTTTCTATTATTCTAACGTCCGAGTAGGGTATGAAAGAAAAACAGATCGGTTTTTCAAGATGTGTGGCTTGAAATCTGTAATAATAAGACGTGGACTTTGGTCTCATTATATTTTCCTTTTGTGGTTTAGAATGGAAAGAAAAATATCACATTTATATTTGACGCCAGTAAAAATGTTGTTGAAAATACATCAAAATATAACATTAAAGTTAGATTCTATTCATTGCTTTTCTTATTACTGAAATCCATTAAAAGATGGAATAAAAATCACAGGAGTTTCATAAGAAACTTATTAATAAAATAAACTGTTGAATTATTTAGTATTCCGTGGTATGTATGACATTAATGTTAGACAAAATTTTAAATTATTAGACACATATTATGATCTATTGTTCTGTTTTACAATAATTTTAGTTATGTTTAATATAATTAACGTTTCTATTATATTCGAAAGCAGCTAACGTTTCAAATATATTCGAATTAAAAATGTATATTCATTTATATTTACTTGTACATGATATTTATATACACATAAAGAAATTTAAACTGTTAATTTTATATTTGTTACGGAATCACATCAACTGTTTCAAATTTCATGCTTTGGATTGCAAATGGCATATTTTATTTTTCATTTATTGTGAAAATAATCCATTTTAGCTACTACAAATGAACGTTAAATATTGGTTCTGAAGGATGTCAATCAAATCTTTCACAAATGAATTAATGACCATAATTTGCTCAATAATTCATTTATGAGAATTGAATTGAGTAATTTATTATTTCTTTTAATAACATTACACTTGTTCTATTCACGATGCACACGAAATAACCTTATGGAATGAAAATCCATATTGATAGCATTTGCATTCTAAGTTTTTGATTTGATTTTGAGATTGATTAATTTTGATTGATAATTGAATTAATAATTGATAATTTTATTTAATTGATTGATTGATAATTTTAATTAAGATTGATTTGCATTCAAAGTATCACTTTTCTGTCTTATTCCTCACATTAATTAAATACATATTAAACAAAATCTTTCTTTTCTTTCAACAAGGGAAGAAATTCAGGTGGTTAAATGATTTATGAAGCTATGAAAAATTTTAATTTCACTATATCACAGAAATTATTGATGGAATTTACGTCAAAAACTATTTTTTAATAGTTATTTTTATAATTTAAGGGACAAAGTTATCACAGCGAAAAATATATCTACAAACTATATTTGAATTTCAAAATGTTATAAAATTACATTAATGCCGTAATTTTGTAGAAAATATCACGAAAAAGAAAATCTTGCTTAGTGCTTATTTCATTTAGATTTCGAAATATATTACAACCCAGCTTTGAACCATTTCAGAACTTTTATTAAATGCTGTGAGATCTTATAGTCCAAACTTAGGGAATTTTTTCCCGAAGAGCTCTGTTTGAACAATTACTTTTCCCCCAAAAGAGACGGTAGCTCTAGAATTGTGGTAAAATTGCTTAAAATATTTTTCAGGTTATATAAATAATAAATTTTAATAACAAAATACCATTGTAGAATTCAATTAAATTCTTCTATTATTCCGATCCGAAAACTGATCCGTTGAGATAAGCAGAAATTGAGATAAAAATTAATTTGAATTTAGGCATTTAGAGCTCGTATTTTACTACCAAGTGAAGCTCTTTTAACTCCAAAATTTTTAATTTTACAGTTGGAGTTAAGCATCTAATTTTATGTTACGTTCTAATTTTCCCAAACGTTTGTTTTAATGAATGGTTTCAACACCCCTTAGCCAGGTTGTTTTCTTCTGTAACAATAAAGGTCCATGGATTAGTGGAATCGAATGGATATTGACACAGGTAGCACACTCTGTTGTATAATATAGTAACATATTATACCATATTAAGCAATATTCCACAATATTAAACAATATTGCGAATATTGTACAGTATTTGTGTGCTTTTAGAGGCACAGAATTGTTGATATTATTATCAAGTTATATCATCAAGAATATTATTATCATGTTATATTACCAAGAAAAGTTATATTATCAAATTGATATTTTCAAAAATTTCAAGAATTGTGATAGATGTTATGCTAAACTGTTCGAGATTCGAAAGTAAACTGAAAATAATGATAAAAAGAGGAAAATAACGCTATTTTTGGAAGCACCTAACTTGAAAAAGTTGAACAGCTCTTGGCACAAAATAGACCAACATTGTTAATATAGTGCATTTTTTAAAATTAAATAAACCTCATTTAAAATATAAATATTAGTATCAGAGAGAAGAAATTAGAAGTAAATACTTATAGTAAAGAGAGAAAATATACACTGAAGTGACAAAAATCATGGGATAGCAATACGCAAATATACAGATGGCAGTAGTATCGCAGCGAAAAAGTATAAATGCGCAGTTCGTTTTCCAGAGCTTTCATTTATGTTCAAGTTATTCATGTGAACAGGTTTTTCGTGATTTATGGCGGCACGACGAGAATTAACAGACTTTGAATGTGGAATGTTAGTTGGAGCTAGACGTATGGGTCATTCCACTGCGGATATCGTTAGTGAATTCAACATTCCGAGATCCACAGTATCAAGAGTGTGCCGAGAGTATGAAATTCCAGGCATCCCATCCCATCATGGACAGCGCAGTGGGCGACCACCTGCACTTAACGACCGAGACCGCCGACATCTGTGTAGAATGGTCAATGTTAATAGACACGCAACACTTCTTCAAATAACTGCAGGAATCAATGTGGGACGTACGAGGGACGTGTCCGATAGGACTGTGCAGCGAAATTTGTCTTCCTTGGGCTATGACAGCAGAAGACCGACTCGAGTGCCTTTACTGACAGCACGACATCGCCTGCAGCGACTCTCCTGGGCTCGTGAGCATATCGACTGGTCCCTAGACCAGTGGAAAACCGTGGCGTGGGCAGATGAGTCACGATTTCAGTTGTTACGAGCTGATGGTAGAGTTCGAGTGAGGCGCAGACCCCACGAAGCCATGGACCCAAACTGTCAGCAAGGCACTGTTCAAGTTGGTGGCGGCTGCATAATGGTGAGGGCTGTTCTTACATGGCATGGACTCGGTCCTCTGGTGCAACTGAACCGATCATTGACTGGAAATGGTTATGTTCAGCTGCTTGCAGATCACTTGCAGCCATTCATGGACTTCACGTACCCACACAACGATGGGATTTTTATGGATGACAATGCGCCATGTCACCGGGCCAGAACTGTTCGTGATTGATTTGAAGAACATTCCGGACAATTCCAGCGCATGATCTGGCCACCTAGATTGCCCGATATGAATCCCATCGAGCATTTATGGGACATCATTGAAAGGTCCGTTCGTGCCCAATCTCCTGCACCATCCACACTTTCACAATTATGGACGTCTATACAGACAGCATGGCTCAATATTCCTGCAGAGGACTTCTAACGACTTGTGGACTCCATGACACGTCGAGTGTTTGCACGTCGCCGGGCAAAAGGAGGACCGACACATTAACAGTCATCCCATGACTTTTGTCACTTCAGTGTAAATATCTACATAACAAAAGAAGTATGCAAAAACCTAAACACAGTTTAAATATATAAATTTCGTTTAAAAACATTGTAATTTCATCAGGATCTACTGAATTAAATTAAACACAATGAACCTTCCTCCTTCAATGAACTGAAGCAGCCACTAATTATCGTAAAGGAATATTTTTACACATGGATGCATTTCTTAAATAAAATAATTATTCATACATGATACAAAGATGCTTTTCACAAGAAATTTATTACTTAAACTAAAAAAGAAGTCCGCATTATTTCCTTATTCAATGGAATTTTTTCTAGAAATCGCAATATTTAGGAATTTTAAATGCCTTATAAAACAATCTAATTTTATAAATTCTCGCATTTTGCTTTCTTGTAGATTAAGTATAGACAAAATACTATAATACTCAAAAAAATTCTTATAAGAGATTTTGACGAGTCTCCACGATTAAGAGCCCCCGAGCTGGAAACACATATTTTTGGAAACCGTTTGTGCGTCTATCTACCTAAAACAAGGATAACTCAAAAACACTTAGCGGAAAATGGTTCAATTTTAGAGTAAGGTTTTAAAATTAAATTTCTAAAGCTATACATAGTATAAAATGAAGTCTTCTGAAAGCGTCTTATTTATTTGAACCACAAAAACTCGAGAAATAGTGACGGATATTGGAGATATTTATACCATTTTGAAGAGCATTTATTAGCCCTTTCGCGCCTACTGGCACATATACGTGCCAACAAGAAACACGCTCATTTCCCGGCCGACACACCGGCATGACAGAGCCTTTTCTGGTTCACCGCCGGCCGTCACACATTTGTGCCAGTGTCCTAGAACGTTTAAAAAAATATAATTTTCGGCACAAGATGGCATTGTATGCCCATATGGTTTCAGATACGTGTAGATCTGACCTTCTACTCGAAATGAGAGAAGCATGACTCACATACACATGGTTTTCGATTATATAAACATAGGGGAAATAAATGCTTCCGAATGAAATGCTTTATGACGGCTCTTTAAATTCGCACGTGGTATTTGTTTATAGTAAATAGGGAGTTTTATTTTCGCTAGAGCGTTGGTTATTTCGGTTTGCAGTCCAGTCTTTAGTGGATAATTAGATTTTGTAGACGTGAATTCTTTCTGTTTTTACCGTTGCAATGTCGAAACGTCATTAAAGTAAGTATTGAAAATAACATGTGTAAAATATATATTTAAACAAGAAATGACTTAAGTAAATAAAATATGTATAAATGTATAAAAAAAGCATATGCCGTTCAAATTCTATACAGAGCATTATTAAACAATGCGTTGATACTTCGGTAAATTCATGGATTTAGGCTTAACAGCAAAAAATCCTCCGGCCCTGGACAGACTCTCGCAAAAGAAACTGCCGACCTCAGCGGTAAGCGCGCGTTAGCGATTCCCGTCGCGAAAAGGTTAGGAAAGGTTTAAATTCATTAAAGTCATTTCAAAATAATAAAGGAAGTTTAATAATTGCAATTTTAATTACTGCACGCATGCACGAAAACCGTTCATGTGCAAATAGAAAGACCAGTGGTGCGCATATGCGATACGTTTCTTTGTTTACATCTTACAAAAGCGATTCAAATCTCTTTATATGCTTAAAGGAGGAAGTGCAACTTTGGCGAAAGCATATTAAATGCCAGAAAGCTTTGTTTGTTGCGAGAAAAGGAAAACCAATTTGTTGGGTTACCAAATGCCAGAGATAGGCAGCACTATCTGTGCTTTGCAGTTATCTGCGCTTGCGCGAAAACTTTCAACTGCGCATGTGCAAATATCAAGAGCTTTGGTATGCATAGGCGATACATTTCTTTGTTTACGTCTGATTTTAAATAATGATTCAAATCTTATTATGCCTAACAGAAGGAAATTAAACCTTATCCGAAACACATTAAATGTCAAAAAGCTTCGCTCTACAAAAAAGGGTTTTGTAGCTCATTTTGATAGTTTCTAAATATAATTTTATGTTTGTTTGATGTAGCGTAACATGCCCGTGTCGTATCGGCTAGAGGATAGACTTAAGTTTAAAGCTAATTTTTCTTCTTCGATACTTCCTCTTATATACAGCCGATCACCGCGCCACCACTGAACGCAGCAGTATCGACAGGATTTATTGTGGTTGACTGCTGAATAAGTATTGTCCAACCTTTCATTGACTGATCAGTCAAACTAACATTCCTTTCGGGGTAGTCAACAGCTGTCTTTCACCCCACCCGCACACTCTGAAACATTTGGAATGAAACTGTCCATCTTTGACATCATATCCAACAGGGTTTTGAGATAATCTGGCACCATCACTACTGTATTTCAATCATTATTTACCTTCTTCGAAATTGTGCCATGGTCAACGGCGTGCGGGTACTGCTAGTTTCTACTAAAGTTTAAACAGAATCCATTCAGAGGAAGTCTGCCTGTCTGGATGTTCGAGGCTGGACTTAAGTTTAACGCAAATTTTGTTTCCTTGGATGCTATACCATTGGCAACGCCGTACGGGTACTGCTGGTTTCTATTAAGGTTTAAACAGAATCCATTCCGATGAAGTGTCCCTGTTTGGAGGTTAGAATATTTCAAATAACCTTTTAAATGGTTCAAATTCAGCTGTCCATATCGATGAAATTCGAAATCGAAGACATACAAATTGAAATTTCAGTATACAGATTTAGTAATTATATATTAGTCACCTATCTAATTTTACGATGTTGAATGCTTGTCTGTCTCTACTTTTGGAAGTAAATAAATGTGATAAATCAAAAACCCAACGATTTATATATATCACTTTCGGTATTTGATTTTGGAAATGAAATTGTTTTTCTGTGTCGAAATTCCCATTTTTTAAAAATTATGTTACGCATATACAAACGGCAGACGGTCGATTATTTAAAGAAGAAAATATCTGGTAAAACTTTTTCGCCTATTAAAACGTTTAAGTTGATAAGTCCTTAAATAAATAACTGCAATCTCTCAGTGGATTTATTTATGTCTATATCTAATTTTGACTCGACAATAAAGCAAACAGTACTTTGAATATTATTTATAACCGTCTGCTTTATTTCTCTGTAATAGTTCTGTAAGCAAAGATTTTAAAAAAAGAAAAACAATTTCGAACAGCTATTTTTCCCACCAAATCTTTTAGAATAAATACTTTTTTTATTTGAGAATGAAAATGGAAAGAAACGCATCCAGTTGGTGAGCTTATTAATATTTACGAAGATTATTTATTGCTTTGGCGAAAGTAGACTTTTCGGAAAACTGTTTTAAAGAATGTAGAAAACTGATTTAGGGAAAGTGTTTTAAAGAATGTTGAAAACTGATTTAGGAAAAATGTTTTAAAGAATGTTGAAAACTAATTTTGGAAACCTCTTTAAAAACATTTTAAAAAATGATTCAGGAAAACTGTTTCAATAAATTTTGAAAACTGATTTGGGAAAGTAGTTTTAAAGAACGTTGAAAAGTGATTCAGGAAATTTACTTTTTCTTAATAACGTATTTTAAAAATTGGTCACCAATTTGTCTGAAAGAACAACATAATTTCAAATAAATTATATATCTATTACACACATTAAATAAAATATGTTTTTTACTACAAAATGTTTCCTGAGAGTGATAACTCATTAAGATTTGGTTGAAAATTTCGATGAAGTTAGAATTTGATATCACTATTTAATTTTTTAATTTTGATGTTTTTGTATCTGAGATATGGCACCACTTGGTTATGAAAATGGTTCTACATTTAATTGACATGCACAAATGGATGATATGATAATCATGAAATTTTTTTCATTTGCTTGTTATTATTGTTTCTTTGCTTAATATTAATGAAAAGTTATTTTATCTTCGTGTTAAAGAAAAACTTAACATTTTTTTTCCTTTTAAAAGCATTAAACTAATTTGCCTCTATTTTTTCACATTTATTTTAATGTCATCATTTGTAAATAATTTCTACCGCCTTAAAGAAATCTTTTAATTATTTTCAATGCTAGATTTCAATTACACATTTAAACCTATGCATGTGTTGCCATACTTCAACATTTACGAATGTAATTGAACATTTTAATATCTGCCAACAAAGTCTTTAGACGATAAAATGATTTTGTAGATTAATATAATTCTCACGAAAGTAACTTTTGTGGTGAAAATATTATACACGAGCAATTAACTCATGTTTCTACTCATATTGTAGAAATCCAATTCAACTTTTGGATGAAAATAGGATTTAAATACTGCATACCAGAATTGCTAATATGAGCTTGATTTTGCAATATGCTTTCTAACGACTAGAGAAAGTGAGCGAATAAATAAATGAGAGCATTTAATAATCCGAAGTTTTCATTAAATATGGATACAATGTTAATCTTTAAGGAAAACGACGAATTGGAAGCATTTGTAACATGAAGCATAGATACATATATAGCATAGATACATGAATATTCATGTCCCTATTAATTGAAAGACAGAACTAATGCCAGTAAATTATTTATGCTTTTATGCATTTAATTAAAAGGAAGGATACTGAAGTGATATCTGAAAAAATACAGGTTTGGGATTAGTTTGCTAGTCAATGGGATGCACATTTAGATTTATATAGATATTCGTATAACCTGTTCTTTCCTGCACCTTGCTTTCAATATCCTATATATTTCTAATTTTTTTCATTTATGAAAATACAATTTTCATAAATGAATTTTTTTCATTTATGAAAATAAAACATAATGCATACGAGTAATTACATGTTATCCTACAAATCGTGTTCTCTCAAATGTTCACTAAGTGTCACTTTATATCATTGTATTTATATAAATATACTGTAATTCTCATATATAAATTGTCATTTTTAATATCCCGATATAGAAAACGATACAAGCTTTTATTATCGAAGTTAAATTATAAATTTTATCATTATATCTATTCACTTGCTGTAGTTTTTAAAATGTTTAACATTTTTCATTATGTGGTTGCCAATGATATCTTGTAGCCAATTTTAGAAAAAAAAAAACTTTATCCCGTTTTCATCTACTTTATTGATTTAGAGCTATTAATATTATATTATCCGGAATTAAGAGATAAGATTTGCTACCTAATATATAAATATTGTATTTTTTTACATGAATGTCTCACCTCTAAAACTTTGATGCAAATATAATAACAGAAGTATAGAAAAGTTCATAATGCAAATTCATCACCATTTTAAGTACATATTTCTAAACATATTAAGAGTTTAAATAAAGGCAATCAGACGTGTTTCAAAGTACCTATGGATTATTTATAAATATGTTGAAATTATGCAGAATTATGATGAAAAAGTGAAATCCTATAGAACGAAGGAAAAATATAAAGCAAAAATGAACAATTAACTCGAAGAACGACACAATTATTATTCTAATGAGAACCAAGCAATTGTAATCTTTACATTTAACTCTAAATTCAATTTGCAGTGATTGCTTCAGGTTTTCCTATAAAAATGAATTTGTCATTAATTAGAAATCGACATCCTTTATTTAATATTCATGTATTCATGATAAGAGAAGCTAAATTATACAACATAAGTTATATTTGTTAATCAGATGACTAGCTGCGAGTTATTTAACTCATTAAACTTTCATAGTTAGGTTTTTTAGCAAGTGTTTTGAAAAAAGAAAATTAGAAAAAGAAGCATTAATTGCCTAGATTTAAATTACATCTTTCAACAATGGAAAAAATAAAGCAAATTAATGCTTATTAAACGAAAAAATGGATCTGATTGATTTGCATGAAGGGCAAATATTATTGAAAATCATACAATAAAATTTTTACAAATTTCTCAAAAGTCATCAAACAATTCATAAAAAGGAATTGCCGTAATAAAATGAAAATATATTTTTAAAACTGAAGCTTTAAAACTTATATGAATTATCATGCGAAAATATTTATAGTCACAATCGAAAATAAATGCCAACATTTCTATGAAATAAAAATTCAGATACTCGCTAATAAACCACACATACCCATTCATCAAACTATATTTGGGAAAAATTGCTTGTCCTAAGTCAAAAAGTCTAGATCTTTAAGTACCAAAAGCCACACACTCGTACTCTACTCTATTATTAATAGATATTAACAGGGAAAAAATGATTGATGCAATATGAAACCCAAACGTCAAAGTTCCAAACGTCAATTGGTTGATAATATTTGTCAGTTGAACAAGAAAAAAGAAGAAAACTGAATTTTGTGTTAAAGAACAGTTTTAGATAAACAAAACGAGTCGTGGTTTCACGATAGAAAATGTTTCACCAACCTGAGATAAGGATAGAATGAGAGGGACTAATGAAGAAAGAGAAAATCCGATCAACAGCATAAATCTGTGCGGATCGCCTGGGGACAAATTCTCCCGGATGAGAACCTCGGGAGATTTCGGTTCGAGATAACAACGTTATCGAGAAGAACGCAGCGATTGTGGATTGAGTTTGTCTTTAAAAGGAAAAATATGTTGACTCAAATTCAGTTATTTATTCTTTATTTTTCAAATTCTTGAGCAATCAATCTGTTTTGATAAACTGTTACAAAATTTTAAGGGAAGGCAAAATTTCTGCCATTAAATCAAAATATATATATGTTATTGTCTTGCAGTGTTTTTCAGTTCATAGTAAAGTATGTTTTTGAAAAAAAAAGGAAACTATCCCTTTCTTTCAAGCAGACTTTCATCGGAAATAACAGAGGAAAACGCCGCTGTTTTAGATCAAGTTCGTAGTTAAAATAAATAAAAAAAATATGCTGACACAATTTCTATTATTTATTTTTTATTCTTCGACGACTCAGGAAACCCGTTTCAATAATTTGTTGAAAAGTGTTGGGCAAAAGAAGAAAATGTTACCATTATGGCAAAAAAAACATTTACTGTCCCTTAGTATTTTTAGTTCATATAATATTCCAGTGTAACTTTGAAGAAATAATTACTATCGTAATTTTCAGTTGCATTTTGTGTGGTGATACACTGATGATCAGAGTTCGTTTACCAGAACATAGAATTCAAGATTGCGTATTCCAATCTTCTGAATTATATGTATACTTTGTGTATGTGAAGTCATTATTGATTATAATGTTTAAATGCCATTGCCTGTAAATTTCATCATTTGTTATAAGATACCGTTGTATATTTAATAAAAATTAATTAAAAAGGCAATATGAAAATATGTATTGTAATCATTTTAATGCTTAAAATATATCTTTCATAATTTTAATATGTCTTTTATTTTCTTGTAAATGGGCTGCATATCATTGAAATTTCAACTTTTTTTTACCATTATTGAATATTATT
>JAPMOQ010061908.1:568258-588353 GCA_026543055.1 Argiope trifasciata
TGTGTGTGTGTGTGTGTGTGTGTGTGTGTGTGTGTGTGTGTGTGTGTGTTATATTCTCGAACTATTTTTCATTTCATATATTATTGGAAAAAACGGGAAATTATTCCAGTATATTTTTGGAAAAAATGGGAAATTATCACTTTCTTTCAGGGAGACTTTCGTTAGAGATAATAATGTTACCGAGAAGAAAGCCACGATTGGAGATTGAGTTGGTCGTTGAAAGGAAAAATATGTTGACTCAATTTCTGTATTTATTCTTTATTTTCCAAATCCTTAGGCATTCCGTATTGATAAATAGTCCCAAAAATGTTAGGAAAAGGACAAATCTTTTGTCATGATGGTAAAGAAATGTTAGCTCCCCACAGTATTTTTCATTTCATTTATTAGTACAGTATATTTTTGAAATTATCGCTTTTTCTCAAGGAGACTTTCATTAGAGATAAGAATGTTGTCGAGAAGACCGCTGCGATTGTAGATTGGGTTTGTCGTAAAAGGAAAAAATATATATATTGACTCAATTTCTGTATTTAGTCTTTATTCTTCGACTACTTAGGCATTCCGTATCGGTAAACTGTTAAAAAAATATATCCAGGCATTTAAACAGGAATGCGCGGCAATTTGACCAAGTGATCACACATTGTTAGCTTGCTGATCCATAAACCAGCTAGGTATTTCATTCAGCTCTTTTAGTGAAATGAAGAAATTTCCTTTGAGCCATGAAAACATCGATTGGACATGCAACTAATTAGCAATTGGAAATGTGTTATTTACCCTGGAAAGCAGATTTCAATTTTTTCTCGACGAAAGTCATTGAAAGACTTATCTGAAAACTTAGATTTCAATATCGTGATGATGATGCCATGCCCGCTTTTCCATGGAAATGGGATGCAGTAGCTTCCGAGGATAAATACCACTGAGCACCCGAAGGCAGATGTTTTACTTTTAGGTCGTATAGAGCTGTAGGGGCCGTGGTAACCTGGTTGGTAGGGCTTCAGTCTCATAACCGAAAGGTACCGAGCTCTGTCCTCTTCTTGGCCAAAGATCGACGTGTTGGCTCATGGCAGTTGGGGCACGTTCAATAAGCAAAGACTCCCAGAGTTCCCATAGCAAATTTTTTCTCAGGGGGTACTACATAAGGGATGCGTCTATCTCTGATTGGGAGTCTATGCGTCTATCTCTCAACTCTGACATGCGGATGGATGAATGAGTTCGACCACCCCTTCAAAAGGGTTGTGTGTTCGAGCCAAGTCATCCTTTCACATGAACGGTGCTCGTTCACCACGAAAGGTGCACACTTCTGCCTTCATTCGAAAGAGCTCCGCTCATTCGGGCTTGGTATGACCAAGTGGCATCAGACGTACCATCATGAAGTTGACACTCACATATTCGCCATGGTGGCCTGGTGGTAAAGTCTCGCCTTCGGAACCGGACGGTTTCAGGTTTCGAGACTCTATTCCACCGAGGAACCGTCGTATAAGGGGGTCTCTTGCACGTTAAATCTGTCAGGCCAAACATCCCCCCGCTGGTGTGGTGTGGAAAGGGGGGTGCCAGTTCAGGTGTCACCCTCGTCATCTGATTATGGTTCAAAAGGACGAGGTCAGTCCCAAAATAGCCCTTGTGTTGCTTTAAACGGGACGTTAATATAACTAAACTAAACTAAACTCACACACCCCTTTTTACTGGATGGGATTTACCAGCCTCACAGATAGAACAAATGTGAAGAAAAGCCATGCCCGACACTGGTAGCACAGGCTGTTACTCAATATTGTGCGATATTATATGATATTATACAATATTGCGAATATTGATAAATGTTATGCAAAATTGTAAAATGTTTGTACGCTGCTGGATTCGAACCCAGGATGCCCAGATCACGGAGAAGGGTCACTTACCCTAAGCCAGGTCGCTAGCCAATATTCTGATGCTTGCATCAATGGTTGAAGTAAATATGCTATGTTTCTTCTATATTTTGATGCTGATCATTATAGAAATGATGGTATTAAGATCTGAGCTGGTAAAATGTAGAACGGTCGACTTCATGTATTCTAAAGAGGTACTATGAATGCTCAAATTCATTACTAAGAACTGAGAACAACAAATTATTGCAATTTTTTCTTTATTGAAGATGCGATGCAAAGACTGACAGCTAAAAAACGAAATCAATGGACATTTTTAAACATACATTATACTTTATCCGGAAAATATAGTCCGACGTTCCTAATATTAATCTACAAATACCTATGCATTTATATTTTATATTGAAAAATTCTATATTTAATAAGGCTATTTACGAATTTCAGAAGCGCTTTTTAAATAATCAATCATTTTTTGTCTATTAGTGACTGTTAATTGAGTTTAGTTTTAATGATATCCTTTTCAAACTTATTTGAAGGCACATAATTCTGAATTTTGAAATAATGTCTAATGGCAAGGAAAGCATATGAGCCAGCAATTCGATATTCCCGAAACGCTTTTTTAATGCATCGAAATAAGTGGTAGGTTTTAAAAATACTATTTTTTTATACTTTGAAAAATATATTTGTCTGTCTTTCTACTGTTGACAAAATTTACAAAATAAATAATGTAAGCTAAATTGTAAACATTCTGTTTCATTTAATATCTTCTTAGAATAGTCAAGACCATTGATTTATTTTTATAGTCATATGCTGGCCTAATTTTGGACCTCCAGGAAGATAATTTTGAGTATTTTTTGAAATTTTTAAAATTTCTGAGAAATATCTTTTTGTAAGAATCAGGATGCTATTCATGAAATTGATCATATTCTGTAATGATACGAAACGGCGCAAGCAAATCGCCAAACATCTTCGGTACTCATATAAATTAATAACTTTTCCTACTATTTAATTTATATCATGTATAATAATATTTAAGCTTAGTTTCTTTAGCTTATTATATTTAATCTTAGTTTTTAAGCTTATTATATTTAATATTTTGCTGGCCGCCTAGCATGGGGGTAGAGTATCTTCCCCCGTGATCTGGGCGTCCCGGGTTCGAGTCCCGGTTCGGGCATGGTTGTTCTAGCTGTGAGAAGTGTGAATGTGCCTCCCCCCTGCTAAAAAGGGGTTGTGCAAGCGAATGTGTAGCATGAAGTAGCTAAGTCATACTCTTGGTTCTAGTTGATGCTACTGAAAAAAACAAGGAACGCTAATTAAATCTTAAATTGCTGATAGCTTTCTGTCAGCTGGCTTGTAAGAGGGCCAAAAATAACAAGAATGCTTATCATTTAATTAAGAATTTTCGAAAATAATTGTTTATTGCCTATTTTTACACGAAAATACATCGCTGAAAAGAAATTCATGTTCCTTAAAAGATATAATCGAATGATTATAAATAGCAATTTTTCTAATGTATTTTTTTATTTGTCAGGGGGCAGCGGCGGCCTGATGACGAGTTCTAGGTTTCGGAACCGAATTTTTCAAGTTCGGGACTCGATTCTACCAAAGAACAGACGTATGAGGGGTTTCTTGCATGTTTAATTTGTCTGACCGAAGGTCTTCCTGCTGCTATGGCGTGGTGAGGAGAGGGGATGCAGTTAAGATGTTGTCCTCGTCATTTGAGCATGGTTCAAAAGGACGAGGGAAGTCCCAAAATAGTCCTCGTGTTGATTCAAATGGGACGTTAATAAAACTAAACTAAACAAACTATCTGTTTGTCACTCTATATTCAACCATTCACGTTAACCAATTTTATCATAAACTGCAATTTATTATTATTTATTTATTTGCAAATTTTTATTACCTAACTTAAAAATACATCAAGGTAAATCAACACACATCGTAAACAATATAATAGAATGATTATAAATGGCTGTTATTCCAAATATTTAATGATTTTTTTTTAATTTCTTACTTTGCCATTCTAGATTCAATATGTCACATTATTGCGTTTCATTAAGTGCCACTTCCCACACATTCAATTTACTCAATTCAAATACAAAATCTGCAAATGAATTTTATCGAAAACTTCAATTTACTAATGGAATTAACTTTTATTTCTCACTGTACCTTAATTAGAAAGAGCTCTTTTACCGAATAATGGAACAATTTCCTCGCTTTTAATAAAGACCTTTTAGACTTTAAATGAAGTTTTTAAAGACTAATTAGTTGGAAAATGTGAAAGATAATGAATTTATTCTAAAGGTTTTCAAATTTAATAGAAAGTGATTTAATATTTTATTTCGCAGAAACTTTCAACTGAATATTGAAACTATAATTAACGTCAAATGTGTAACGAATAAAGTTAAGCTCTGCCTTACAAAAAGTGGTTGAATTTAATATATATATATATATATATATATATATATATATATATATATATATGTATATACAGCACTTATTGTATAAAGTAAAATTTTAATCTTAGTAGTTATTTTGTGAATATTTTATTCATCAACTTTCGATATCTGAAGAGGAATTAATTTGAATGTTTCAATTAAAACTTCTTGCCTTTGCACATAATTCCCGAACAACAACAAAGGAAAAAAAGAATGCTTAGTTTAGTTACATTAACGTCCCGTTGTAAAGCAACACTAGGGCTATTTTGGGACGAACCTCATCATTTTGAACAACAGTCAGATGACGAGGACGACACTTGAACTGGCACCCCCCTCTCCACACCAGTGGGAGGACATTTGGCTGACAGATTTAACGTGCAAGAGACCCCATCACACGACGGGTTTGCGGTGGTATCGAGTCTCGAACCTGCAACCCTTTGGTTCCGAAGCCGAGACCTTACCACACAGGCCACCGCGGCCCTCAAAAAAGAATGTGTCGTGCCTCAATGTGAATGCTATTCATCTGACTAAACTAAACCAAATTTTAGCAAAGTTGACGGATAAATTTTGTGTTGAGGAAACATAAAGTTGAAAGCAGTTTCCTTAAATTAACATCTACCGATTATAAAGTATAAATTTAATGTGATCATTAATGGAGTAATCAAAATATTTCGTTAAATATTAAAATCAAAGTCAAAATTAACAATGCAGAACAGATTCGAACCATCCATCCTTTCTGGCTAGCATTTAAGCGAGCTGAAAGAAATTGTCAGTGAAGCAATAAAATAGTTGCATACAGCTGACTTCTTTTCAGCCTCGATCAAACCGCTTAAACCGCTTCTCACATACGAGGCCTGTTTAAACAGAATCAGAATTGCATTGCAAAAAATGTTCTGGTTTGAATCGTTTTTTTTTTTAATTTTTTTATTTCAGATCATGGCTTCGTATTGGAAAAGCATAAGGACACCATAAAATTTCGGATCCGAAATAAATTTCTGTATGAAACTTTTCCAAATGTCCAACAGTTTCAACGATCCTTTTTACATACTATATACAGTGAGCCTCAAAATTGAGTATATAGCTTGAAGTGTAAGGTATGTTTTTATCTAATAACCTAAATTTTGCAAAAAGGAAATCGTGTGTTTTACAGTTAGTACTAATTTCCCTCCTCATCCAATGTGTACAGAAAAAAATTACGAAATCGAATTTATTTTTTTATAAAAAAGAATAAATATGATACTTGGATAAAACACTACACCACAAAATTGAATATACATCCTTATTAATTTTCATAATAAAAGCAAATTAATATTTCGTTGCATATCCTTTTGCCTGGATCACATCTCGTAATCTTTTAGGTATGGATTCCACCAGCTATTTTGTTGTTTCAACTGAAATTTTTGTCCATTCTTCTTGTAAGACCTTCTTTAGATCCTTTTTACTTGTCACATCATGTTCACGGACGGATTTTTCCAACTGAGCCCAAAAATTTTCTATAACATTTAGATCTGAAGATTGTGGTGGAGTATGTAGTTGTTGCGTGCAATGGTACAACAAATATAACTTGACTATTTCATCGTATGTTTTGGATTCATTGTCTTGCTGGAAGAGAAGTTTGACCCAAGTCCTACTTTGTTGGCACTTTTATGTAAATTATTCTTTAAGATGCCAAGATATGCCATTCTGTCCATAATGCCATCAATAAAGACAAGCTCTCCTACTCCTCCTGCTGCCATACAGCCCTAAAAGAGGACGGATCCACCTCCATACTTAACCGACTTTATGGTGTTCCCAGGGTCTACTTCTTTCCTAACTTGTCTCCATACTTTATATCATCCATCACTTTCGTACAGATTAAATTTGCTCTCATCGGAGAACAAAACAGTGTTCCAGAATGATTCCGCTTTTGAAATATGATTTTTTGCGAAAGAAAGCCTTTTTTTTTCTATTGGTGCGACTAATGAGAGGTTTTCGTCTTGGAGTACGACCATGAAATCCTGCATTATGAAGAACACGTCTAACAATTTCAGCTAAAACGGTTCTTCCAATCTCTGAGGACAACGACGATGCTAGTTTTGGGACGCTTAACTTCGGATTTTTGTTTATGGAACGTATAACCTTCCTCTTTGCAGTAGCGCTTAAAATTTCCTTACGTCCTCTTCCTGGAATATTGGCCCCAGATCTAGTTTTTCCACACTTTTGAATTATTTTTTGAACACAACCATGACTTTTTTCCAATTAACGAAGAAATTTCTCGAAGAAATTTGTCATCATCTGGCAATTTAATGACTAAACAACGTTCACTTTCAGAAGTTTCCTTCCGAGAGCTTATTTCGTGATTTTAAAATTGCAAAAAAGTTAATTATGTCAGTGAAAAACCATTAAAAAGTTTACATTTGTCATGTACAATGGCAATAATAGTTTAACGAAATCATTTTTTTAAAGAAAGGGGTAGTAAACTGACGATTTCATCAAGTGTATACTCAATTTTGTGACATAGTTTTTCGGAAAATGTTCATATACATTTCTTTTTCGGAAAAAAGAAAAGAAGCAACTACTTTATTTGCTCACAAAGCAAGAGAGACAGGATTGGAGGATCGTCACAGAAAAATTCGATTATTTCACATTAAAATTTGGCTTATTCTTCCTAAAATATTTCAGACCTTCGAAGTGTATACTCAATTTTGGGGCCCACTGTATATCAATACTTATAATAAAGCTCAATGTGTGTGTGTGTGTTGGCGCTCTACAGGCCAGACCGATGGACTTATAGCTACCAAATTTGGTATATGCTACTTCGGAGGTCGGAAATGTGCACCTCGGAGCCTTTTTTTTCGAATTTTTAATTAGAATTTGAATTAATAAAAAATGAAGCGAAATTTCAATATTTTTCCACTATAACTTTCGAAAATATTATCGTACAAAGATTATTTTTACATCAATTTAAAGGTAAAAAAATTAGCTTTCTAATGGTACCAGTACTCATATTGCATATCAGATGACGAGTCATTAAGCATTGCATGTCTTCTAAAGTGTAATACACAAAGCTATTTCCCCCCGATTAACCTTAGAAATATCTAGAGTCACTATTTTATTGCAGTTCAAAGGGGAGAAAATAGTAGGTCGAAAGTCGAAAAAATAGCATTAAGGGAATAAAGCGTGACGAAAGAAGTTTTTCGGATTTCTTAGATCCTGAATCTGATTCAATTTATTTATTTTCGCCTTCGGAGTAAATAAAAGTTAAAAAAAAAATCCAAACTTCTCTGAATTTTGGGAGATGTAAGATTTGGCTTGGACAAAAATGAGGGGGAATTTGAAGCTTAAAATTTCGATCTGATGTCATCTTTAAAGGAGGTATGAGTCTAATATCCAATTATTGGATACTTTTTCCCTTCGTTTTGGGAAAGAGTGAAATCTAAATAAGTGAAGGTGCCGAAAGGTTACTGTAAATAATATTAGATTAAAGAAAATATTTTTTTAATGATTGGTGTTAAATTTGTGAAATAAGTGGGAAAAATTTAATGTGGTATTCATTTGAAATTGATTGGAAGAAAACAACTTTAAACAATCAAAACAAATCATTGCTTTTTTTAAAAAGCAATTGACGAATGTTTTTTAAAATGCAAAAATCTATCGTTGCAAACGTAAGCTTAAGAAAACAAATTTCGTCTCATAATTATGTCATTTTTTTATTTTCTCTAACTAAATTTTATTGCCCAACCAGCGGGTGACCGAGCTCCGCTCGGAGAAAACAGGTATCGAAGCTAACTCGAAGATTTAAATTTTCAATTGTGATTTATCAAAACAATACATGCTATAAGAAAATTTGTGAAACCATTGGTGTAAAGATAACCGGTTAAAGTGCCCCATTGTAAACTATTCTAAACAAAGTTAGAGTTTGGAAAGGGAACTATTCTATATAAAGGTAAAGATTGAAGTGTGTTGAAGTTCAATATTTTTGACAAATTTATTTAGAAAAACCAAACATATATACATACATAAGAAACATATTATAAACCTATAACAGCATAAACATAAAACTTTATTAGTTCACCATATTGACTATAGATGGCAGCACGTTACCGCTTGAAAATTTAAGTAGCCATTATGGCGAACTAATAAAGTTTGAAAATATCCTATCTGTAACTACGAACTGCTCGTCTGTAGCGCTTCAAAACCGGCACCAATCGATTCCTCGTGGCCAAAAACCCCATACCCCCAAGTTTACCGGAGTTTATTAATTCTGAGGCGATTTTCGACTCGGCAACCATTCCTCGTATTATAGTATTAGATAAACTGAAGCATATGATATTTAAAATTATATAACTGGAAATTATTGAAAATGCATATTACCTATTGGAAATGCATAGAAATTGCGAGCATTTGTATAACATTTTTTTTCTCTTCAAAGTGACTATAATAATTGAACTTTCTATTTATCACATTAGATATCTTTAGTAATTATTTAATTTTCCACAAACAATAATTTTTTGTGCTTAATTTGTTGAACCTACATGTACCTCTATAATTATGTAGTACCGAATACTTTTCATTATCAGATAAACTAGCAAACTAGATTCTAATTCTTTAAACGCTTTATAAAGGTGGGTTCACACGAGGCATTTTATTGTCCGCAAACATTGTCTCTCTGCTGTTGTCCCGGCATTGTCTCCGTGTGAACACTTGAGACAACGCGGACAACGTTTGTCCCGACGGGACAATCATTTGCCATTGTCCCGTTTTGATCACGTGATTTTCCGAAAGTAGGCGGGATCTTCTATTGTGGACAATAATAAGCCTCGTCTGAGCCCACCTTTAAACAATGTAACAATTTTCTCGAAAAGTAGTTAATGCATCAACAAAACTTAAAAAAATTTATTATAAACTACAATTACTTAATAAGAATATGAAAAAATAGTTGACTAAAAAAGGAGTTAGCACTATTCATTACACTTTGAAGAATTTGTAAAAGAAAAATTGTATTTATAAAAATTATATACTATATATTAAAAATTAAAAGAACTGTACAAATATAGGAAGTAATGGGAAACTGACTAATTTTGGTCAACAAGAAATTAATTGATTCTAATAGTTCCATAAATTTATTAATTTATCTAATAGTTCAATAATTGATCTAACAGCTAAAACATAATTAATTGATTCCGTTTCAGTCGCCTAAGATTTCTTTTAGTTTTTAAGAATTTGCAGATGATTTCTTGCTCCAAATATGAGTCGGTTGTGATACTTTGACATTGTATAAATGTATAACAAAGGATATTCCATCCTAGTTCCTTAATTGAGGACGTGTGGTGTGGGAAACTGATAGCGATAGACTTTCGGTCATATCTATTCCATATTTTGTGCTCAAATGAATGGATTCGTCCTGTAGCTTCCAGTTTTGAGACCTTCAACACACGTACCCTTTTTCAACTGATTTCAGAGGATTTTAAAAATAATTCTGTTACTTCTAAGAACATGGTCTTTAAGACCTCACCTCCCTATTATTCTACCATTAGGTAAGGCTTAAACAACAAGGCTTAGAATCACAGACCTCGAAATATAATCCACTTTACTTGTCTTATTATGAAGCAATGCTCCAGACACTTTTGAAAGAAGTAGAAAATGATTTCAGTGATAAGGATAATTGTAGAGAAGAATTTTTCAATGAAAGTTCTAATTCAACTGGCTCTGATATGTATGCTCAAACATAATTAATTTTTCTAATGATAATGTATTCTGAAAAATTCTTAAAGTATATTAATATAACAAGAGAATTATATTAATATATACAGAAAATTTAGATTTTTTTTAAACTACTTCTTAACCTGTATGTTTAAAATGCTCTATAAACCGCGTTATAAAAGTCGCACAAATCGATTAAAAAAAGTGCCAATTTTACAAATTGTCACTTAAGTTTTTTTCTATCATTGTTGAATTTTAGATTATGTTGTTTTTTATACACTTTTATATACTGGAAAAAAAATATGATTTAAAAAATCTAAAATGATATATTTTTTCAATAATATTATTTATTGTAACATGTAATTTGTGAAGAAAATGTAGGATCCAATTCATTTACTTTTTTCAATGATAATATATTTTGAAAAATTTTTTAAACCTATCTATACGTAAGAAAAATACCTGCAAAATATATTGGCAGTTTTTTCATACTAATACATTCATTAACAATTTAATTTCTGTATAAATAAAATGTCCCTAATTTTATCCTAATATTACGACTCTCCAATTAAGGGTTAACTTATTGAAGAATATGGTAACGTTCAAGAATTCACTTACTCAATATCATCCAACAGTAGCATACATTTCTTCTTCCTCATTTTTTTTCTCAAGCTTTTAGATCTACTTGTTTGGCTACACTTTGACAACGCAGAGAGATGCAGATAAAACCATGATAAGCAATTTCTCGATTTCCCTAAAGCCGCCAACGTTTCATTTTTTTTCTCTTTTCTTTCTTCTGTGCTAACAGCATTCCGAAAGTAATCCGAAAGCTTCTTTCCTTTGATCTCTAAAAGGTAAAATATTTTATTTATTCGCTAAAAAGAGATGAAACTAGGGGCTGAATTTTTAAAGAATTTAAATTTTCTTTTAAGGTTTGTTTTTTGGTTTAAGAAACTATCTGAAGTTTTTTTAAGTTATTTTTAACTTTTTAAGAAACGAAAAGTTTGAAGGAGAAAATTCGAAAATACATGAAGAACTTCTAAAAACTTATAATATTTTATTTATTCGCTAATAGAAATGAACGTCGAGGCAGAATTTTAAAGAATTTAAATTTTCTTTTTAAGTTTTGTTTATGGTTTAAGAAACTATCAGAAGTATTTTTAAAGTTACTTGTAACTTTTTAAGAAGCGAAAAGTTGGAAGGAGAAAATAAGGAGAAAATTCGAAAATACATGAAGAACTTCAAAAACGCAAGTATAAAACAGGTTTTTATCCACCAGAAAATATTGTATGTGCGATTCTTATAGAAGGAATTCTGGTCTATGTAGAAAGCCTTCCCCTTGATCTAGGCGTCTTGGTTTGGGCATGGTTTGTTCTCTATAATGTGTTCTATCTATGAAGTGTGTGAATGTAATAAAGGGGTTGTATCTTCATATGAGCTAGTCAGATTTCTGCCCAAGGGTATCCAGGGGTATTTGCCCTCAGAAACTAAAAAATTGGATTTTTTAAAACTATTTAAAATTATAATTTTTATATCTGTTGTCAATTATAATACAAAATGCTATAAATAGAACAAAATTGCTTGAAAATATAATATTTTTGATGAACAGAAAAGTGCGTAGCAAATTTTAATGAAATTTAACCAAAACGGTTTACACTCTACTCAAAATGGTAATGCAGTCATCCCATTTTTCTTTGTACAGAAGTTACAAAATATGATGGTGAATGAAATAAAAAAATTAAAAAAATAATGTTGAGATGCAAAGAAGTTACGGGGGAAAATACACGCATATATGAATTTTTTGTACAAGTTCACTACTTAATTTTTCTAAAAACACCTGTGAATGAAAAAAAATTATTCCTCCAAAACATTTGGTTCATTTTACTATCCATATTATTAAGAACACGAGCTGAAACGTTTATGCAAATAACTCTATTAGTTTTTGAGATGTCATGTTAACAGTGCAAAATTTTTATGAGAATTAAAGTTTTAAGAAAATTTTAGCTGAAACAATATGTAACCCTGGGTGACAGGTCAGGACCTTAATTTTCAGATAAAAAATAAACTGTCTGGAAAGAGGAAAGTCTGAACTACAAGAAATAACAATTAAAGCAATTCACCAATACCATCAGTGTTTTCACCGTAGTCGGATATCTTAATAAAAGCTGTTGAGAAAGTAGGTTTTTAAAATATATTTTCTTGTCTTTTGAAGGTTTTGATAGTAAAGTATTAATCTTTCTTATGAAACTGGGAAGCCGCTACTTTACATCAAAATAGCCGCGGTATCCCTTTAACGGGCGGTGGTTTCACTGTGAAACCCCCATTTTCAAAAATTTATTTCTAAACGCGCAGTGGTTCCACAACGAAACCGAAGATTGAAAAATAATCTCTTATCTTTAATAATTGCCTGTAGATGTCAGCACATTACTTAATTTAGTTTTTACCTATCGAAAAATGCATCGTTTAAAATGCTGTTTTCGCATATTTTTTATTCGATTTTTTTTCGGCAAGTACATAGCAACAAAAAATCTAAATGTGCCCATAAATTTGTTGAATGTCGGCCCCTGTAGCACACAAATTTTTTTCAAATCAAACAACGAAAAAAAAGTTCACCAAACTTGTCTTTTTCTTAGGTGGTTTCGGAGAAATACCACCGCCTGTCTAGAGCATGCGATGCGAGGTGCTAACTCTTTCAGCAACCACTTGAAGAAACAGATGTTTCTTCGTTCCTTTGCCTCTCTGTCTCAGTAAATCAAGAGGGGGATAATTTATATTGGTTTGGCCATGTGTTTTGTGGGTGACGAATCTGTTTATATTGAGGTAAGGATTATAGGGAGTTTGAAATTCTTCCATATCAGAAAAAAGGGAATAACGCGTCAAACCATACCTGATTTTGAAACTGAACCATCAGCAGAAATTTCAAACATGGGTAATTAGGAGATCAAGTCAATCAGGAAATTATTTGTGCATCCTTTTCTTGATTTTTGAATCTTATAATTTTTTTTTCGTGTTGCAAAATTTTTTTTTTGCCTCTTTACCTTGGTTATCGAATCTTATAATTTTTTCATTAATAATTTTTTTTTCATGTTTTAAGGTTGTGTAGATAATTTTCATTGATAATATTGTATGTTTTTGTGTTTCTATGCATGAATAATGAATAATTGTGTTTCAAAGTAAATTCAGAAGTTTCATTATTTATCAGAAAAAAATGTCGTAGGTGCGCGGTGGTTTCACTGCGAAACCACCACCCGCAGTGGGGTGTAATCCACTATAAATTTTTTAAAGGTATTTTTATTCTCCTTAGACCCTATGCATGCAAATTAATTACATCCTTTTTAAAAATTCAGAAAATTTAAATTTGCGCGCGTTAAAGGGGTATGCGGACAACAGACATAGCATCATACTGTATGAAGTATTTTATAATATTATAATTTCGTTTTTTAATCATGTTTTGTTGAATCGTTATTAAAATTTGGTTGTATTCTATCAAAGTGTCAACATGGAGGCTGAGTTGAAAAATGATTATAAAAAATAAAGTATTCTTCTGTATGAAAAATTAATTTCTTCATATTCTTTATGTATAAACGGTTTAATGATTCTATTATAGACTGAAAAACGAACGAAATAAAATCGGAAATTAAAAATTAATATGATACTTCTAGGAATCATGAAAATATAAACAAAATCATTATTCCTTGAGTTTTAAAGATGGGAGTAAAACGGCCTATTAAATATTTGATGTACCAATAAAAAATATTTTAATTTCAATGAAACAAAGAATTTTTTTTTTTAAATCGCGCACAAAAATATTTTTAAACAGTTGTTAAACTTGAGACTGAAATTTGGCATTTAAGTTGGTATCACTAAAAAGATATTTTGTTCGAATTTAAAACTCGCTTTTCTACAATAATATTCTTCGAAATTATGTGGATAAAATAACAAAATGCAATTTATTTAATTAGTTAACTTTTACAAAAAGAAAAATACATTATGAAGTACATATTCTTATTCTACAAGATATTTTTCTGATAGCTTTTGGCCAAACAATCTTCCGTTCCTTCTAAGCCAGGGGACACACCTTTATCTTTATTATTAAAAGAAATAAATATGTCAAGCACTGACCCTCTGGAACGTAATTAATTAATGAGATGACAATTTCAGAAATTAATTCTGTTTTTTTATTAATAGCTGTATAGAAATATGGGGAAGTAGTTAAAGAATTGGGATTTGGAATTTACGTTGGATCGAAATTTTGTTAAATCTAATTTCTTTTACTTCAACATATTATCAATGTCTCTTAAGACACTAAAGATTTTAAAAGTGTGTTTAATTAAATCATAATTTGAATGTAAAAAATATTTTCATTAATGCAATGATAAAATCTCGCATTTAGTATCAAGTGGCGAGACTTAAACGGAATCAAAATTTGATTAAACTAATCAATTAGCAGGCAATTAAATTACCTAAATATTTAAATGGTCAATCGGCATTGAGAAATAATATGTTAAAAGTTTACAGAAGACTCTCGTAAACGTTTTCAAAACCTTAGCACAGGAAGCGAAAGAAAACACACACACACACACACACAACCAAGAATCCCATTCCGTCTTATCAAGCATGAAACAAATTAAGTTAATTAAAAATACGTGAAGAAGTTGTAAATCACATATCAAAGATTTATACGAGAAAAAAAAATATAAACGTAAAATATAAACGCAAACCCAATTTCATGCCTTTAACTGATAACGAAGTTGACAAAGTTAAACTTGGAAATTATGATCCTACTCAGTATATTCATCAGTTTGTTTTGCATAGAATAAGCTTTGAGAGGTGGTGCGAAATATCAAAAATCTCATGCGATTTTCAGTACCTCGGAGAACCATACCCTTATTGTGAAATAATTATCTTCTATACTACGAAAAAGTCTCCGCTTTTATTTTTGAAATCTGTGAAGAATATTATATCCACTTTGTTTTTTGAATGTGGCTGAAGTAAGAAAGTTATTAAGAATGAAATATGAATAAATTCGTTAAAGGAATAAGTAAAACAAAAAATATAAGACCCACAGAGAATATTTTAAAGAATTTTTCAACAGTTTTGCCAACATTTGAACATTATCAGTTGGTATTAATACGAGTTATTATCATTTGGTCTTAATACGGGGCCATTATTATTTCGCCTGCCATTATCATTTGGTATTAATACGGGGCCATTATCATGTGTTATTAATAAGAGGAATCACAATCTACAGAACGACCAGCCTCAGTTTTTTGACTCCATTGAGTTCAGTTTAGTTACGATTCCATGATAAATACGTCAAATCTTTTCTAAGTTATAGAGAACCAAACTTGCTAGCAAATGATTTAAGTGCTATAACACATTTTATCAACTGACAGACAATGTCAACGGGAAAGTATGTTAATCTTTAAGAACATGCCTTGGACCCATTTTATAAGTGGTAATGAGCTCGAAATTTTGAAATATATCTTTCATTCGCATTTTGTATAACTGCTGTGATTTAAATCGATGGTTTACCTTCTTTACACTAAAAGTGCTTCTTAAATTACAATATATATTTTAAATTTCAAAAATATCTAAGAGACTTCCGCGTATATTGATTCGTTCCATCTAGATTCAAATATACAAATGTCGAAATCATGTATAACAACGTGTCATATTCTCGAATTGAATATCGTCCGATGTGCAATGCAGAAAGCTTCTTATTCGCTAACATCAGAAATACTAAACTTGCTTTTAGTGTATCATTCGAATTGAATGCAAATTGAGTTCAGGAGGAGAAAATTCTCAATTCCCTCGACTCCGACTTCTCCTCCAGTTTATTTATCTTTGTCTCCAGAATCAACAGGAACGAGAAAATAATCCAGAAATCTCTCCTTTCTTCGAGTTCTGAGAGTTGAGGATCTTTCTTCTCTTGAAAAAGGAAGCCGCTGAGAAATGTTTTCGAAATGTATCTTTCGCTTTGGTCTCTTGGGATGAACGATCTCTCTGATATATTTTTTACTCTTTTTTCTAAAAGCTGAAATGAATTAAGTCGAAATGCTTTGTGACAAATTAAATCAAAGACTCAAAAACCGTGTGATTTTTAAACGGATTTTGTTTAAATAACTCGCCACCAATCGGTAAATAAAATTTGAAGTTATTTTTTTTATTGAATAAAAGAATTCTATCAAATGGTTAAAAAAGTATTTATAGCTTAATTGAAATAGAGAATTTGGAAATTTCATTCTGTAATTGACTAAGTATGTTACTGAATGAAGCGAATATTACCAAAAGGCTCGGGGATAAATTAAATCATCCACTAAAAGTCATGTGACCTTAAAACTAATTTTTTTTCAAATGTCTCGTCTTCGATCAGTGGATAAATTTTCAAATTATCTTTGTCTCATTTCCAGAAGACTTTATTGGATGATTGATAAATTGATCATAGACTATATATTAACTTAAATAGAGAGTCTGAAGTTTTTAGTCAATAACTGATTGAAGTATGCAATATTTATAAAAAAAATATTTTTAGTTTAACTCAAATAGAGAATTTTAAACCCTCTTTCTCTAATTTAATGAATTATGTAAGTTTATAAAGCAAATGAAATCGAAAGGTTCCATAACAAATTAAGGCAAAGACTAAAAAATCTTATTACCTTAAAAAGAATTTTCTTTTAAACAGCTCTTATTCAATCGGTATAAAAAGTTTGACGTTATTTTTCTCTAATTTACTTAAAAATTTATTATACAGGTGTTAATTTGATTATAGACTAGATATTAACAATAGAAAATTTGAAGTTTTCTGTCTCTGATTGCATTGTGCGATATGGATAAAAAATAGCTATAGCTGGACTCAAATAAAGAGTTTTGAACTCTCTTTCTCTAATTTGATTGAATTATCTTTGATAGATAAAAAATAGTTATAGCAGCTCATAATATAAATTAAATCAACTCTTTCATTATCTATTATAAAATAATTTTTTACCGAATAAATTTCAGCAAAGACGAATTAAGGAATCTAACAAAAAAAGTTGTGATTATTCGAACAATATATTATCTTGTTCTTAAAAATTATGACGGATTCAAATTTTATCTCTATCAAAAGTTTTAAAGCAAAATTTTGAAATAGGAAGGATTTGTAACCATAAATAAGATTATTAATCAATGCATTCTTAATTTTTACACTAAATTCCTTTCTAATAACTGATTATTACGTAATTTTTAATTATTTTATATTTAACTTTTTATGTAACATTATATATCCAATGCATTTCATTTTTTAAAGGAAAATGATATGCAATTCCTTTATAGTATAAAAACCAGGTTAAATACTATTCGATAATAAAATTGGAAAGCAGATTTAAAAATGAATCATTCCATTATTAATTTCCAAAACACAGAATCGCATTACCTGAAAGTGTTGAATATAGGTACAAAACAGACAATCTTTGAGGTCATGCCATAACTGATCTAATTATATCTATAGCTAAAGTTGACTAAAAGACAGTCATGACTTCATAATTCTGTGCTAAATTAATTTTCATAAAATAGCGAAAGATTTTACGCCATTTTAAATTAAAAATAAAATTTCTCCATCAATCAAAATCGAGAAAACAAATGGGTCAACCCTTCATATCAATCAAAAATATATTGACCAATAATAAAAAACTCTTTGCTCGATTAATCTTCCAAAGAACACAGTTATCGCTTCAGAAAAAAGATCGAACTCCTTTAAGAATATATGAGAAAGAGAAATTTCTGGAGTTATTTGATTGCTTCAGTTTATTTATTTGCTGATCACGCGTAAACAAGATTTCCGAAAAAAATCGAGTTAACTTTTTTTTATTCTGAAGGATTTCGATCATACTTCTAAAAGAAGGAACGCTGGAGTTTTATCTCAAGGATTATAGAGATCCCTCTCTGTTTGGACTTATATAAAATAATTGGTATGATACATGAGTTTTAGAATGCTTTTTCTGTTTCTTCTACAAACTTAAATGAATGAAATCTTAAGTCCTGTTTTTTAAGCCTTAACTAAAAAATAAGACATGACTAGAAAAATATCTTTTTAAATTGATAGATCTCCTTCGTCGTAAAGGCTATATAAACTTCCCACTTCTTTAATTAATTAAACTTATTCGAATGATTAATGACAATGATGGATAAAATATTCCATTATCAAAGAGGTCTTGTTCAATGAATGTATATATGACAAAACAATTCCCACCAGTAATGCCTGAAATTACCCTTAAAATTTCGTTAATAGTTAATAACATTGAATAAAAGTTGTGACATAAATGATATTTTCAAATATTTTATTCGTAAAAACAAGAGTGTATAAAAGTTGTTAGATAAATGATAGTAGTATGAAATTGTGAAATGAAGATGTGTAGTGACATTTTTAATTAAAATTCAGGTCGTCATTGATCAGTTATGGGTTTCTATGTTTACATTAACTAATTCAGAGACTGTATCAGGAACTTCACAAAAGTTTCATTTCATTTTTGAAAATTCTTCTTCTCGTAATTTGCCACTTTTGCTCATTAAATTTGTGTTATTTCATATTTTATTGCCATAAGTATGTTGTGTCATTTTTTCCCACTATATTTCCACGTTTGACCGATATTTTGATTTTATGATTTGTTTGGATAAAATTCTAACAAGAAAGAACATGTGCGGTTGCTTTTTGTTACACGTAAATGTAATAATCATTTAATCTGTTATATTTTTTATCAACCAAACTTATTTTAAAACTATATAAATGCGTCATTTAATAATGAATTCCAAAAATTGCTAAACATTTACTAAGGAAAAGGAATTTATGTATATAATCTATTACACTGTTGTTTAACAGATGGAAATACATATTGGCTGAAATATTTATGTCTAGTTAGAAGAAAAAGCAGATTTAAGGAATCAAAATTAAGGTGTCTGACTACGTTAAAAACAATGGTTATAGACAACATAGACTAATTTTTTAAAAATTGTTATTTCTTGTACTTCAGACTTTCCCCTTTCCAAAATAGTTTATCTTTGCTAAGAGAAGGGAGGCCTGACCTATCATTTTTCAGCTAAAATTTGTCTTTCACTTCAATTTTCTCAAAACTTTAATTTTCATAAAAATTCTCCACCGTTAACATGTTAACTCTAAAAATAAAAGTTTTATTTAAGTAAAAAATTTCAGTATGTGTTTTAAATATGGCCAATGAAATAAACCACAAGTTTGGTTGTTGGCGAAATACTTTTTCCTTTATAGATGATTTTAGAAAAAATAAAATGGGAATTTATGGAAAAAAATGCATTTATACATACATTTTTACCCATCACTTCTATGCATCTCAAGATTTTTGATACATTTTGGTTCTTTTCCTTCATCATTATGCTCCATAACTTGTGTACAAAGAAAAATAGGACTGGTGCATTAACATTTTGTGTAGAGTGCTGACCGTTTTGGTTAAATTTCATTAAAATTTATTAGAAATTCACTTATTTCTGAAAATATCTTATATTTTAAATAATTTCGTAGCAATGATATTATTTTGTGTTATAATTGACAATATGTCTAAAAACCATAGATTTAATAAGTTTTTTAAAATCCAATTTTTGAAAAAATTTCCTTCGAACGTAGTCGGATAACTTAAGCAAGGATGTCAATGATTCTTAATGTATAATTATGTGAATTATTTCAGCTAAACTATTCTAGATAACAAAACAATTCGGCAATCCATTACAGAAAGTATCGCAACAGCGTAAACATTTTAATTCTCCATTTATTATAATTTGCAGATTTATTAACAGCATCTGGATCCCTGACAAACAATGGCTTTCGTACGGTCTGTAGTTTTAAGGATATCATTTCGAAATTCCGAGTTCAAATTCACAAAATTTCAATGCAAACAGCTCTTCTCATTAGTAAAGCCGAAGTATTGGGATTTGCACTACCATTTATTATCATTTATATCTATATCAGTCAGAAACTGTAAGCGAAAAGGATGCTTTGTAGCAATAATTATTTTTTTCCAAAATTATTTGGAAATTTAATTTTCATATAATATTCCTCGAAACAGAAGCTTTATTGAATGAAAATTAATACTATGGGGATACTGTCCTTAAAATAAG
>JAPMOQ010061908.1:588363-598419 GCA_026543055.1 Argiope trifasciata
AGGCATTATTCTTCCTCCTAGCAATCAACCCGAAAATTCAAAATTTATATTTTGAATGTTTGATAAATCCTTAAAGAAACTGAAATAATACGGAAATATTTTCTGAAATAATATGGATTAAAATTGAAATTCTAATGCTTGAATATTAAAATAAATATTTTGAAAAGATATAAATAAAAAATATTTTTTAAACTATTGTATGTATATTGACATATTGGCGAATGAACACTGAATGCTACTTCGAGATTATTTACTTTCTTGAGTGTTATTTGAATTTTTAATCGTGCATTCAGTATTATAGTCATTTATGAATGGAGCTCTAACTATGGAATCCTTATGCAACAAATGCAAGGCATGGTAAAGCGAATGCCTTGCAAACCTGCAACTTTTTTGCGTGATATAAAAGCACGATGTCTATCTAAAGGGATTTTAAAACTTTTGATGGAGTGGTTCGTGATTTCTGAATCGGTGGCAGAATTACTAGAAAAGTTTTACTCCATTTTGTGGCTAATTTTGTCAAACTCGATGGATCATCTCAAAGATAAGACCAGAAGAAAATTGAAATTTGGATGTCTTTTAGCATTGTGTTCAAAGAAAAAAAACTTTATCTACTTCTATCCATAAGATTTGTTTTCTTCAATGATAGAAGCTTTATTTGAAATACCGTGTATAATGGCTTATATAATTAAAAATGCTAATGTCATTAATCGCCCTTAGAGAGTTACTAGAAAATTCTACAACTCAAAAATGTCTGTCGGGTGGGTCTATTGCCACTTGGTCATACCAAGTCGAATGAGATTTAGCTCTTTCGAATGAAGGCAGAGTGTGTGCCCTTCGTTGTTAAAGAGCACCATTCAGGTGAAAGGACGACTTTGCTCGAACACACACGACACAGCCCTTTTCAAGGGGTGGTCGAACTCATTCATCCACCCGCAATTCGTAATGGAGATCCCAATATCAGAGACCGACTTATCCCTGATTCAGTACCCCAGAGGTATCATTTGTTATGGGAACCTGGGGGACTTTGCAGTCACGACCTATTTAACGTGCCCCAACTGCCATGAGCCAACACGTCGGTCTTTGTCCGACACAATTAATCACATTAATTATGCTCATAATTTTTGTCTCATGTAACCTTTTATTACAACATTAATTGGGTGTTTAAAAGTTGCTACCTTTCGGTAAAGAGACTAACGCTCTACCAACCGAGTTCACTCAAAAATGTTGAGAGAATAATAAATGAATATTAAACTGCTTACTGTCTCGAATAAGTTAACAATTCATCGACTATCCTTCAAATGTTATTACATACATTAAATCTCAAAGTTATATGTAATGATGTCCATATCAGCTAGGGAAACAAGATGTTGGCATGAGAAAGCTTATGTTCAATGTAATTAATGCAAGCCTCATTAAATAAAGGAAACATTCTTCGTACTCCCCTCATTCCTTTTATCCGAAGTGAAATGCCTTCGATTTCCAGATCATTTAACTTTCGAAATAATGATTAATAAAGCAGAAAAGTTGCCGATGTCAGCCTATTAACTTCACTCTTCTTCCACATCTAATTATATGATACGTATTCTAAGGAAGAAAGTCGAAAGAATCTCGCGCATAATGATCCAAATTGTAGAGGAAAACATTTTTGAGATTTCATGGCTGGTTAAAGAAATTTTACAAGCTGAAATATCGCGTCATTTTCAAAATAATTCAGAAACGAATGAAACAAATAATTTTCGTAATGGATATTTGGGTTGGAACAGCAGAGAAGCAAAAGGAGATGGAGTTGATGGAGTTTACTTGCGCTAAAACCCATTTTGATTATACAGCGCCAATGACAAGTTATATGCAAGTTATATGGTTCATAAAATGGTCGCGTTTTAAAAGGTTATTCAAAAACTCTGCTTCAAAACTCTATTCAAGACCTTAAAAAATGCACAAATGAACTGTCACATAGATTAAAAGCATTATAAGAATGATAAAATACTTAAATAAGATGAAAGAAACCAATCGTTTTTAAAGAGATAAAAAGTTGAAGATGAGGCACTTTATGAAGGACTTCTTTTAAAACAAAATGAGGGAAATGGAAGCATTGCATTCTTTGAAGATCAAAAAGTGAGCTCTCCATCAGTATGTGTTGAACTGTCAAAGGGCATTGGCATAAAATACATAGAGGGATGGGCACCCCTAACAACAAATGCCTATGTGTGAGTCTAATATGGACAATTCTTAAACGTGTAATAACAGTATTCAATTTTCTGCTATTTAAAATGGGCCAACACTCGACGGAATGTTTGATAGAATGAAGCTTATTTGACTCCTTACTGTCCCGTTCTGATTGCCTTTCCATATCTAGAATGGTTTTTATATATCTTGATATCGTTCAAAGGAACAGGGTCATTTAAAAGACTGCTGGTCGATTTCGCCGCCTCGTCTGCCAATTCATTGCCAGGAACACCCACATGTGAAGGAACCCTGCAGAATGAGAAGCAAAAGGAATCATGAAATTAATGACGTTTACAAAATTTTCACTTATGGTATTTAATTTTTATTTGGACAATACTTAATATCAATTACAGCCTTATTCAACAAAGCTGTTTTTTCTTCAGGATACCAAAATTGAATTATTGATTCATTTAATTGGCTTTTGATATTGGATTGTTTCTGTGTTACCAATTTCTTTAACCTGCTCTATAGAGTTTTAATTAAATGTAGGTTAAAAACTGAAATGTTCTGCATTACTTTCAGATCATTACAATAGAAAAAAAAAACGATTTTCTCGAAGTCAGTTTCTATATGTAGCTACAACATGTTACGGAGCTGAATAGTGATGGATTATAAATTCATTACTATAGGGTTTAGTTCAGTTATATTAACGTCCCGTTGCAAAGCAACACTAGGGTTATTTTAGCTCGGACCTCAAAAGACGACACCTGAACCGCCACACACCCCCTCTCCGCACCTTACCAGCAGGAGGACATCGGGCCTGACAGATTTACCGGGAAAGAGACCCCCTCACACGTGGGTTATTCAATGAAATTAGGTCTCGAACCTGAAACCCTCCGATTTCGAAGCCGAGACCTTATGACCAGGCCGCCGCGGCATCTTCACTATGGAGAGAACGATCGCATGAGGAAGGCAACAGCTTAAGAATGAGAATTTAAGTATTTTAGGCATTATTCTCAATAATCTCTCTAATTAAGCTCATAGCCATTTTTGCCGTGCAGCCCCTGATTACAACATAATTTGGGTGTTTAAAAATGAGTGTAATTCAATCAGGATTAGCTATCTATTATTTGTCAAGTATTTTGTGGCAACGATACCGAATGAGAAATTTCGTTCTCGTCACCCTAAATCACAATGTCCTCTAGTTCAACTGCTCATTTAGCATGAAGTTTGATTCATTTTATTCCTTTCAACTTTTGTTGAAATAAAAAAATAAATCCCTTTTCTTGAATTATTGTATTTTGTTTATTGTTACATCTTATAATCTGATTTGGATGGTGTTCGCCCTCAACTTTTCATTGTATTGCTTCATTTTACTTTACATGCCTCCATAGGTTCTTCTCTTATCAATTAGGCACATGGTTTCAATTATTTTACCGTTACTTGGTATTAAGAAAGTCTCCTGATTTTATCAGTTTGTTTTTGTCGAGATTGAATTCCATTATATTCCTTCAAAAATTAGGAAATACTGTCTTCAATTAGATTTTTAAGAAGTGTGTCTAATATCATTCTAACTAAGCTCTGTTTATGCAATAACATATTTTTACAGCATGTTTGGGTGGCTAACCATCTTTAATCAAAGTTTCTAATATGCATTGACTTTCACAAAATTTGAGAATGCAAAAAATGGGGGAAAACGGACTGCTCGAGAATAATCCCAAAAAGAACGAAAAAATAAGCCTCCACATCTCTAAAACATGACTTTAATTGTTGAATTCTACAGTTAACAAAATGATATTTTATCTACTTTCTAAATATTATGCTGATTGACATTGACTACATTCAAGTGAAAGAAAGCTATATCTTAGCACTTTAAGTATTAGGTTATCCTTTGTTCTGGTTATTTAGTTATAATTTTAAATATATATATATATATAAATGAGAATAACTTGTTGCATTGCCCTTTGATAAAATTATTTATTAAATTAAATACATATTTATGGTTTTACAGAAAACAGTATTGATATGGACCCTAAAAATTTCCAAAATTGTCTCTTTTCAAAACGTTTCAACCATTTTGGCTCTTACTTTATAATCCAAAAGATGATGTTAAAACTTTCTTCATGCAAAACCATTATTTAAGTTATTACTTAAAATTGGTAAATAAAATTGAGCGTACTCAAACAATTTAAGGGATTATAAATAAAATTTTGAGAACTATATGACTTTTAAATGTTTTAATTTTTCTCTGATTTATATAGAAAGAATATACGTGATCTACGTCAAAATTTAACAGAAAGTTGAGTCATAAAATGAAACTCAACCTTTTGCATTTTAAAAAATAATTCGTCATATAATTTTCACCTAATATAAGATCTTCTTTATTACTCCAAAAAAGATATTTTCATTCGAAAGTAATACATTGCCCCCCCCCCACAATTACTCTAGATCTTCTTACCATTATTCAGGTAATTTTAACAATCAGAATTTTTAAATATTCCTAAATTAATCTATAAAAAGTCAAAATGGTGTCTGATTTTGAATGGAAGAAAATCGCACACACATGTGCATCCAATTGCAAAGAGTTGACGTAGATGTTATGATCGTTTCTTTTTACTTAAATGTTGTCTTCTATTATTGATCTGAATAAAATTATGAATACAGTGATATTTCCTGATTTGAAATATCACCAGTATATCATCATAAGCATTCATGCAAATGAAATGAAATTTTTTGGGTATTTAATGAAATAATTCCAATTGATGAAAAGCTAATAATAAAGAAATTATTGTATCAATGTAGTTGCAGACTGAACCTTAGATTTGTGGGATAATTCCTTTACATTGATAATTATATCTTAAATAATGAAAAAAATCATCTTTCTGAATGTTTCAAAACACACACATTCTATGGTAAATGTGAATTATTGATTAAAATTTAAAATTACTAGCTAAACCAATTCATTACGATGACACATATAAATGAATATACTGTAAAATTTTTGTTAATTTATAAATCAGAGTTCTGATTATTATCACCAATTCTAGGAACGGCAAATAAATACAGAATTATTTATTTCAGTATGGCTAATTCCAACTAAAATCGCTATAGTATTTAAAATTCCTACAAAAATTCTATAATGATTATTCTGTAATTTAGTGATAACCAGCGGGTGACCGAGCTCCGCTCGGAGAAAACAGGTATCGAAGCTAACTCGAAGATTTAAATTTTCAATTGTGATTTATCAAAACAATACGTGCCATGAGAAAATTTGTGAAACCATTGGTGAAAAGATAACCGGTTAAAGTGCACCATTGTAAACTATTCTAAACAAAGTTAGAGTTTGGAAAGGGAACTATTCTATACAAAGGTAAAGTAAAGGTAAAGATTGAAGTGTGTTGAAGTTCAATATTTTTGACAAATTTATTTAGAAAAACCAAACATATATACGTACATAAGAAACATATTATAAACCTATAACAGCATAAACATAAAACTTTATTAGTTCGCCATATTGGCTATAGATGGCAGCACGTCACCGCTTGAAAATTTAAGTAGTCATTATGGCGAACTAATAAAGTTTGAAAATATCCTATCTGTAACTCCGAACTGCTCGACCGTAGCGCTTCAAAACCGGCGCCAATCGATTCCTCGTGACCAAAAACCGCAGACCCCCAAGTTTACCGGAGTTTATTAATTCTGGGGCGATTTTCGACTTGGCAACCATTCCTTGTATTATAGTATTAGATATTCTCACATTAAACAATTTGAAATTTATTGCTTCTTCAAATTCCAAAATCTGTAGTTTATCATTTACGGCTCATAAATTATCATAGGTGGAATTGTTTTAATTACATTACATTAATTTTTACTTTAATATTATTATTATTATTGGATTTCATATTTTATTTATCGTTTTGACTTACTTCGAAATGTTTAAATCAAAAATTCTATTATATTAGTGTTGTGTATTTCAACAAATTCCAGTGACAACAGTTTGAAACTACATTCGTAGTAAAAAGATGATAGCCCGTGACAGGTTCATAAATTGTTTTCATTTATTCTTATCATTTCTCATTTTTATTATAATTATTTGGATGGCTGTCAAATGGGATTAGAATAACTTCTTTAAATATAGAAATTTTTAATTTGAAAGCTTTTCTAACTATACGGATTGATAAATATAGATAAATAAATTAATTGGCACTAAAAATGTTCCTTAGCATCGAATTTTACCTTATACTCAAATTTTGATTCCATTTCTCTGTTTAATTTTTTTACACTGTAATGAAATTTTTATTCACATATGTAGAGATAAGATTAAGGTATCCGAGAACGTAAAATGGACAAATTTTGAAAAATTTAATTTTTCAGAAACTATTTATGGTTTATAGGTGTATTGACAATAATAAACATTATAAACAAAAAACATGTTTTGAAAATATATTTTGAGAAATGTTAAAATCCATAGTCAATTTTAATGAAACTTAACCAAAATGGTTTACACTATAAACAAAATGGTAAAGCAACAATATTTTTTTATCTTTGCATTCAAGTTATAGAATATAATGATGAATGAAATGAACCAAATTCTATGATAAACTTTAAGATGCAAAGAAGTTATGGATATAACAAATATACGCACACATGCATTTTTAACATTAATTCACAACTTAATTCTTCTAAAAACACCTATAAATGAAAAAGTATTTCACCAACAATCAAACTTTTGGTCCATTTCATTGCCCGTATTATTTAAAACTCACGCTGAAATTTTTATGTGAAGAATTTTAGCAGAAAAATTATGTGAACCTGTATGGTTGGTAAGGCCTTCGTTTTCCTATAAAAATTAAATTGTTTTCGAAATAGGAAAGTCTAAACTATAAGAAATAACAAAAAAAAATATTTTGTGGTCGATAACCAGTGTTTTGAACGGATACCATTAATTTTTTACACTGTTGCAAAAATTTTTATTCTCATATGTAAAGATAAGATTAATTATCTTCCGAAATACTTAAAAATTTATATTATCAATTCTTTCTGAAATTCTCATTGACCGTCATCCCTTTATAATTAGGAAAAAGAAAGAAAATAATTTGCAGTGAGCTATGATTTGAAATGGTACTTTCAATGTAAGTAATATTGTTTCCACTTTTCACAAAAATAATCAACACAAAAGAAAAGGTTGGCAATAAGTTTTATTGAAAATAGTATTACAGAAGCATCATATATATATAGTTATGTATATATTTATCTTTCATATTTCATGAGATATATCATAAGAATATGGCATCTAAAATGACCAGAAGGTTAGCTAATATTACCTTGTATAATCGTTTATTCTTAAGTTGTTCCTTTTTTTTTTACTCGCACATAAATTTTCTAAATTCTAATCTAGAAAATCTAAATAACAATTTAATGCATATTTCAATAATATCGGCTTAGTAACAAAGAAGCATTTGAGAAATTTGGCAAAAGAAATAATTTATCGATGAAAAGATTCAGAGTAAAGTGTGAATTAAAATTAATAAAAAGATTTTTGGAATTATGATTAATACAAAGTAATTTATTTCTACTTTTATTTAATTATAAATTGTTTGTTCTGAAAGTATAAATTTTGTTCTCATCGTCCTCCAAGTACAATCATTGGAATTCAAACATATTTTCATTGACAATTGTTAGCTATTTATTTTTTTTTCCTATTTTCTGATGAATATTCATTTTAAACACTATATTTTTGTTTTTAGAAAAAAGTTATTATTCTGAGTTATTCAACAGATAAATACGAAAACATTAAATTAGATAAAATTTTTAAGCTAAAAATGTACCGAAAGAAAAAGTTTATTAGTTTTGAATTAAATCTTATTTTTGTCCTTTCTTTGAGTATTATATAATAACAAACTAAAAAAATAATAAAATCTTTAGTAATTTCATTAAAATTTAAAACATCATAAAATTTCATTAACATTTTCAAAAAAAATTCATTAAAATTTAAAAAAATTTTAAATTTTAAATTTTTTTTTCAAAAGAAGATTTAAACATAATTCTTTTTAAAAAAATCAAATCAGTTGCTTTATAAACCCTAATAAAAATTGTATGTATAAGTATTTATGGGCATTCATTTGTTTATAATTTGGGTAAAAAGGAAAATACATTGAAATTTAGAATTGAAAATCCTCTAATGAAGTTTCACTAATTCCCTTATTTGTATAATCGTTGGATAAAATACAAGCAATTTTGAAAATTCATTTCGAAGGGAGATTGTATTAATCTGCAGTTTTTGTTGAATATTTCATATTGCTTTTTTGTTACGAATTATTAGTGATATTTTTTATCATATAAATGAATCATTACAAGATTTCGAATAATACTTTTTTTCTAAGATTGAATAAAAAGTAATCACGTTTTTGACATAAATTGAATATAGCTTTTGAGATGATAGTGCAAGATAAAGAAGGTTTTTTTGTTAAAAAAAAACTATTTTAAAATAAGTAATACGACCAATCAGAAAAGCAAATTTAGTTTGTATTTCAAAATTTATTCTGTCGTGAGGCATTAAATAACTTTTCTATGCAACTATGTTATATGAAGTTGATTTAAGACTTCACGAAAGACAACAAATGCATAGAAATCCTACACTTTTCGATTACATTCTACAATTTAAGGAGGATAATCAAAAATAAGATTTTCTGTAATTTATTGAAAAGAAATGTTGACTGATTGTTAATAAATTTATTATTAACAATTTATGAAATTTATTTATTTAACTTGTTAATAGTATTTATCACCTCAAAATGGAGCAATGAATATGCCTTTGAATTATACCACAACCCCTTTGTTTAACCCGAGTTATTTTTAGCTTCATCAAAGTAATTATTTTCAGATAACTCAATCAACTCCATCCTTTTAGTTCTATAAGGATGTTCCAGTGATGCAGAGCAAACGGTTTTAGCTGGAATTATTCTCCGTTCTATTCATATTTCGAAAGCTGTACATTGAAATTCTACCTTTATTGCAGAATATAACTTCTAAAATATGCAAAAGAAACTGTGGATTAAATTTTGGAATAACATTAAAAAAAATATCTCAGATTAATTCTTGATCCCAAGAGAAAAGAAGTGAAATAAAATGAGCTAAACAAACTAAAAGGACTTTAAAAAAATACCTTTTAATCATGAGCGTTCAGTTTTGTAACGTTAAGCACAGGATATTTCATGACATAGTTTGAATAATATAAAATAAAAATTACTAAACATTTTATTTTAATGTAGATAGAGTATTCGCCCCTTAGTGACAATAAGTTATACTATAGTGTGATATTGCTCCTTATTTGCAGCACCAAATAATATTTCACAGCATTATGTATCAACATATACGATCAAAGAAATAAATATTATACGATATCTCATACCTTATTCGCAAGCGGGCTTACTATGAGGTGAAATATTTTTTTAAAAATATTCGGAACTTCTACAAATGATATAAAATTACACAAAAATGTCATTTCACATCTTCATTTCACAATTTTATATTGGGAAATAACATTTATCTAACAATTTTTATCCACACTTGTCTTTACAAACAAACTAAAATATTTGGAAAAATCATTTATGCCAGAACTTTAATCAAATCTTGTTTTTACGAACTAAAATATTCAGAAATATTATTCATGTCACGATTTTTATCCAATCTTGTTTTTTACGGGGTCAAAATATTTGGAAATATCATTTGTCACAACTTTTATATAATCTTGTCTTTACGAACAAACTAAAATATTTGGAAGAGTCATTTATGCCACCACTTTAATCTCATCTTGTTTTGACAAATAAACTAAAATATTTGTAAATATACTATCCAATCTTGTATTTACGAAAAAACTAAACTATTTGG
>JAPMOQ010061908.1:598429-626905 GCA_026543055.1 Argiope trifasciata
GCTTTACTTCAATCTTGTCTTTACGAACAAACTAAAATATTTGGAAATGTCATTTATGCCACAACTTTAATCTCATCTTGTTTTGACAAATAAACTAAAATATTTGCAAATATACTATCCAATCTTGTCTTTACGAAAAAACTAAACTATTTGAAATATTTATGCCACAGCTTTACTTCAATCTTGTCTTTACGAACAAACTAAAATATTTGGAAATATTTATGCCACAGCTTTACTTCAATCTTGTCTTTACGAACAAACTAAAATATTTGGAAAAGTCATTTATGCCACAACTTTAATCTCATCTTGTTTTGAAAAATAAACTAAAATATTTGGAAATATGCTATCCAATCTTGTTTTTCAGAACAAACTAAAATATTTGGAAATATTATTTATGCCACAACTTTAATCCAATCTTGTTTTTACGAGCAAACTAAAATATTTGAAAATATCATTTATGTCTTTTATTCAATGTTATTTTTACGAACAAACTAGAAATTATTTGTTTACACTTTACTCTGAATGTCATTTATTAGAAGCCTTTAGGTGCTATACAGAGTGACGAGGTGATTTCGCGCATTCAACTTAATTGCAGCTGTGGTCCATTATTTACATGAAATGTAATGGACGGATAAAAAAATGAAAGATTGTGGAAAGAGTACAGCTTATTTATCGTACAATGAAATTACATTAGTAGATTTTATTTGAAGGAAATTGCACTTGAAATGCCACTTTTTGTTTAGTTTTAAAGACGACGTTAAGTCGATCGAATTCAGTATCTCAAGATTAGTGAATAAGTCTAGAATAAGAACCTAATTTCAATAATTATCATAAAATGGTGTATAGCAAACTTTGTTCAACAGAGTACAACAAATAGTGCTCATAGAGACGTAGACCACAGTCGGTGCTTTAGGAATCAGTAACATATCAGAAGGACGTTGTTGAAAAATAATAATCAAATTACATCAAGAAATGGCTCTAGATTTGTTACAGACGTTCATAATCTACAATTTTCTTTTCAAAAATCGGATAATTTTATTAATAACAAACAACTCTTCAATAAAATTGCATTTTAAAGAAATTCTTTTAAAAAATCATTTTTTTAACAGTGGCATATTATTCAATTACAAATCGCGACAAATTGCAACTTAGATTTTTCCATACCCTGGTTATATACAAAACATTGACAAATATATTTACATATTAATGTGTCGTACTAATACAGAGCAATATTTTGTGGGAATTCTCTTAGAATTAATTTTGCTAATGATTTACCAGTTTGAACAAATATGTTATCATTTCTTTTAAACTTTTTTCTTAAATATAATTCATTCAAATACATGCTTAAAATTCAAAATGATTCAAAATACAATTATTTGTTTATGTTTTTAAACTTTAATGCACATTTTTTTTCCAAAATTAGTGTAGGTTCCTTGAGGTAGAACCCCAAGTAAATGCCCATTTGCTCAGAGAATAACTTGCCACTGCTTATAATATTTTTATGAAAACAAAATACAGAAAGCAAATGTTGTTTGAAAATACACAATTTTTATCTTTATACATTTGTTTGACATTCATAATTAGCACATCATTCTAGTTGAGCTCATTGTGCACTAGAGTCCCTTTAATCTCTATATTGATACTGTAAAAAATTGATGCAGTAACTGAAAGGTAGATATTTAAATATAGTAATATTATTTTTATACTCGTTGAATCTTTAAAATAACTGCATTAAAGATGATTTTATAAAAAAATAATGAGCCTTATTGATTGATTTGATTATTTGTCTCAATCCAATTTTAGATCATTAGAGAAATGTTAGCCTATTGAGGCAAAATATTCAATAGAAATTTCTATAATAAAAAGAATGAATTTCCCCTTTTTAAAAGCTAAATAATCTATTCTAATCCATGGATAAATTTTCAAGGTGCAGTTTCTTAGCGTCATTTTTGTTGTTCGTTCTATTTAATTAAATAACCGATTTTTCATCCTTTATTTTAATGACAAATTATTTTTAAAAAGTATAAATTTAAGACCTAGTATATAAAACATCAATTTATTTTTATTGGTGATATTTTTTTTCTATCATATCTATGTTTTAGTATATTGTTATATTATTTGCGGCATTGAGAATTATTTTAGTCTGAATGGAATTTTTTTTAGTTCATTGCATTAAATTTCATTAATTGACACGTTTACATCTATTATTAAAGTTATAAATTTTGATTTAACTATATCTTCTATGGTAATATTTCAAGCAAAAAAATTGGACAGAAAACTTTAAAAAATTCAGATTAAAAAGACTCTAGTGCAGCATTTCTTAAATATTTAATTCAGATTTTACATAAAAATTATTACTTTTTTCTAAATTTCAAATCATTCATAAAGTGTAGACGAATTTTGAAATCTATTTTTAATTCTTTCTTAGAACAATTCTTTTTTTAATCTCTTTCATCCTTAAAACACAATGATCAAATGATTTGTTTCCCTTTTTAAATACAAAGTTTTATATTTAATCCGAAATGGTAAAGTTTTTTTAACTTTAAACATGAATGAAAATCTACGATTTTGGTTTTCTTTATACTTTTTTACATTGACACAATGTTACTATGAGATTAGTTAATTCATATTGAGTGGCCTGAATGTATTGGATAAAATTCTATCTAGCACTGCTGCTTCACTATTTGAAAAAATTAATTCTAGCAGTTTAGAGAGTAAAAAACCTTACAAGAAATATTGAATTTAATTTAAATTTATACGATAATCATGAATATATTTAGAACTCTATTCAGTTTACGACTTGGTAATACTCCGCTGCTACTTGGTTGCTACTTTTCAACCCAAAAGCAGATGGGTAGTGGTGGCTTGAAAACAAAAACATGAAAATATGAACTTTTTATTTAAATAAATGCAATAAAATTATGAGACTAGCTTCCTTTGTTGGATTTTTCCGAAGCTTATTACAGTTCGAAAAAAAATATATGTCTTCTATCACCAAAAATGTAACGAATTTCATAAAACACTTTCATAATGTTGCACAGCATCATTAAAATATTTGACAGTATAAAAATAAATTGAATGAAATGTTCTTGTTGTAGATTCATGCTCCAAATTAACGGTTTTTATTGAATTTCTATGCATAGATCTTGTGTTGTGTTTCCAAATTAACTGTTTCTTTTCCTTTTCTTAAAACACATGAAACCTTCCACCACTATCAATACGCAGTCGTAAACAAAGCATGCAATAGAATGAACACTCTGAAGAAAATGGCACAAGCAGCCTTTATTTTACAAGAATATTCTATTCTACTAAGAATCAGCAAAGGCTTAAAAAGATAGGCTTAGATTTTTAAGTACTTAAAAATTAAAAATAAAAGGAATTCGCTAACTACTTTCCGTTCCAGCACTTGAGGTTATTCGTAAACAAACGAATTCGAAGTTCTTTTAAAAAAGATATGTCATGCATGAGAAGATAATAGAGGTCAAAGTCGTTAAATTGTTCGATGCTTCGCAATCGATACTAAGTGAAAGACTATCGCTATGCAACCGGATAGTGAGAGAGGAATGAGTTAGTATCTTATTGCTACCAGATATCTATTTGGGTAAGTTTTGTCTTTTTTTAAAAAAGATCATTCCTTCTTAATAAGTAAATCTTTAGAAACGATTTGAGAATGCAATCCAAATCGATGAATTCTCTCAGATTATTAGCGAGATGTTATAAATTCATTTAAGTTTAAATCTTACAGCTACAAATTACTTTCTAAATTTTATTCATTATCTTAAATTTATTCCAAAACAAATTCAGAGAACAATATGTTCAGGAATTCAGCTCTCAAATTCGTTATTTAATTAGGTATAAAACAAAAAAATTATGTTCTACAGTCGTTGACTGTTGCCAAACAATATGAAAGATTTATTTGATTTGTATAGATTTGAAAGATATGAAGTTAATTTTGTGTTAAATATTCCAACTATTGCATGAAAAATGCATTTAATGTTGGTCAGAAATCGAAAGATTATTTTAATAGAAAATTAAGAATTTTATTGGAATGCGGAATTGCATAGAAAAGAGAATTTACAGTAAATAACTTTTATGTTTTAAATCACAGTAGGATGAAGTTGTAATTTCATTTTAGTCTCACCCTAAATATTTACAATTCGTTAATACAGCATTAAATGTTGAATATTAATAATACTTAAATTAAACAATTATTAACCAGTAATTATCAATTTTTATATTTTTAATAACAATATTGATAATAATTAAGTAAGTATCATCCAACGTTAAAAGCAGGTATTCTAAAATCTAAAGCAGTTGCTACTTTAATTTTCTTTCAATTGTTTAGACCTGGAGAAGCAATCATGTTAATAGAATGTTTAACATTTGAAATTGAAATAAAGGAGCAACTTGAATTATTTTATGAAATTAAATTCTACTTAGAAGTGGCTCAAATGTGTCTTAACTTCGCTAATTTTCTTTGCACCTGCTAGAAGAAGGATCAAGAAATAAGTATAGAAAACAGCAATTTTCTTAAACATACAATTCGTTTCAGTTGAGATTTACATATTCTTACAAACTTTGATCTTTAGTGCAGTGAAAATACAAGGAAAGTGTTTATCTAAATCACTCAACCTGACACAAGACCATGCTTAACAAGCTTCATGCATGCTCACATCCGATTCAATTTTGGGTACATACTAAAACGATTTGGTCCCGTTTTGAAATTTGATGCCATGCCTCCATACACAACGACATGCAATCGTAAATACTCAAGTCTATGTTCTTTGCAAGATATCCCTCAACAACGGAGATGAACGTATCAAGTATCAAAACCTCATGGATCACTTTCATTAAGATGAGTGTGAATCGAAAGATTTTGTCTCTCTGTGAAACTTGAAGCATATTTCCTCGAAATGTAATAATCTTAATTTAATAACTCGTGACAACATTTTCAATAAATCTTTTCCTAAATAAACATTAGCAGAAATACAACTCTGATATGCATCATGGCTTGAAGCAATCTCATGCAGTCACTAGGCCATTATTGCTTTATTAATATCACAATATCAAAAACATTTTCTTTTTATTCAATGTTTTTATCATTATAGGATGAAATTTCAGTAAGAACACAAGCTAATAGTACAATTTTCTCGAATCGAAACGAAAACATTTGTCCAATTAACAAAACAACACATTTCTAAGAAAATATTATTAAATCTAAAAAAAATATTAAACAATTGAATAAATTAGCGAATTAGAAACTAAGTCCAACGTCCCAAGCAACTAAAAATAATCTTTTAAAAAAAGTATCAGCTACAAAAAACCCGTAAAAACTGATAAATTGATTCTAAATGCTAGCACAAATTCTTTTTAAAAAAACAAAATGTGAGCTTAAGACTGATTCGGGAATTTAATTTTGTAAAAAAATCATTGAGTGTTGAAAAGTGATCCTAAAGATTGTATGATATATTCCACGTTCACTTTTTGAATTCAATTTACCCTGTCTTTGTCTTTATTCACAAAAGCTCGTTCAAAACATTCACTGAAATGCTGGTTATCAAGTCCTACTGTACAATGACTACTTTCTTTTAGCACATTCGTCGTCGAAATAAATATTCCCAGTAGAATATCTCTCTCATAGAATTTGTAAGGACGATAGACACAACATATACTTTACAAAAGCTCTGGATTTAATCCATGTTTTATTCTTATTTGTGCGCAAAAAAACAAACGAAAACGTAAATAATAACCACTTCATGTGCTATTTAAGTGAGCTGTTTTAAAACATTTGCAGAACATGTACACGTGCAAGCGTTTTAAATGAATAAATGACAGAAGATTTTCTAATTACAGGCGAATTGCAGAAATTGCCAATACTAATGAAAGAAAATCTTAACTCTTTGTTATAGTGATAGATATACTTTTTGACATGAATTATGAAAAGTTTTAGGATTTTTTTCTTCCATTTTTAATCACTCTAAAACTTTGTCTCACTCTAAATCACTCTAAAACTGTCATAATCAGAAGTTTTACAAACTACGATTTTATATTTTCTGGCGAAATTCTAATGACTTAATTTCATACTGTTAACAGTTTTTAATCTAGAATTCAAGTTGATATATATATATAGTTTTACAATGCAAATATTTGAATATTAAAATAAAACAGATACTCAGCTACATTAATTCGTATCTCAAAATTCATGACCACTGTATTGAAAAGTTTAAATAAAACTTAACTATCATGAAGTCTGAAGAAAATTTTCATCTAAACATGCGAGATAGTCAAGATCTGTTTTAAATAGATTTCCTTCAACATATTTTGAAATTTGAGCAAAGAGAGTCGAATATAGGAATTTATTCCCTGCAAAATGGATTAATCTACTTGATTTATTTGATTGAAGGCAAAAAGTACCCGGGAGTTAGACAGCTATTCCAAATTATCACTGTCTGTAACAGTTTCTGTACATTCCAATGTACTGCTTGCTTTAACCAAATAATCTAATCTTTTCACCTACCTTTCATGTCAGTAGTTTCTGAATTCATTCTCCAAAGGCTTCTTATATTTTTGCCCGGATATTCATATGAAGACAAAGTTCGTATTCTAATTATTATTTGGGAATAATTCAAGATTAAGTATTACTTGAATTTACCTGATGCATGAGTTCACTTGTCTACTTTGCCACCATTCCAAACTTTGGTAACATTTATGCATCTGAAGCACTGGATTGAGCTCATATACAGATTAACAGCGCGCATCAATTTCTTTATAGCGGATTCTTGTGCGGAATTCCGACATTAATCAATTGAATAATCAGCAAAGATTGGGTACAAAACAATGATTGAACTCGATCCATGCGATGTTGAATCAATGCCTGTATTATTCTCGTTATATTTGATTTATGGCCGTATTGTCATATTATCTCATCAGTATCCATGTTTCAGCGTCTGAACTATGAGCATATTGTCGTATGAGCATGGGTCTCATGAAGTAAAGATGTGTGTGTGGGGGGGTTCTGATGAGATTTTGAATCATATGAGCCACGTTCGTATCTTGAGAGCCGTGATGACTGGAATTCGTGCAAATATGTAATATATGTCATAAAATAAATGATCTGATAACACATAGTTATTGAATTTCTTAGAATAGATTATTTTTGATGATATGTATTTTTAAGCATTTTTTATTATAATTTTATGTCATGAAAATAGTATAATAATAAGTAACATTGAATTATAATAATCCCTAATAGTAGTACATATAATTATATATAATAATGAAAGCAAGGAAGAAGCTATATATTTTTCATTTCTGTTCACAGCTTGAAATTGTGGTTGTGATTTTAGCATTCAAAAATATAATTGAAAATGAGTGAATAAACTTAATTAAAACGGAATTAATAAACCTAATTAAAACTGAATTAAGAAACATAATTGAAACTAAATTAAGAAACATAATTGAAACTGAATTATTAGACATAATTGAAACTGAATAAACAAACATAATTGAAACTGAATTAATAAACATAATTGAAACTGAATAAACAAACATAATTGAAACTGAATTAATAAGCATAATTAAAACTGAATTAATATCCATAATTGAAAATAAATTAACAAACGTAATTGAAACTGAATTAATAAACATAATTGAAGCTGAATTAACGAACCTAATACAAACTGAATTAACAAAGTTGAAATTAAATTAATAAACCTAGTTGAAACTAAATTAATAAACATAGATGAAATTGAATTAATAAACATAATTGAAACCGAATTAATTGACGCAGTTAAAACTAAATTTATAAACATAATTGACAATCCATTTAATTAGATCTATCTTCTTTTACCCAATAATCTTTTTGGCGATTTCAAGCTTAAAAAAGCAAAAATAACGTTTGGTAAAAAGAAAAGGTCTTATATAATAATCATTAAATCGATTTCGGAAAATCTTTTATTATTTTTGGCAGCAAGCAATGACGAACCAAAATAAATCCATTATTAAGTCTGTGGGAAATTTTATTTCTGTGACGTCATTCAGAATCTCAATCTATGGCTCAAGAAATGATATTTCTATCGAATTCTCCAGTCTAAATATAGTAGAATAAGGTAACGTATAAGCATAAATGCACAAAACTCCTAACCATCACCGCACATAATCAAAAAACTGAACATTATTAAAAAATCCCTGATCCTTTTCAGACATTGAATCAACATATTTCAATGGCATGAGATATTTTCGATCACAGAAGTCAATACGCTAAAGTGAACAAATCGATTTGTGAGTACATTAATTTGAACAAATCGATTTGTGAGTGCATTAATTTGAACAAATTGATTCGTGAGTATGATAAATTGAACAAATTGGTTCATGAGTACATTAAATTGAACAAATCGATTTGTGAGTATGTTAAATTTGAACAAATCAGTTCGCGGGTACATTAAATAGAATTAATCGATTCGAGAGTACATTAATTTGAATAAATTGGTTCATGAGTATATTAAGTTAAATAAATCTATTCGTGAGTACATTAATTTTGACAAATCGATTTGTGAGTACATTAACTTGAACAAATCGATTTGTGAGTACTTTCAATTGAACAAATCGGTTCGTGAATAAAACAAAGCAATTTGAACTTGAGTCGACGGCAGAATCAAAGCGCAGCATCATTGTAGCACACAGGTGGATCTGAGAGTGTCCATGAACGTGGTGGCCGGTTGGTCGTGGGGGGCGTCCCCGGTCGGGGAGGTGGCCGTGTGGTTGGTGTCCCGTCCCTTCTCGGGCAGGTTGTTGGAGGGCGAGCCGAGGTCCACGGAGGGGCCCCGGCTCGGCGCCAGTCACCTCTGCAGGGGGTGCCGGGTCGGCTTATTGTCTAGAATCTTTTCTATCTCGTTCGATATGTTGGTCGTGAGCTTGGGAATGATCTGAATGAAGAAAAAGAATGCACATGAGGAATCAAAACTTTATCAAGGAAACAACTATTTATAATAAAGAGTTTTGAGTTTTTAATAAATAAAGAAAAGAATGTGCAGCAGCCCTTACATTTTAGAAACATCTAAATACATTCGATTAATAGTTAAAACATCAAGTTTGAGTAAATTAAAACTACTATAGAAAAAAAAATCAACTTATGAATTCTTTTATCATCAATGATTTTTTATTCAATATCTGTCTACCCAAGCAGCAAAAGATCGTGGGCCAATCATTGGCCAAGCATCGCCTTACAGAAAGCGCGAGGAGTGGGCAAGGGATTTTGTCGCGTGGCGGAACGTTGCGCAATGATCGTCCCTTGTTTTCGATGAATTCTCCAATCGTTTTCCGATGTGTGAGCGACACGGGCGACTTCATATCAAGCATTTCGCGATGTGTTTCATCAATGGGCTACCCAATACCAATCATTTCCCCATGCGTTTTATCTATGGGCGACAAAATACCAATCATTTCTCCATATGATTTATTAATGGGCGACCCAAAACCAACCATTAGGCGATTTATTTCTGAACACTTGCAGGAATCAAATTTAAATATTAGTTTATAGGTTATTCCTTTTTCTCAAACCTCATAAACTAGTGTCATACTATTTAAAATTATCAAAATTTTGTCAAACTACTGAAAATACGAAACGTTTTAAGCAGTTTACTTCTCTTTTTTACCTATGAATGATTTTGTTATTTATTTTAATAAATCTAAAATTCCATAAAGCACTTTCCATTGATGACATTTTCCATGTTTCTTCCATTCAGGTTTTCTTCATCTTCTGTAACAATTATTATAGCATATATTTTACCACAATCTCACTTTATAAATTTTTAATGACATTTTTTAACTGATCTTTAAGAAAAATAAATAAATGTTAAAATTATCTTGAATAATTTTAAATTTTATCACCTGCACATCTATTTTTACATAAGATTTATTTCCTATTTATTTCCATTGTTTACTGCATGGGGTCAAACAATAACATCATCATAGTTTCAATTGTATAATTAATTCAATATAATTTTACTGAGATATTCAAATATATATATCTATTTTTAAATTTCTAATATTGCTTATATCATGCATTTAAAAGTTATTTAATACAAATTAAAAACAGAAACTATATAATTCTTATTAAAAATATTTTCTTTACTATACATACTTTACTTACATATATTGCTTAATGTGAGCAATAAACAAAGAGCTACAACAACAACAAAATTACAACCGAATTTTCGCTTTTGACAAATTTTGAACACTTCCCCTTTTTAAAGATTTGGTTTAAAATTGTGTAAAACACATAACTATATAATTCTTATTATATGTTTCTTCAATCGATGACATTTTATAAGCCCAAATTAATAAGTTACTTTAAATTTCTAATATTTTCTTGATCTATGTTCAATTAAATTTTGTTTTGTAGCAAAAGAACCGAATTTGATATGCGTTATACTCTGAATATTACACAAAAATAAAGAAAATCACTAATAAAGATCATAATGAAAAAAAATCGAAAACAAAAACACTGTGCAAGTCCATAAATTTTATTTTCATGTTTGAAATTTTAATTCCACTGTTACAGATTGTTGTGATCAAGTTCGAACTATTATTTTCAGCGTGGTGCATATTTGCTAGAGGTTCGTATTTTATATAGAAATCAGACGGCTTTGTAATTTCAATTAATCTCTCATTCAAAGTGATTCACAAAAGAAATTATAGTTTGATAATTTATCAAAAAAGATATTTGTTTTGATATAATGTTGTACCTCATTAATTATGATTAAGTTGTAACATTTCTCCAACGATCAAAGAATAATCTAAAACTATGGAATTAATAAACTTATTTATTATTTTCAAATTATATTCATTCCAGGTCTATACAGAAATTACTTTATTTTTTCATTAATACATTGAGATATTATTGAAAATTAAAAATTCTGTATTAAAAAATCGTGCAAGAAACACACACGAAAGTTTCGTGTGACGTTCCGAGATCGAAAGAATAAGTCTTTTGATCGGCAGAAGACACAGATTTTAAATAACTTTTCTACTACAAATTTCTTTAAGAAAATTTGATAACTCATTAATATCAAAAATAACTTTTTAGTTGTAATTGTTGTCCAACATATCCAGATTTGGAGGCAAAAAAGAAAGTTGTTGATATTTTCAAATTTTTAGAAGATAAATTATAAATGAGGTTGGAATGAATTAGAAAAATAAAAAAAAATCAATGGTATATATTCTTACTTGCAAGGCTTGAAGTTGATCATACAAGTGGTCTATAGAAAGAGCACCGAGAAGGACACATTGAACTTGTTCACTTTTCAGGCACCAGGCTAAAGGTAGACAAAATAAAGTTTCTTCCACATTTTATGAAATAATAAACATAATTTCTATATCTTTTAATCCATATTTTTTAAAAGAGCTCAAGTTCCCTCAAATATCGAAGCAATTTACTTAAGTTAATGAATAACGTCTATGAAATAAAGTTTTTGTAGATCTTAATTTTTGTGACTTTATTTGCAATTTTATTCAAGTGAATATTTTTTTCTGGATTGAATATACTTTTTATGAATAGTATACTATCGAATCATTTTCTGGATTGAGTATGCTGTTTATATAAAGGACATACAATAAAATTATTTTTTGGACTGAGTATGCTGATTATATGATAATGGATGTATTGATTAATTTCATATTTGATATGTTAAAAAAAAAGAAAATCTATATGAGTCATAAAGTTTTCTGAGTATGTATTGAAATTTTTTTGCGGTTGAAAGTCTTTAAAATAAAATCTTTTTAGCTTATGGATTTTGAGAAAAATCACTATCAGATTGAAGCTAATTAATTCCTCTATTTTGCAATGATTACTAACTTCCTTTTTTAAACTTTTTCCTAAAAACGAACAGATTTTCCCCTAAAGAATTTAAAATTCTCTATTTCTACAGCCTTTTCGTAGCTCCAATAGCAAAATAAAAAGTTCAGAAGAAGGTGTAGACACTTTGGTGAGAATCACTGGAATAATGCAGCGAAAATAAAATTTAACCATGCGAAATTTCAACTGATAAAATCTTATCTGAACTGGGTTTGTTTTTACAGAAAATTATTTTATCTCCTTCACATATAATGGCCAATCAGATTCGTGCATATATTTACCGCATTTTTAATTTCAAATCTTCAATATAGTAAAAAGTATTAAGTAATTTAAAATGAAAAAATATTTTAAAATATTTCAATACATCAACAGTTTTTGCTGGGAATAATCACACTCTTTCTGTAAATTGTGTTCCCCATAACCATAACTGCCTGTAATTTCTCTACAGCTGATGGCAACACGGATGCTAAGCGTTCAGTAGTTGTCTGTGTTGTGTACTGACTTGTGCGTGTTTTTTCCCTTGGTTATCTTTCAATAAACTAATTATTTATGAGATATTTGACCCCTGTTACTGTTAGACCTTTGTCAGATCCATGCAAAAGATATTTGGATCTGAACCTTTTGATTCAGTCCTTGTGTTGTTTTTCCACTTACAACCCATCTTCTCAAGAAACAACCCATAAACAGGATTCAAACCCGACCTTTCAAAGTTAAGTGATTTGTTATCGGCAGTGTTTACTATGTGAATTTGGTGAACTCGAATCGCATAAATACATGTAGGTTAAAGATCTTGAAGATAGAGCAGTGAAGAGATGTCAGACTGTGTGGTTGACCCGCTGCTAAGCCAATTTAAGATGATTTGCCAAGTTTTTATATTGGAGCATTGGGGTTCGAATCTGTTTTAAAGGTTGTTCTCCAAAGTTTGTAAAGTTAACTTTATTTAAAATTCAACCTATTATTTTTTACCCCAAGAGCGGGCTAATGAAGTTCGATAAATGTGGCTTTTTATGGATCCTGCCCCCTGCATTGTACTTCCTAGACAGTAAATTCTTCTGCCAAGCTTTGCTAACTTTCGGGTCAGTGTAACCTGAATGATGACAGTTACTGTTTTGTATAAACAGTTTTCATTATCATTATAGTAACTTAAATGATAATATTATCCAAAAAAGGAGATGTCATTAAAAACTTATTGCAGAATTAAAAATGAGTCTTTAAATAATTAGGTCCTAAAATAATTTAAAATACATTAAACGGATATTTTTATCAGAAATGTGGAATTTTTAACTTTAAACACCATATCTCCGTTTCTAGAGCTCATGGGGCCCCTTTCTGGTTTTGCACAGATGTAGGTGGACTTTATTAAATAAAAAAAGTACACAACAATTAATAGGAGGGATGCAGACAAGACAAAACACATATGCATTCAACATAACAAGAAATGACAAATGCTAGATTGAAAAATATCTTAAGTACAATAAAACTGGAGGAATGAACGCTGTAATGTACAGTATGAATGCAGATGTAAAGGGATCATAAATATTAGTTACTTGCAGGGGGGAATGAAAAATAAATTATGAATAAAGTGCGAGCTGTATTAAATGGTGTCCTAAGAAAATATAGTTAATCTAATTGAAGCAGCTCTCCTTGATCCATTAGGAATCTGATCATGTTGAGGATTCTACTTTTGGAAGATGAATTGTTAAGAACTCTTTAGTGAATAAACACTTGTTGTGAGATGTAGCCTAATACAAAATTCTCACCTATACATTCATATCTGCATCCTTTCAGATATAAAGCTATATAAAGCTCCACACCAGTTATGCAGAAAAGAAAGTGTGGGTTGAGATATTGTATCGCTTTAATGCTGACATTTTTATGTTAAGAAAACCATCCTTTGGGAAAGGAGAAAATAATGAGGAAATAAGCAGCAGTAGTTATAAAACTATTAGAAGCAGTAGTGCATTAAATAAGGAAATAAGCATATTCACTACAAAAGAGTTTGTTATTGTAACCAGAAGCCACAATACGTATCGCAATTATTCAATTATTTTGGGGATAATTATGAAAATTGTCATAAGTAAGGCTAGTTAGTGAATAAATTAATTTTAAAGATGAGTCACTGCTCAATGAAACTTTCAGAATGTGATAATGGAATTAGAGCGCACTCACATAAATAATTGAAATAGAAAACGATGAAATGATAATTTTCGAAAATTCGTTTATTGTTATCATATCCTAGTGACATAATAGATTGGGTATAATAACTTTTTTTTTTGATAATACGAATCTGAAAAGTTCAAAAAATAAAACATTTTCTTAATGTACGCAGCTCATGAAAAGTAAACAAATTTATAATATTTTCCATATACCATGTTGGAATAAAATGCTTTCATGTATGATAAACAGGCCGTATATTTCAATTTTTTCAATATTTCCATTTGTTATTGTGACCAGAAGCCATAATACGTATCCTAATTATTCAATTTTTTTGGGAATAATTATGAAAGTTTCTGGAATGTAAGCATGCTAAGTTTGAAATAAATTTTGGTCAAATCAAAGTGAACTGACCGATGGTGAGCTGCGTCATAGAGCACCCAAGCTTGTCGGCCAGATGATTGAGCTCGCGCATCTTCAGCTGATCCTTAGGATTCCTGCTGTCGTCAGTGTTCAGCCGGTCTTGAAGCGCCGATAAGCTCTGGAAAAAATAAACAGGATTAAAGTATCCGACTAAGTTAAAAGCTCTGGTTACAGACCACATTGGCAAATTATTTCATTGCTATTGTCCCGTAGATAGAACTCAAGAAGACACAGTAAGTAGAGTGAAATCGATTTATTAGCTCAACTCGGAACTAAGAGCACTGTGACTGAGAGATCCTCAGCTTTGATACGACTGGGGAAAGTTCCAGAATACCTTTATGGAGACAGTCCAGAGCACTTATCTTTTGAATAAGAGAAAGATCCAGAATCTTCCGAAACACGAAATAAAGGGAAAACAAATTTTAAGTCTACTGGGATACGAACAGATCATCTCCTGACCATGAGTCCAACGTCATAACCGTTCAGCTATGCAGAGTCAACGAAGTTTCGCTTCAATGCGGCACTATTATCTCTTCTATATCAGATTTTTCTTTTTTCCTGAACAGTTTATCTTTTCTAGAAAAAAGGAAGGCCTGACCCAGGGTGCATACTTTTAATTTAAAATTTGTCTTTAATTTCAATTTTTTATAATTTTCAAAATATTGACGAGAAACCACATCTGGGATTTTGCCAAGCGGGTGGTAAACTTTTGAAAAAATGAAAGCCGGGAAATTTTAAATATTATATTTGAAATGAAAGCCAAACTGGATGATAACGTTAGGGTATCCAACTACGTTAAAACCTCTGGCTATATACCACATTGGCGAATTTTTTTAAAGATTGTTATTTCTTGTAGTTCATACATTACTCTTTCCAAAACAGTTTATGTTTTCTAGAAATAAGAAGGCTTGATTTATCATCCAGAATCACATATTTTACAGCTAAAATTTGTCTTTAACTTCATTTTTCTCAAAACTTTAATTTTCAGAAAAATTCTCTACCGTTAACATGATATCTCCAAATTTAATAGAGGTATCTAAATAAAAATTTCAGAGTTTCTTTTAAACAATATGGGCAAGGAGATGAACCAAAAGTTTTGTTGTTGGCGGAATAATTTTTCATTTATAAGGGTTTATAGAAATATTAAGTTGCAACTTTATGGGAAAAAAGCATTTATACGTATGTGTACACTCATATATCTGGGCGAATGATTCACTTCCGGCTGGAGTAAACGTACTTACTCTTCTCCGGAGTTCTTGTCACTTTTCAAAGCTGAAAGATTGTCTTCAAGTCAAAATGGTTCTTTTAATTAATTTCATTTTAAGTGCTTTCTTTGTAGAAATCTTTAGCAGAATTGTTCTCTTTGCTATCCAAATCGGATTTGCCAAAATACATTGATGCTGTAGATCGGAAATCCATTTGTCAATTCCACATAAATATTCAAACCACAGAATAACATTTTTGCGCTGACAAGTGAAACAATAAAAACGTGGTAGGAAGGACAGAATCTTCAGAAACTCTTCAAGGCTAAATGGTTAATTAGCGTTATTTTAATCGACTTTTGTTATTTTAAGTGGTTTCTTTGACGATATGTTTAGGAAAACCGTACTCCTTCCAATCCAAAACGGCCTTACCCAAATACATCGGTGCTGTGGATAGGAAATCCATTTGTCGATTCCGCATAAAAATTCAAACCACAGAATAACATTTTCGCACTGAAACGCGAAACAATAGAAAAACATAGCAGAAAGGACAAAATCTTCAGAAACTGAATACCAAAAATTTCTAAAAGGGAAAAAATACATAAATAAAAATAAGAATCGATCGAAAAAAAAAAAAAAACTCTGCGCAACCGAATGAAGTTTCCACAAATGCGGATTGAATTTTTAACGCGGAAAATCTGACTAGAAAGGAATACATAAATACTGTATGTCGGAGAAATTGGTTCTGAAGCGTGTTCGATTCTATTCTTATTAGGACACGCCTTCGATAAAGAATTCGCTTCCAGCAGAATGGAATTTGGAAGGAGGACATCTTTTCATAACGGTGCATCTCTTTTCACTCGGATGGATGCTTAATATGCAAGAGAGTAACCTGTTTAAGTTAGTTTAGTTTTAGTTTCCTTTAGTGAGAGAAGTCTCGATCGGAGTCACTGCAGATATCCTCAAATGCCAACAAAAATTCGGATTGGAAATTTTTATACCATTAACCCTTTCAGGGGCGGTGACATACTCCATATGTCACCTTTTTACAATTTTTTTTAAACTAGAAAATCGCGTTGAAATAACTACATAAAATTTCCTAACGTTTTTTAAGTCTTTATCTTGCCAATAGACGGCAGCACGAGTCTTAGAAAGTATTCTGTTTCCACACAAAAAATTCAAGATGGAAGCATGTTTTCATATGATGTAATTTGTCTTCATTTTATTCCGATAAACTTTATTTTCGAATTCAAAAAGCTCATTTTTTTGCGTCATTCATGTTAAAAAGCGTCATGAATCCCTAAAACTGCCTTCATTTCATAAAAATACCTTCTAATTACGAGTTGCATATTTGGGAATTCGCTCCAAAACATGTTCTAGATGCGCGGTGACATACCCAGTATGTCACCTACCCCCCAGCCCCCTAAGGACCTTAATTTTTTTAACTGTAAATTACATGTCAGTAATAGGATATAATCAGATTTAAATAATTGTTTCGAAAAAAAAATCATTTTTGGCATAGTGCCCCTGAAAGGGTTAAGGTATCTGACTAAGTTCGAAAGAAGAAAATTTGAAAAATAGGATTTTTTTAAAACTATTAATGGTTTTAGATGTATTATTGTCAATTATAGACACTATAAACACAAAAAAGTATTTGAAAATATATTATATTTTGAAAAATTAAAAAACTTGAAGTAAATGTTAATGAAATTGAACCAAAACAGTGAACACTCTACACAAAATTATAATACAGCAATCCTGTTTTTCTTTGTACACATGTTATAGTATATAATGATGAATGAAATGAATCGAAATCTAAGAAAATATTTGAGATGCAAAAAAGTTATGGGGAAAATTTAAGTATATATGCAATTTTCCGATAAATTTACTATTGAATTCTTATAAAAACACTTATAAATAAAAAAGTATTTCAGCAACAACAAAACTTTGGTTCATTTCATTTCCCCTATTATTTAAAACACATGCTGAAATGTTTATGTAAATACCTCTATTAGCTTTTGAGATATCATGTTATGGCTGGATAATTTTTATGAATATTAAAGTTTTGAGAAAATTGAAGTGAAAGATAAATCTTAGCTGAAAAATATGTGATCCGGAGGATAAGTCAGACATTCCTTTTCCGAGAAAAGATAAACTCTTTTGGAAAGAGGACTATCTGAACAACAAGAAATAATAATAATTTTAAAAATCCCCAGTGTGGTCGATAAGCAGTGTTTTTAACGTTATCGTATACCTTAAGACTAAAAATAGAAACACAGAGAAATTAAAAATTGCTATTTCCAGCGCATAATACCACACTAGGAAACGCTTTTTTGCCATTTTTTTTTTTTTTTTGAAAAAGAAACAAAAAAAGATGTTTCTAAAAATTTTTGAATGCATAAAGTAATCAATGATTCTCAGCAATTATCCATGTTGATTTTTCACTAAATGCGCATGAACTAAGTTCATGATTTGAAGTAGTATGATCCTTTCATAAAATATGACATTGTATATAATAAACAAAATCATTATATTGTCTATCAGATATAATGTATGGTGGGGCAATGATTTTATGTTCCTCGAACGAAAAAAAATTCAGTTTTGAGTCACAGAAAACAACTTGCATCTTTACAAAATGAAAAAATCCTTACTTTGAGCGAACCTCTGGACAGCAGCTGGACTCCTTCGTCGAATTTGCCGGTCAGCAATCCGAAGGCTTGAGGAGACCACGTGATTGTGCCAGTACCTGGAACGAGCGAGGATCAGACGCAAATTCAATGTGGGATGCTTGAGTACGTAGATACGAAATTCAAAAATTGTTCAATTCTATGCAGGAAAGATGCTTCGATATTTTGTTGGAAGTGATTCAATGAGTCATATAAAAATAAACGGATAAATTTAATGAGTAATCATGTTCTGAAAATATTGAAAATTTGTTTATATGTATGAAGGGAGAGTCTAAAATCATGGGACGAACTTTGAAGGTTCGTAGAGCTAACAATAACAAACAACAAAATTATTGTACAGGAATATATACCGGAAATGTCGCGTTGAGGCACAAACAGAAAAAAATAACATATTAAGGTATCCGACTAAGTCCAAAGGAAAAAAAAATTAAAATTCGATGTTTTTAAAAATTATTTGAAACTATGGTTCTTAGATGTATTGCCAATTATCATACAAAATAATATAAATACAAAAACATTTATTTGAAACTATAATACATTTTGAGAAAAACGAAAATGTGTAGTAAATTTTAAAGAAATTTAATTCAAATGGTTAACACTCTGTGCATTCAATTTGGCAATCAGCACGCCATTAACATCAATAATATAAATTTCATACAAAAGGAAAACTGATACATGCGCTCATTAAATAGTCAGAATAGTTTCAAATATTCATCAAGAATTTTTCTTCTTTCATGCAAATTTCATGCACCATAGAGTCAGTTTCCATCTAACGGCGAATATATAAACCATGTATTTTTCTTTCTGAAATCAGAACCTGATTTGCAAGAGCAACAGCTTGCATAACAGTTAATTATATAGTTTCAATGAGAATATACAGCTGAAATTCAATTAATAATTCTTACATAAGAGCCATACAGATATTTCTTATTTGGACTGAAATAATTTCATTAACATATTTCATACTGAAAATCATAAATGCAGCGTTTCTCTACTAGCATACATGTATGACATTATACAATATTCGTAATATTGTATAAAATTCTTAAATATTAAATAATATAATATCGGATAATAGATTACAATATTGCGAAGCAGATTGTAGTATCTGGGATTGCAGTTCTTGTGCAGTGAGATTGCTGTAGTTCAGAAGGCCTTGAATGATCTTAATATATTTAATTTTACAATTTATTTCTCCAGCTTTTCATTGCCGCAATTATTACTGCTATTACTGAGAGTGATGACGGTCAAATACCAGAAGTGTAAGTTTTAGGATTTTGCTCAAAATTCACAATAGTATATGACGTTGTATAAACATTGTTACAATACTGAAGAGTGAATTTTAGAAATTATTTCTTAATAGTATTGTTATGTTTACTTTTATATAAATACTGTTTCAATACTGAAGAGTGAATTATCAAAATAAATTGATAATATTGTATACTGTAGTATAAATATTATTACAATACTGAAGAGTTAATTCTCGAAATAAATTCACAATATGGTATATTGTGGTATAAATATTATTACAATACTGAAGAGTGAATTTTCAAAATAAATTCACAATATTGCATATTGTGGTATAAATATTATTACGGTACTGAGGTGTGAATTTTCAAAATAAATTCACAATATTGTATATTGTGGTATAAATATTATTACAATACTGAGGTGTGAATTTTGAAAATAAATTCGCAATAGTGTATACTGTTGTATATTGTATTGTTACAATACTGAAGTGTGAATTTTCAAAATAAATTGACAATAGTGTATACTGTTGCACAAATATTGTCACAATATTAGAGTGAATTGTCAAAATAAATTCACAATAACTTATACTGTTGTATAAATATTGTTACAATAATGAAGAGTGAATTCTGAAAATAAATTCACAATAGTGTATACATTTGTATAAATATTATTACAAAACTGACGAGTGAATTCTCGAAATAAATTCACAATACTGTATACTGTTGTATAAATATTTTTACAATACTGAAAAGTGAATTTTCTAAATCATTATGAGTTTAGGGGAGAAGAGAACGATGTCACTGCACATAGTAACTTAAACAATGAGGTTAACTCCGGATGGAGTATAAAGTATAATTTCCGTTTGATTATGCTTGCCTTTTGCAGACATAAATGGAAAATAATGGATTTAACTAGGATTAATCAAATGGATTAGTGGATTTGACTAGCATTCTATAACAAAAAATGGATTCCTTTGAAGCATAGAATGCTAGTCAAATCCATTTGCATATTTACAATCTTGGCTATTTTTATAGAATTGCGCCTCATTCATTTTTAAATTTAAGCAGTTAAATGCATTTGGCATGTGTTAAGCAGCTTATAATAAGTGAAAACTCTCTATTCCTTAAATTCTATTTTAAAATCAAATCTTAATGGGAAGTAATACTACCATCTGATTACAAAATTTCGATAAACGGCGCCGTTCCAATGTTTTGAAATGAGTGCCATTTTCTTTAAGAAGAGGTCGCTTATTTTTATGATAATGGAAGTTCACAACTGCTCTTTTGCTAAATGATTTAATAATGAATTTGGGTCAAAGGATTGCTACAGTGTTTCGAAGTAGAATGCAGGAATGTTTGAGCATTTAAAAGAGGAAAAGAGTGAAAAATGCCATTCAAATTAAGTAGAGTGATTTAAAACCGGGTTTACTCTAAAGGACTGCAATTTCAAAAAATAGTTTCTTACTTGTGTTCGAATTCAGCAATTTAGATTAATTGAATTTTAGAAAGCTTTTACAGTTATTTCAACCAATTACTCTTTTGATTCTGGCAACTTTAGTCTTGGACATGTAAAACTCTTTAAAATAAACGGTTTTTTGAATAACGGTTGCAACCAAATATTGTTTTATAAATCCGGGGCCCATTATCAAGTTTTATGAATGTACGTAGGATTCATCTTACAGATTAGAAAAAAAAATCGTATATTTTGAGAAAAAAGGAAGTCAAAATTAAAAGTTTTTTTGAAAAAAATATTTTTTTCCTTGAATATTTTACAAACAGTTATTTAATAACATTTTTTATTATTTCTTATAATATTTATTATTTTTTCTTATAATATTTATTATTATTTCTTAATAATATTTATTATTATTTCTTAAGGTATCCGACTACGTTGAAAACGCTGGTATTCGACCACATTGGGGATTTTTTTAAAAGTGTTATTTCTTGTAATTCAGACTTTTTTCTTTCCAAAACAGTTTGTTTTTTCTTAGAAAAGAGATGCTATCCTATTATCCAGAGGAATTTTTAAAATTATTTTTCAGCTAAAATTTGTCTTTAACTTCAATTTTAATTTTCACAAAAATTATCCACCATTAACATGATATCCCAAAAACTAATAGAGTTATTTACATAAAAATTTCAGAGTGTGTTTTAAATAATATAGATAATGAAATGAACCAAAATTTTTATTGTTGGTGAAATACTTTTTCTGTTATAGGTGTTTTTAGAAAAATTAAGTTGCGAATTTATGGAAAAAATGCATGTGTACGTATATTTTTACCCGTAACTTCTTTGCAACTCAAATTGTTTCTTAGTTTTTGGTTCATTTCATTCATCATTATATTCTATAACTTGTGTACCAAGAAAAATAGAATTGTTGCATTGCAATTTTGTGTAAAATGTTAACCGTTTTGGTTAAATTTCACTAAAATTTAACTCAAACTTTCCTATTTCTCAAAATATATTATATTCTCAAATAATGTTTTTGTATTTATAGTGTTTATAATTAATAATCCATCTAAAAACCAAAAATAGTTTTTAATAAATCAAATTTTTCAAAATTTTTCCTTCGAATGTAGTCAGTTACCTTAATTAATTGTAATTTCTTAAATATTTTACAAATTTATTTTAAATATTTTTCCTTAAATATTTACAACATATTTCTCAAAATGCTCATATAATTACTTTAAAGTATAAAATTAAAATATTATTTATAAGAATCATCTTCTCACAAGCAAAAGAGTTATTCAGTGTACTGTAAGGCAGTATATTAATAGTTACTTTTTTTATTAATAGACAGATTCTTCTAAATGACGAATCTCTAGATAGCATTCTCACATAGAGCCTCATTTTAGTTATTCGAAACAATCTTAAGTATACTGAAGAATTTTTGCTACTTAAAAATACCAATTTGTGATTATTTATTGCATCGAGTGTGATTAGAACCCTTTTTTTTGAGCTTTGCGGAGAGAAACCAAAACTCATATCGTTTCTTGCACACTAACTATTTAATCTGTTGTTACAGTTTGATACTGTGTACCTGTTACTATTACCTACGAAATCTAAGACAGACTAGTGAGTGAGTCAAACCAAATATTGATTATTGTAACTCAATTATCAGATAAATCATGAATTGGGGAAGCTTCATCATAGTAATATATAGCAAATTTCGTTCCTGCAGAATACAAAAAAATATTAGTATTTAATAAATTAGTTCAGTAAAAAATAGGAAATATAGCAATTCATAAATAGATTCAATATGTTATGGAATTTACATATACACTGTACTTGCTAAAATGAACCGAGATCATGAAACCAACATTAAGAATAGTTAAAATAAAGAAATATTTTTATATAACTCGGTAGATAAAAGTACACAAGTAACATTTTTAAACAAGCAATATTTTAACTCTTTGGTTTATTTTTTTAAAACTCTTTGGATGAGTTAGACAATAGCACTGTGATTTACAAGGGAAATACTACAACAGCAGAAGACAGATAATTCAAAAGTTTTATTGTAAAAGCCAACTCCAAAAAAAATGGGAGGTGGATAAACAGCCAATTTGTTGCTTATACATTTTGAGGCTTCAACAATTTGTTGCCTTCACATTTTGGTGCTTCAATAATGAGTTGCCTTGATATTTTGAAGCTCCATAAACCTGAAGCGAAAACAATATGAGGCTCTCACATGAAAATAAGTTTTTTTGCCGTCAGAAACTCACCTATTGTATGAAAAAGCTGTGGTAAATGGATTTCGACAACAATAATAGACGATAGATAATTCAAAAGCTTTTCTGTGAAAGTCGTCTATAAAAAATGAACAGTCAATTTGTTGTCTATGCATTTGTGGCTTCAACAAGTTGTTGCCCTCACATTCTGGGGTTTCAACAATTTGTTGCCTTCATATTTTGCGGTTACATAAACCTCACGCGTACACAATATGATGCTTACACATGATAATAACCTTTTTTTCACCATCAGAAAGAAACTCACCTATTTTGTGAAAGAGCTCTGGTAAATGGATTTCGACCTTTTCTCTCTGGAACATGTGATACTCTGTCTGCTCGGCGGACGGCGGTATCAGGTGACACTGTCTGGCAACCGTGTACGCTTCCTGCGAGGACAAAAGCAACAAATAATTTCAAGAAAAGCTTATTTAAATGTTTCCAAAAACTTAACACTATATTCCTTTTCTATAGTTATAAGATTTTATTTTTCTTTCTAAAAGATATTCAGTGGTACGATAATTGCTTAGAAATAAGCAGCGTCTCGAATAATTTGTCACGGAGCATGAGGTAAGAGCCCCCTCCCGAAAAAAATTACCAATTTCACTTTTTATTAAATATATATAGGGGCCTCGGTGGCCTGGTGGTAAGGTCTCGGATTCGAAACCGGAGGGTTTCAGGCTTGAGACTCACTTCATCGAAGAACTGTCGTGTGAGTCAGTTTCTTTTACGTTAAATCTGTCAGGTCAAACGTCCTCCAGCTGGTGTGGTGTGGTGAGGGTTTGGCATGTCAATTGTCGTTCTCATCATCTGACCATGGTTCAAAATGACAAGGTCCCTCCCAAAATAGCCCTAGTGTTGCCTTACAACAGGACGTTAAAATAACTGAAACTAAACTAGCCTTTAATTAAATTTGAATCCACTTTATAAATTATCTTTGATTGGTATTTCATAACAATAAAAAGATTTTTCATCTCTTTGATATTTCATTTATAACTCTTCAGTCAATATTTGTATTTCTTCTAGCCTCAATTTAATCCAATAGTAATTATATACATTCTAGAAATAAAAGACGCAGCCATTTTGCCATTTCCCATCAATACAGATTGAAGTGGTGAAATCAATACAAATTAACTTGTTTTTCAAATAAAAGTTTCATTTGTTTTTCTTCTTCTAAAGTTAATAGAAACGGAAAGCAACTAAATACTATGTTTTTTATACAAATCTAGAAATAATGGAAGAAGCTATTTAATCATTATTCATAAATACAAATTAAAGTGATGTAATTCTCGGTGTAATTAAAGTGTTGTAAATGTACAAAATCTTTTCAACTAAAACTCCTATAGTAAAAATAAATTCAATTGTCACTTTTAAAATACTGTCATTAAACATCTTTTGTTTATAAATTTGTAGTATTATACATGGCGTTTTTTAAATATTTTAAATTATTTTTTAAATCCATTGTAAAAAAATTTTTTCTTTGAACGTAGTGAGATACCTTAATTTTTTGCTCATGATTTTTAAAACACTCTGTATACTACAAATTTGAAAACAAAATATTTTTAAAGTCTTTATTTTAAAAGTAACAATTGAATTTATTTTTTGCATAAGCATTTTAGTTGAAAGGAATTTGTACATTTACTCCACTTTAATTACACCGCTTTATTTTGTATTCATAGGAACTGAATAAATAGCTGCTTCCCTTATTCCTGGATTTGTTGAATGTATATAACAACTATATATACTTTCTATTTAGTTGCTATTGAGTATTATATATTTTCTATACAGTTGCGATATACTATATAGTTCCTTCCGATTTCTATTAACTTTAGAAGAAGAAGGGCATTTGATTTACACCAAAATAGTTTTAGATTTATATTGTACCCAAAAAATAGAGTAAAATCTTCTACCATACTGACCATAATCTCCATGGCTGTCCACCGAGAAGTGCCCCAATACATGGCTTTTCCATGGTTGATTGCATGCGTGCAAGCCCGTACTACCTCTGCAAGATTAAAAAAAATGCATCACTCCAACAGATATTTAACACCTGTTGAAATTAGAAAATAAAGGACATATTATACAAAAAATAAAAGTATCACAGAATATCATATATCACAGAATGCTATTTCACAGCAAGGGTAAAGGTCAAAGTTTTACCAGAAGGATTCAAAATCAACAAAGTTGTTTGGGAAAGTTTTCTGATCCCAGACTGGTAGTTATTGTGGCCGTTAATTCGAATGGAATATGAAAAGAGAAATCGCCAAATTGGCGATGAAACATATTGGCGTTAGAACATCCAGGGTCTTCTCACCTTCTATGGGACACATCGGGTCTGTTCTGTTAATGTATACAATATCTACATAGTCCATCTGCAATCGTTGCAAGCTGGCATCGATGGCTGGAAAAAGAATTTAGTTCATTTAAATATTATTTAATAAATACAATTCGTATTAATATTCACTAATCATATAACAAAACTTCATTTGGACCTATTTGCCATCTTGTTCATCTAATTAGGACTTAAAATAATAATATCAACTCCAACATTAGCTTAGCATTATTTCATCAAACCTTTCCTTGTAATTGATTATATAGAAAAAATAAAGTTGCAAATCTAAGAATATACAAGAATTGCAATTTTAAGAATAAAATAATGTAAAACAGCGGGAATTTTTAGTTTAAAATCAATTTTACGCATATAACAAGGATTGAAATAACAATAATTCAAAACACTGTATAAGATTCTTCTAACTTTTGTAAACTGACAATAAAGAGAATATTTAATTATGGAATTTATACAGTTTTATGTTAAATGCAAAATCATTCCACAAATAACGTATTAATATCAAGTATCGTTCATAAAAATGTGAAACTCCTTATATCATGCAAAACATCAACAATTTTTGCCTCTTTTAAAGGTTTTTGCAGATTTCCAAATACCTTACGATTTTAAAAAAGGCTAGTATTGTTTTCTCATTCAAAGAAAATAATATTCGTTATATATATTAAATAAATAATATTCGTTATTTTAATCTGTGTTTTCTATTCTTATTGTACGACAGATAAAAATATGTGCATTGGATATAAAGTTCTATATTAATTCTTATAAATTAAGAAATTTCCATATTATGATTCATTTTGAAACCATTCTATATACATGGTGGTGGTGGTCTAATGCCCCTTGGTCATACCAAGCCCGAATGAGTGTGTAGCTCTTTCGAATGAAGGCAGAAGGGCGCGCTTTTCGTTTTTGACGAGCATTATTAGGGTGAGAGTACGACTTTGCTCGAACACTCAAGGCACAACCTTATTTATTGCAATGTCGAACTCATTCATCCATCCACAAGTCAGTCATCCCTGATTCAGTACCCCCAAAGGCATCATTTGTTATGGGAACTTGGAGGACTTTGCAGTCACGACATATTTAACGTGAACAAACTACAATTAGACAACACGGCCTATATGCATTAATATCAGTAATAGAAACGTTGTATTTTCCGAAACCGAGATGGCTATGTTGAAAATAAATTTTTGTTAATATTATTTGTTATTCACGGATAATAAAAGTTTACGGTAATGCATATTCTGGATCAGCTAATGGGGATATTAGACATCTCCGAAATAATATAATTTTGTCAGTTTAAAAAAGAAGCAAGACAACATACGTAAGCATGGAATTACACTGACGTATCAGTAATAATCACGGCAAGTAAATTTTAGTATTAACTCTTAATAGCGGAGGTGAAAATGTAGGGCGTAACTGAGGAAGTTCGGTCCACGAAAACACATTTTCTTCAATCCCAAATCAAATTTTGTAGTGAATTTATTAGACTGAAAATCATCCAATATATTCTGCAGACATTTTTCTTACTTTATAATAAATAATACTAAATACGAATGGATAATACTAAATGACCGGACCACTGTAAAAGCAACATTGGCGGGTAACTATGATTCAATCTTTTGGGCAAAATAATAATAAATAAAAAAAACAGAAATAGAAGAATAGAAGCTTCAATGGCTATCCTAAACTCCTTTATTATAGAAGATCTCAATAAAGACAAGTGTTGTGAATATTCACATGATTTCTGATTTATTTTGTAAGTTCATTTATGTTTCTACAGCAAAAACAAGCTACGACACAGATCTTAAAAGCAGAACGTTTTTTAATAAAGAATTCACGTGGACGTTGGAATATCTACACGTCAATGAACAAATCTTTTTAACACCATTGGGGATGAGAAGCATGTTTTCATGGGGTTTTGATGTTCTGCTTATTTTTTTATACCTAGAGTTTTTTCTCTCGATCGAGAAGGAAAAGATAACGCGATCAGGTGTTGTTGATGTTCTACACAGCTCTTCCATGTTTTTTTTGTTTTTATTTTGCAGTTGTTTGTTGTCTTTGTTCTCATGTATTAAGAACAAAAGGAAAACGGAGCTGTAACATTGTAATTTTTTAATGTTTTTATTCTAGAAACACAACGACTGCTTGGAAAATATGCACAAATTAAGTTGTCTTTTTTTTCCTCCGTTCTAAAAAAATCTAGCTTGTTGTACATAAAATGCTCACAAATATTTACAATAAAGAAAAATATCCTTTCTTTTTTATATATTTGTTATTTTTGGAAATATTTAGTCTTCAAATAGGCGACATTTTATCAATATTTACAAGATGTTCAGTTTTTTAAGAATTGTCCAAGGAATTTTAAATTTATTCTTAATAAACTTCGGAAGCTTTATATTTAGGAAATTAGTCAAACACTTTCTTTTGAAGAGAAAGAGTTTTCCCATAATTCATCTTTAAATTAAAATAAGAATAGCAAAAATCTATAAAGAACTGAAAACTCATTTTTCGAGAAAGGAGTATTAATATAGTTTATTATCCTATTATATTGTATCAGTTGCAATAAAACATTCAATAAAATTTCAGACAAATGATTTTAAAGGATTAATAAATAGATTTTATTTTATCATAACTTTGATATAGATATTCAAATTGACATTAATTAAATATTTAAAGTAACATTATTTGTTATCATTAATATTTGAAATATTCAGGACACAACATGAACTCGCGACCCCGAATTGACGGAAGATACACAGAAAAATTTGATCGGACCGCAGTAAAGCAATATTTAAGGGAACTGTGCTTATGTTCTAAGAGCAATCACAGGCCAC
>JAPMOQ010061908.1:639562-694008 GCA_026543055.1 Argiope trifasciata
ATTATCCTTTAGCGACCGAATGTATGATGGATCAACTCAGAGTGGCAAATACTCATTATCCTTTAGCGACATGACTTGCTCTCAAGTGTTTGGTTATGAGTGCCACCAGGAAAATAATGGAGAGTCGAATGTCACATTGCACCAACGGATCCACTTATAGGGGTCGTTATATGAAACGGCAAAGGACAGCTTCAGTTCTACAGTACCTCTCGTTCGAAGGCTAAAATTATACGTACATGATTCCAGATTACGCCTAAATGATCTATGTATTATCTAGTTATATTTCCTGTCTTGAAGCCATTTCAGTACTCATGGTAATATACGAGCCAAAAGTCGTTGGCTAGGGGGTGCAATAGATACTGTCACAATGTATGATCATGTCATAAAGGATAATGGGTGGCATATACTCATTATCCTTTAGAGCCCTGATCCGTACTGAAATCTTTGGTTATGAGTGCCTCCAGGAAAGTTCTCGTTAATCGAATACCACATTGCCCCGATGGATCCACGTATAGTGCTTGATTTCTGAAATTATCTATTATTTAATTATCATATTTATATATCTATATCATATATCCATATCTATCATATATCTATATCATATATCAATATCTATATCTATATCATATATCTATATCTATATTATATATCTATTTCTATGTCTATATCTATATCATATTTCATTGACTTCAATGATATACCTATGCCATTGAAGTCAACTGAGTATTCACGCTAATATACTAGGGGTAACTGCTACATATGTCGCTTAATTGCCACCTATGTCGTTTAACAACCACATGTGACGCTTAATTGCCACAAGTGCAGCTTATCAACCACCTATGTCGCTTAACAACCACATGTGGTCTCATATGTAGCTTCATTACCACTTATGTCACTTAATTACGCCATATGCTGCTTAATTTCTACTTATGTTGCTTAATAAACTTTTTTAAATCCCTCCTCGTATGTGAAAGCTTCTTAACTTGGGAGATGAATTGCCAACAAAGCAATAACAACTATTTAATATTAATGAGATGACGGAAGTCATTTGTTTCGTCAATTATAAACATCATTAATTTAATCACCAAAAAAATAAATATACGAAAAATTCAATGTATATTTATTATTATTATATGTGTACTTACGCGTAGGGGAATCAGATGACAATAGATAGAAAAAAACACTTGCAAAATCAAAACGGGAGGTTTTTGATTTGGAGAGAACAACTAGATTGGTTTCCAAGAAATATTCATCTAAAATTCACATAGACCAATCAAAATGTCACGTAAAAACATGGTATTTTCTCTAATATGAAAGAAAACAGCTCTAAACATTTTTTTAAATTTTATTTCGGTGGATGGTTCCGGAAATATACTCATGCCGGGAAAGGCATGACAGAATCAAGAGTCGCCAAGAGCATTAATTCGAAACTTGAAGAAGTTTTTAGAAAAGTTTTGAAATGTAGAAACATTTATCATCGGGTTCGTCCCTCAGGAAGTTAAAGTCATGATTTTTAAGACAACTGGAAAAGGAATGCAGAATGTTGACAGTAGTTTTTCTTCTGGTTTTTTTTTTTCAGATTAACGTTGGATACATATATAAGAATGTATGGAAATGGAATGTATATGGAAATAATAAGATATATCGGGAGTGATGGGATTATGTTGGTAAATGAGTTCTAATCATTTTGAAGAGATTTTAAAATGACGCAATTAATCCGTATTACATATATAATAGAATGACAGTTAAAAGAAATTATTTGAAATGTTTTTCTCTAGAATGTTTTAATCATATATTAATTTAAGATTATTTTCTGAAATTCTATTTTTTAAAAATGTAATATAAATTTGCATTATTAAAAATGAATAATTTAGGAAATCATTTCCTTAAATGGATTTCCTACATTGCATATATATTTCAACTTGTTTCAAATGTTGTTCCGAATTTTGTTATAATGTCTGAAACGATCATTTTGTTCAAAAATTTTTCAATGATTCTTAAAATAAAAATAAAAAAAGATTCCCGTTATAAACCGACATTAATGAATAGTTCAGATAAACTAAGTTTAAGTATTTTCAGAAACTTTTTAAAGAAACTGATTATAAATTTAAATTAAACTCACTGAAAAGTAGAAGAAAGAAAAATAAGTCAGTTTTTTTTCTTCTTCATTTTTTTCATATTTTTACGAAAAAAACTCCAGAAAAATGTAATTCGTGATATTAAAATTATATAAAAAAAACTATATTAAAAACTATTAAAATTTGATATCTCTCTCTTTATATATATATATATATAATTTACCGATAAACATTTGGAAATTTAAAACTGGCAAAACTATCTACAGCTGAAATGCCCCCATTAGCTGGAAAATTTATAGTCCTTGGATAAGGAATGATACGAAAAATGTTGTTTGTCTTTAAAATGAAATAATAACAGAATGTGGAAGGTACTGATAAGAGTTGAGTATCTTCAAGCCTCAACGAGCAAACTAATTTTTCACAGGAGGCCCTCAAACTATTCCAGAAATGTTTAAAGCTATAAATCTCTTTTTGTCAGGACGATCAACAGAAATAGGATTATTTCGTAAATTTTACTACTGAAAATATTTATTCGGTTCAAAGCGTTTGCTGTATTATATGTTACTTTGGGTGTGTACACTTATAAATTTCCTAATATTTTTATTAGGAAATTTATAAGCAAACATAAATAATCTATTAATGATAAGTAATCTTGTGAACATAGTTTATAAGTAATCTAGTTTTTATATAAGCAAAACCAGGTTACAAAAATATAAAATGGCTATAAAACGCTCATTTTAATAAATAATTTATTGGTTCTGTATTGCTGAAGAGATCTAGAATTTAATATCTTCTCAATGAGTTCAGTTTAATAAACAATTCCACTTTTACAAATCAGAACACTGTAAAAAAACAAGTTCTTAATCCATGAACCAAATGCCAGTTTCTCATCTTCTATATATCAGCTATCTAGAAGGTAGCAAGGAAAACCATGCCATATCATTCGAAAGGTTGCAAAAAATGGAGGTTCTGCAAAATTGGGATATTCTACAGTTTAGTCAGAAATTCGAATCTCAACTTTGCTATACTAAAGACTTCTATAAGAATTTCAACAAAATTTTATGGATTGGACAGAATAGTATCACTATTAAGGAAATTGAAACATATGACCTCACATTTCGCAAAAGCATCCATTGACCTTGTAGAATATTTATTCTTGCGTGATAACTAATTTTATCTTTACCATGCCAGCATGACGGTATAATTTTGATGAAAAGTCTTCCGGAAAATTCGGTCGTTTTTCTCTCTAAATATCATTAATATTTGATTAATACTGCTCAATAAAATTGATTTAAGTCTTCTTAACGCACAAGAGCTTGCTAAATCATTCCAATGCTAGACCAATATCCATATCATCTGTCCAGAATTAAGAGCTTTGAGTTCCAAAACTATTTGATTCCTCCTTCAAATAAAGAAATTAAAATCAAAATTTCAGTTCAGATAAGAAGGAAATTGTCTGCGCCTATACAGTCTTCAACGTTTGACAAAAATAGCCTCTACTAGTATTGTTCATCAGGATTATATTGTAAAGTCTACATTGTTTTGGGGATTTAAAACCAAGATTATTTATCAGTAGTTCATCTTTATCTATGGCAATCAGATTATGTAGAAAAAAAATAAAGAATTAAATTTGCTTAGAATTTTATGTTAGAGAAAACGTTTCTTGATTAAAATGCTATCAACTATATCAGGCATATCATAGGTTTTAATCCAATTAAATGATATATGAGAATATGATGTTCACCTATTCTTTAAAAAAATAGTTGATAAAAATATAGTTATTTAAATGGATTGAAAATACTGTTGTAAAATGATGTTAGAAATTTTCAAAATGAAATAATATCTGTATGAATAAATTTTTAGATTAAGAAATAAAAAAAACAACTTTATAAAAGCATATTATATTTCTTCATACCAATATTACGATTAAAAATAAAAATCTATAGCAACCAAAGTGCGAAATAGTTAAAACTTTAAAACGTTAGTTGGGAAAAAAATCTCATCCATTCAGTTTCAGGAGTTTCTTTCAGCTTTATTTGCTAACGTAATTAAATTTTGTTAACTTTCTCAACTTTGATAGTATTCCTAACGTAATGGAATTTCAACAGTTACTGGCACTGATGCCTTAAAAAACTATAAACTACTTTGAATTTCGAGATGTCTTAAACAGCTGTCAAATTCGTTAGGAATAAAATTTAGAAAAAGTTATTAAGAAGTAGATGATCTGTTAAGTAGTTAAGTTGGAGTTCTGTTAATAGAAGTCTGGTAACAAAAATTTGCGATTGTAATAAAGCTCACCTTCCCCCTGCATAAGCATCTGCAGTGTCGAAGATATTGATTCCATGGTCATAAGCTGTTTGGACAATTTCTTCTGCTTGCTGAAAAAAAAATGAAAACAGACGTCAATATTTTAATTTAAGGTATCCGAATACATTCGAAGGAACATTTTTGAAAAATTGGAATTTTGAAAATTATACAAAACTATGGTTTTTAGATACATTGTCAATTATAATACAAAAGACTATAAATACAACAAGATTATTTGAAAAAATAATATATTTTGAGAACTAAGAAAATAACGCGAAATACTATAGTGCATAGTACAAAATACATAGAACAGAATATAAATACATAATACATAATATACTATATACTATACTGTATAATAATATAAATATAATATACTATATAATAATATAAATACATAAAGCAAAATACTATAAACACAACAAAATTGTATAATATATTTTGAGAGCTAGGGAAATTTGCAGTAAATCTTAATGGAATTGAACCGAAACGTTTAACACTCTACACAAATTTGTAATGCAGCAATCTCATTTTTCTTTGCGCTCAAACTATAAAATATCATGATGAATGAAATGAACCAAAATCTAAGAAACATTTTGTGATGCAAAGAAGTGTTGGGTAAAAAAATACGTACATATGCATTTTTTTCCAATAAATTCGCAACTTACTTTTTTATAATAACACCTCTAAATGAAAAAGTGTTTCACCAAAAATAAAACTTTTGGTTCGTTTCATTGCCCATGCTATTTAAAAGACATGGTGAAATTTTAAGGTAAAAAGTTCAATTAGTTTTTGAGATACCATGCTAATGGTGGAGAATTTGTATGGAAATTAAAGTTTTGAGAAAATTGAAGAAACATTTTAGCTGAAAAATACATTTTGCTGAAAATTCTCTTGGATGAGAGGTCAGGCCTTCCTTTTCCTGGACAAGATAAAGGACTTTGGAAAGAGGAAAGTCTGAATTACAAGAAATAATAGTAATGAAAAAAATTCGCAATGTGGTTGATAACCAATGTTTTTAGCTTAGTCGGATACCAAAAGGAAAAGTGCTCACACTAATGTTATTTATATATTTATATACAATATTGTATTGTATTTTCTCTTCAACATGGTAGGGAAAGGTAGCTATGTTATTTCTAAAGAAACTTAAACGATCTTAATAAAGAAAAATAATCAACATTCATTAATATTTGTCAAAATATTTATTTAAAAAATTGAATCAACAAATTATATTATGATAAGGTATTCTACCAGCTTTTAATAGAACTGCTATTACTTAATAACTTCAGTACCCACAAGAAATAATAATAAACAATTAATCATAATATGATTTTAAAAATTTAACTAGCAGCACTTTTTATTAAGTGCCATAAAACACAAAAAATTAAATATTTCATTTTTAATCACAGATCAAAATGAAGTAAATTGAGTTATTCAACTAATATATATTCAAATCGATTTTTTAAATCACAATCTTAATGATTTTTATTTTTCTATTTAGTTTTATTACACAATTTTCCGAGCTTTTTCATATTGTATATAATTTTTTTCCTACTAAAAGTGTTCCTTCTTCTGTTGAATACCAGCCTATGTTTTTCAAACACCTTTACATAACTGCTTCACTTTATAGCGCATTTTGTATGCATCCTAAATGCCAACAGTTATTATATATCAAAGGTTATTACGTTAAACAAAAATGTGAATAGAATAATATTAATAGTTAAATAAAACGATATATTTCAATGTATTAAAAGCAACATATTCAAAGGAGTACCAATATGAATTTCTGTTACATACACTATAAAATTACCCATCAAGTTTAACAGTTAATAATATTAAATTAAACTTCTCTAAAACAATCGAGAATATATCGACAAATTAATTACTTTTTAAATACTCAAAATAAGGTATCTTACCAGCTTTTAATGGAACTGCTATTACTTAATAACTTCAATATCCACAGGAAATAATAATAAACAATTAATCATAATATGATTTTAAAAATTAACCTGGAGGCACTTTTCATTAAGTGTCATGAAGAAACAAAAATTTTAATATTTGATTTTTTTTATCCCAGATCAAAATGAAGTAAGTTGAGTTATTTAACTAATAACTAATCAAATTATCTTAATTGTAATAACTAACAAGCAAAATAAATTTCCTTTCTTAGTTATTTTTCAAAAAAATTATTTGCAGGGTAATCAAGAAATAACAGGAGATGTTCGAGAACTGTAGCGTATTAAGCACTGAGCGAAATATAACAAAATTTGGTCACCACACACATTAAAGCATGCGGTTTCAATTGATCTATAAAAATCAGTGCCAAAAAATGATGATGTGGGAAATCCTAGCCTGCAAATTCTCAATGTGTGGAAAAAGCATATATAATTGCCAATGGAAGCAGTTCATAACAACACACCAAATGCCATTGAAAAACGTATATTACAGCAATTTACAAATACCAAGTGACATCTAACATGATGTTCCAATAATTGCATACACTACACGAGGCTTTCGAAGGTGGATCACAACATATCGGCATTTACTCCTCTAACATGTAATGCTACTTGATCTTTTGGGGGTGGCGGTGGGTCTAATGCCACTTGGTCATACCAAGCCCGAATGAGCGGAGCTCTTTTAGAATGAAGGCAGAAGTGTGCGCCTTTCGTTGTGAACAAGCACAGTTGAGGTGAAAATACGATTTTGTTCGAGCACACGGCACTTTTTAGGTGGTGGTTCAACTCATTTATTCACTCATTCATCCATCTGCAAGACAATCAGAATTGAGATCCCAATCAGTGATAGACTCATTTCTGATTCAGTACCCCCAGAGGTGATGGGAACTTGGAGGAATTTGCAGTCATGACCTATTGAACTGCCATAAGCCAACACGGTGGTCTTTTTCGAGACGAGGACAGAACTCGCTGCCTTGCGGTTACAACACTGATGTTCAACCAACAAGGCTACCATTTAATCTTTCAACATAGGAATGCCAGGAATATGCGCTTGATACACAACGCCTTTTAAATGGAACAGAACCACCACACAAACAGAAATTGCTAAGATATAATATTGTATGGCATTGATCAATATTCTTAATATTGTTTAGTATTGTAGAATATTGTTCAATGTCATATAATATTGCAATATTGTGCTACAGGCTGTGCTATCGGATTGGTGAAGTAATAAATGGATGGAGGGGTCAAGTTAAACATATGGTGACTATGGGTTGAATTTACAGGAAAATGAGAACTCTAACTTAAAAGAAAAGATTGATAAATTACATTGAGAATATCTGTGTGGCATGTATCAGCAAACAAACAATCACTGTAGTGTCAGAAGTCTCCAGCGTCCTTCTGGGAGTGGTTAGACCTCAAGAATTCCTGTTGTTCCAAATCTTCCAACCATTCTTCTTAGGTCAGCTATGGTCACCGGTCCTCTATGAATCTGTTTTAACAGACGGTTTTCACAAAGAGAAACATTGGCACTTTCACCCCTCAGATAAAACTGTTAATTTAAAAGGCTCTCTCACGTAGTGACAACGCAATCGACGAGTGAGTTCCTGCATAATGTCTTAAATTCCTATAGTTTTTCCTTTAAAAACACACACACATTCTACTACAAAATAAGAGGTAAATTTCAAGAGATAATTTTTTGAGTTTTAAGATGATGAGAAAAATATTTTGATATGATTAGTATTCAATAAAGTTATAGTATGTTTTTTTTTTGAATTTTAAGATGATGAAGAAATTATTTTGATGTGGTTAGTATTCAATAAAGTTACGGCCGAAAAACGCGTAAAGTTTTACCTAATTATTAATTATTTAAACCTTTTAAAAACCTGCTCAAAAGTGGGCATTGTTATCCTTCAAGGTATATAGCACGCTCCTGTTTAGCTCTAGATCAAATTATGTGGTCTGCATATAGCTAAGACTCAAGGAACACACTTCAGCTCTCAGACACGCGTATACACACACACACTCATATACTCGCACACACACACATACACATGCACAATTATATACACGGGCACGCTCTCATACACATGCACGCACACATAAACATGCACTTATACACATACACACTGGCGCAAACATCTTTATTATAGGTAAAAATACATATAAGTAATGGTATAAGTGATAAAAATAATCTTTTAAAGAGAAAATATAGGCCCTTTTAAATACAGATTACACTTAAATGATGGATGCTGTTTTAAAATTTTCATAATCTATCAGACAAAATAATATTTTTTAGAAATCACTATTCATGTTGCACACAATCTTTGCTGTTATTGTTTTTAAAATTTCATAATAAACAAGCTTATTGCAAATAAACATTTACAAACTGAGTATATGATAAAGTATTTTAAATGTTAACTTAGGAGAGCAAAGCTTTTAATGTTTTTAATGTTCAAGACAAAATATATTTTCCTTTACCTAAACAAATTGCTTTGTGAATAAACTGAATACCTCATTCGTTGCCACTACTTCAAATACGGTTCCACAGTGATAAATTCCAGGTTCATTTCACAAATTGATTTTCTAGACAGTTTCCTCTGTCCTGCCATCAAGGGAGTCTTTCCGCATTCCAGCTGGCCAATGGCCCATTGTGTGGAATGGCAAAATGCCAGAGCAGCTGGCTAAACTTTCAGAAGAGGCGCATTACCAGAGAACGGAATTTTCAAAGCACTGATGCACTTTCCATTACCGTTCACAGACAGAAGATTCGGATACACAAATATAGAATCAGGATTCACATCCGTTGTCTCAGAGAACAAATGCGATATTTTAAAATGTTTACCATGTAGGTTTATTATGCTGAAAATGAGTGAATGTTAAAAAGGAGTGGCAAAATATCTGAGAAGCTGCCTAAGCTTACTGAAGAGGCGCTAATTTTCCAAACCATTGATGCACTCTCCATTACTATTCAAGGACAGAAGATTCGAATAGACAAGTATAGAATCTGGATTCACGTCCATTGGCTCAGAGAACAAATGCGATATTTTAAAATATTTAAAATGTAAGTTTATTATGCTGAAAATGAGTGAATGTTAAAAAGGAGTGGCAAAATATCTGAGAAGCTGCCTAAGCTTACTGAAGAGGCGCTAATTTTCCAAACCACTGATGCACTCTCCTTTACTATTCAAGGACAGGAAATTCGGATAGACAAGTATAGAATCTGGATTCACGTCCATTGGCTCAGAGAACAAATTATTAAATGACTGCCATATAAGTTTATTATGCTGAAAATGAGTGAAAGTTAAAGTGGCAGAGCAGCTGTCTAAACTTACTGAAGAGGCGCGTTCCCAGCGAAAGGACTTTTCTAAAGTTTTATTTACCGTCTAGATTATTAATGAATACAAAATAAAAAATTTAAAGTATGGATATAAATTATTCTAAAATGAATTATCAAATAATTGTGGCAATCTATATATGATATTTCATGAAACAAAGGGATTATAAATTTATATCCTGACTTTGAAAAGCTACTAAAAGAAAAGAAAAGAAAATGTAGCTTGTTTAAGAAAACAGAAGTTATAAATATCTTTTGAAACTTGAAATTTAACATAACATTTGAACTGAAATGTCTTCCCACAATAAGCATTAGAGATTGTGTATCCTTTCGTATTTTACTTAATTATTTATTTGATTTTAATTGTAAGAAATGTCTGCAGAATGGTAAAAAGATATGGATTCCTTTTTCAGAGAAACGTATGTATTTATTTTTGTATTGTATGCATTTATTTTTTGGAGTAATAAACAAATCCAAGTGTTAATGAATAATTATGCATTGAATTACTTTTATTAGTGTTTAAAAGTTTCAATTCGCACTTATAAATGTTCATTGATAGCCTCCTTAAAAATATGAAGGAAATAAAAGGGATATGAATTCTATTTCATATTTTATCAGCATTTTTGTTGTGTTAATTTGAAAGCCTGCATAAATGCATGTCTTAACTTTGTCAACGACTTTTGGAAGTTTAACATTTAACACTTAATAACACACCACACCTGCGTTTCTAGAACTCATGTTACCCCTTTCCGGTTTCGTATAGATGTAGGTGGACTACATTAAACAAAAAAAGTACACGACAATTAAGGGGAAAGATACAGACATATGACAAAATGCATATGCATACAACATAACAGGAAATGGTAAATGATAGAAATAACTTGAGTTCAATAACACTGAATGAATGAACATTTCAATGTACAGTATGAATGCAAATATAAAGAGGTTAAAAATATTAGTTACTTGAGGGGGAAGAATAAATTATGGATCAAATGCGAGGTGTATTAAATTGTGTTCTAAAAAATAAGAGTTAATATCATGGAATTAGCACTCCTTGATCCATTAGGAATATAATCATGTTTATGTTTTTTTTTTTGGAAAATGGATTGTCAAGGACTGTTGTATTTTGTGAACAAACTCTTGTTAGATGTAGAATAATACAATTCTCTCACATATCTAGTACTATAATACGATGAATGGTTGCCAAGTCGAAAATCGCCCCAGAATTAATAAACTCCGGTAAACTTGGGGGTCTGGGGTTTTTGGCCACGAGGAATCGATTGGTGCCGGTTTTGAAGCGCTACGGTCGAGCAATTCGGAGTTACAGATAGGATATTTTCAAACTTTATTAGTTCGCCATAATGGCTACTTAAATTTTCAAGCGGTAACGTGCTGCTATCTATAGCCAATATGGCGAACTAATAAAGTTTTAAGTTTATGCTGTTATAGGTTTATAATATGTTTCTTATGTATGTATATATGTTTGGTTTTTCTAAATAAATTTGTCAAAAATATTGAACTTCAACACACTTCAATCTTTACCTTTACTTTACCTTTGCATAGAATAGTTCCCTTTCCAAACTCTAACCTTGTTTAGAATAGTTTACAATGGTGCACTTTAACCGGTTATCTTTTCACCAATGGTTTCAGAAATTTTCTTATGGCATGTATTGTTTTGATAAATCACAATTGAAAATTTAAATCTTCGAGTTAGCTTCGATACCTGTTTTCTCCGAGCGGAGCTCGGTCACCCGCTGGTGAATTTAAATCTACATCCTTTTTAAAGCTTCATGCTAGTCATGCAGAAAAAAATGTGGGATGAGATATTGTACAACTTTAATGCTGACATTTTTATAATAAGAAAACCATCCTTTGGGAAAATATGGTAAAATAGTGAGGAAATAAGCAGTAGTTATAAAACAACTATAAGCAGTTGTACATAAAATAAAGAAATAAGCATATTCACTTCAAATGAATTTGTTGTTGTGAGCAGAAGTCACAATATGTATCACAATTATTCAATTGTTTTTGGGGATAATTATGAAAATTGCTGTAATTAAGACTAGTTAGTGAATTAATTAGTTTAGAAGAAAAGTCACAGCTCAATGAGCCCTTCAGAATGTGATAATGGAATTAGAAAACGATGAAATGATAATTTTTGGAAAATTCACTCACAGTTATTATATCCTAATGACAAAATAGATTCGATATTCTATTTTTTTATAATTTGTTTTTGATAAAAAAAATAATGCGCATCGAAGTATTTTACAAAATAAAACATTTTTTAAGTACCTGATTCATGGAAAGCAAACATATTTAAAATAATTTCCATCGGACATTTTGGAATAAATGTTTCCATGCTTGATAAATAGGCCATGTATTTAAATTTTTTTCATTATTTTCATTTCAATGAATGTATGACAAGAATTTACTCGCTTTACTTTAGAATTCAATAATAAACTATAATTACTATAGTTATTATTGTTTATATAGTTGACAACCTTTACTATAAAATATTGAAATGATCTTATGTCATCTCTTACTTTGTCCCGTTGCCTTTTTAATTCAATTAGTTTGTTTTATAATTTATAATTATCTTTCTTGTGTTCAATTTTCTGCAGTCACAGTCAAATCTTTTAATCAATTTACAACTTATATATGGCAAAGATTTCTTGAAAGGGAAGAAAATATATCTTAAAATTGGAGGAAATAACATCATATATATATAGATGATATTTTGTTTCAGAAAATAAAGAAAAGGGCATTTCAGAAAACTACAGATATGGATTAGAAGATTTGTCTGTGACTGTAGAAAATTGAACACAAGAAAGATAATTATAAATTATAAAACAAACTAATTGAATTAAAAAGGCAACGAGGCAAAGTAAGACATAAGATCATTTCGATATTTTATAGTAAGGATTGTCAAGTCTGATACAGAGTTTTAAAAAGAAAGTAAATTTTTTAATATAAAAAAAAAGAAATTTTACTTATTGATTTGACTTTTTTTTCGTGAAGGAGTTTTCTTTAAAAAAATGAAAATTATACGGAAAGTTTACTAAAACAAAATTTAAGAATGCAATTATTATGAACAAAAATTAAGAATGCGTTTTTCCAAAAACAATCAGTAGAAAAAATTGAAAAGAATATATTTTTTTCCAAAAACTTAAATAAGATTTTGAGTAACTTGAGAAATAGTATCATTATAGATAAAATTATGATTATAATCATAAAATTAGTTAATAAAATTATATTAATAAAATTTGATTTCTTCAATTTATTAGTAACTAGACGCCTTTGGCGACCAGCTGGTTCGCCAAGAGTAATGGGGTCGAAGATTTTCAATTAAATACTTATGTGCCTTGCTGTCTTTATAATTTCTCTGCCAGATATACTTAAACTTCGAAAGTCACGTAACACTGATTCACTAAATTAATGATATAGATGTTGCAAACGATCATAGAAACCTTTGTCTTGTATTTCTTTTTTAGAAAACATAACATTTAATATTTATTTAATTTCATCCTATCACCTGGTGAATGTTACATTTTTTTAAATTTAATTTGCAGTCATAGTTAATTTATTTTTTAATTTGAATTTCTGTCAGTATGATTTCAACAGTTTAATAAAAGCTATTTTTTCCCTTTGCTCGTTCTTTATTTATTTTAGAAAATGTCACATATTATATTTCTTTTATTTTATCCAGTCATGTGCTAAAAGTTGCATTTCTTTAGATTTAATTTGTAATGATAGTTGTTGTTTTTTAGTTTGAACTTCCGTCAATAGGATGGCAACATGCTGATAAAACCTAATTTTTTTCCCTTGACGTGCTCGTGCAGATTAAATTTTATTGTTTTGTCCGAAATATATTGTTGTAAAACGTGGTTAAAATATTTCTTTAGAAATTCGTTAAAAATAGAAGCTTGCGTTATAAATTTAAAAAACTGATATCGTTAGAAAGCTAATTTTTTTATCTTTAAATTGATATAAAAATCATGTTTGTGCGATAAGATTTTCGGAAGTTATAGAGGAAAATCGTCGAAATTTCACTTAAATTTTAATTAATTCAAATTCTAATTACAAATTGGAAAAAAGGGCTCCGAGGTGCACATTCCCGACCTCCAAGGTATACATGTACCAAATTTGGTAGCTGTAGATCCAACGGTCTGGTCTGTAGAGTGCCGACACACACACACACATTGAGCTTTATTATAAGTATAGATAGTTAAACATTTAATAAATCAAATGCAATTGCTGTCACAGATGAAAAAAAGACCTTTTTTAACAACTATAAACTGTTTCATTTAAATCATTTCATTTTCTCACCATGTTAATAGTTAACTACAAAATTTACTTCATACATACTTGATGAACTACTTAATTAATTAATAGAATAGAATTTGTTTTAGTTGATTGTTATTTTATTTTTACCTTCTCCATGCGAGCTAATATTACTGTTATATCATAGATTGCATAGCAACATATTGTTAAAACCTGTTATGTTTCTACGGTTGCTTCATGGTTATGAAAATCATTTTACGATCAGTCCTATTGGATGCTGATCGAGTACTGAATCAGTTATCCCGGATCTTGTCTACATGGTGACAAGTTTGGCTATCAAATAGATATTACAGGAAACCAGAATTTACGCGACTCAAACAATAGGAATAAATATATGAGTTTGGAGAGGCCGTAGAGTGAAGATACGTGAATTCGTCTAGAGAATAGTGAAGAAACGGCGGTATAGTTGGATCAGTTCAACAAAGAACAGTGTTGTGCGGAGTTGAAGCCATTGTTGAATTGAGTTATGTGCCAAATCCTGTTGTCTAATGAGAAAGTAATACGTGTCGTGTGTGGAGTAGCCAACCGTGTAGTAGTTTGTCGGTAGTTGTATACAGCTAAAGTGAGGAGGCAATGAAGAATTGCAGAGGTTTGGTGAGGCCGTATGGGGAAGCTACGCGAATTCATTCTGGAGGCTTTGTATGCTGTGGTTGTTATTACTTACAGTTACTACTTGTGGGCTACTTTTTCTTGTGGTGTGCTGTTGCATGTTTCTTGTGTTTGATTCGGCTGAATATATATTAGTAATCTTTCTATTATTGTAGTTGTGTTCAGTGAACGTCACCGTTGCTTCCTACTGTAGAACTGTACATTTCATCGATCGATAAATTGTTAAAAGAATCTCGACGTAGGATTATGCCGTAACAATTATATACCATTATCATTCCACTTACTAATCCACTAAATTTCTAATTATTTTGATAACAGGTTTATTCACAGGAAATGCAGAATCACGAATCTTTAAAGAATATTCAAATTGTGGCCAATTAGACATACAGATTATAATATATGCGATCAGGCGAGAGAATAAATAGTATATCCCAGTGACTTTCAGATAAATAAACCCTTCCCTACCTATTTCCTTAAAATAGTGATCTCAATAGTATATCTAGAAAGAGATTCACCATAGCTTTAAAGATATTACATATTGAAATACTGCTTCAAAATACCCAATTTAATTTCATTGCGATGGTCGTTAGTATTATTCAAAAATGTGTGCTCTTAAACAATTCTTTAATGTATGAGATATATGAATTATTTATTTGCTCAGATGAGACAGACAGTAAATTACGACCGGATCAACCCATTTGTAAAATTATCTCTTTCAAAACAATCTTCGCTGCGAAATAAATGTTTAATCCTTATTAAGATAATGTTTACATTTGATACAAATTGGATTATTACATTCATTTAGCACGGATATCCTTATTTCGCGAGAATTCGGAATAAAGCCTATTTTCATTGCTTATGGGATTTATTCTTTGCTAAATGTTGTAGATAATACTTGCGATATTTCACAATTATTGTTTAAAAATTATCGGTAGGAAATTTAGAGTATAAACAATCAGAATTCAGATTCAGGAATCAGAAACAATGTAATTCAGATTGTTGATAAAAATAGCATTTAATCTAAAGTTAAAATATAGTATGAATTTCCATCAACAATTCACTATATTAATTTACTATACAGGATGATTCAAAAGTTATGAGAGGATTTTCGAAGGTAAGTCAGTTATGCTCAGAAGAATCAGTTTTACTCACCAGATCGCAAATTTGTTTTTCTTAAAGATTCACTGCGTCACTGAGTAAATAGTAAATAAAGCAAGATTTTCTTTATTTTTTCAAGTGGAAAGTTGCATTTCTAAGGAAAGAATCGCTAAGTGTGAGTAACTTTAAGCAGTGTGAAAACTCTTTTCCAAACTAGTACTAAATTACTTAGTAAGTAAAGGTTACTGTACTAAAAGTTAATATCCTATACAGGATGATTCAAAAGTCATAAGATGATTTTCTAAGGTAAGCCAGGTATGCTCAGGAAAATCAGTTTTACTCCTTGCATCGCATTTTTCTTAAGGATTCTCTGCCTCTCGAAAAATTAATAAATAAAAGCTAGATAATTTTCTTACTTCTTTTCGTTTCCACACGTGGAAAGTTACATTTTTTTCAGAGATAAATGGTGAATGTGAATCAATATAAGGGGCGTGAAAATTCACCTTCAACCCTGTATCAAATTATCTAGTAAGTGAAAGTTACTGTGCAAAAGGCTAATTTCCTATACAGTATAATTGAAAATTCATGAGAAGACTTTCAAAGGTAAGCCAGGGATGCTTAGAAGAATCAGTTTTACTTCCTGGATCGCAAATGTATTTTTTAAGGACTTTCTGCCTTTCTGAAAAAATTAATATATGAAGCAAGAGGATTTTCTTACTAATTTGGTTTTTTAAGGGGAAAGTTGCATTTCTACGGGAAGAAAAGGTGAATGTGAGCTACTGCAATTGTAGAGAAAACTCACCTTCAACCACAACGATATTTTCCATCACCCCTTGCAAACATTGTTGCTCTGCCCGTATCTTATTTCCCAGATTTGTTACTATTGGATGTCTAACAAAGAATAATGCTGAAAACATTCATAACATACTCAATTCTAGTAGTCATTTCATGTAAAAACGTGTCTCGCAACACGTAGCTTCCTATTTTCTTCCTTTCTACATAGGCACAAAAACTTTTATAGGTGTAGTGGACTAAATTTTCCAGTCCTATATTCCCATGCGAAAATCTCTGATTCATATGCTTCCTCCTGATTTACCTTTAACTTCTATTTAAGGACTTTTGACTAACTTTCTATAAATCAACAGACATCAACAGAAAATATTAGTATTATTTAAAATAGATTTTCGCATGTATTGTCTTTGAGATTTATAAAAACTGATTACTTTGGCAAAAAATGCCCTGATATTGCGACAATGGCAAAAAAGGTGATTGTTCTTGAGGAGATATTGAGGTACGGTCTTAATTACCAAGCTACAAGAAATAACTGAATTATTTTTAAAACATCATCTGCTGAAATCGGTTTAAAAATTTCACTCATATTGAAGGTACCAAAACGGGACGCTACAGGGTTAATCCATTCGATTGAGCTAAAAATAGAACAGGGGTGACCAGAAGTCCATCTATAGCGGTCTCTCAGACCCCACGTCTCTAGTTAAAGGTTATTCGTTATATGCTGTATTGATACATTTATGTATTTTATTCTGTATAGGATGTATCGTTACGTTTATGAAATTTCTGAAATTCCGAAAGCAAATCATTTAATCCAATAATTCATGAGGCTCTGAATTAATTCTAGAAGGGTGACAATTCTCAAAACACCATTAGTCTAAAATGTGAGAGTTAGCAAGCAAAGATCTGTTAGGAATAATGAGCGGCTAATTTCGTGGCAGGTTAGGAAACATTCCAATCCAATCAAGAGCAGGTGGTTTGTGCGGAATGAACAAATCAGACTTTGAACAGCGGAAATTGTGACAAGATACTGGTACATTGCTTATAAGACATAATGGTTCACCCGTAATTGCTTGTCGCTTCTCATAGAAGATATCTGTGTTTTGAAAATGCAATTGAGGATAGTTTTGAAAGATGAAACGATTTTTGAAGCGCGCCAAAAAGGATCTATACTACGACTTAGCTATTTCATGCTTCACATTCGCTTACACAGCCCCTTTTTACAGGAAGCACATTCACATTACTCACAGATAGAACACATAATAACAACCATGTCTGAACCGGGACGCCCAGATCAAGGGAAAGCACTCTATCCCTACGCCAGAACGCTGGCTCCATTAACTTAAACTTTTCATATAAGTAGTATTTTATAAGTTTCATATAAATAATGCATTTTAAGGATTTATAATATGTAAAAAAAGTTTTATAAATTAAAAATTAAAATTTCGCCAATTATTTAAAATATTGTAACATATTAGCATTAATGGAAATATTTATTAAATTTATATTATGACGAGAAATTTAAGAATGTAAATTAAGAAGGAAAAAAAACTATGTTTAAGGCAACGAATATTTAGTTGATGATTTCAAGAACGTAAACGTAATATTATTTATTTCAAGTCGTTCAAAAAGTATGCATTTAAAATGGAAAACAGCAAAAGAATAGGAAGAAATGTTTTTTTTTGGCATCATTTTTTTCTAGAAAAAAAAAAACTACATTTCCTTTTTTGACGTAATATTCGTCGTGAGGAAGGCTGTTCTCCTAATTTGATAAACCTTTAAGGCGAGATCAAAGGATTTAAAAAGAAAGAAAAGTCTTACATAGCTTTTCATAGATGTAAAAATGATTGTTCGAACCATCCACATGAGTTTGTGCTCTTTTAGTATGCATGAATTCGTAACAAACGTGATAATATGTTTTATTCAATTTTCATTGCACATAAGTTTTAAAAAAATGCAGAGAATAAGATAATATTTAGCAAAATGTGACTGAATTGTAGAGTGATAAATACATTCTTTGCAAAAGGGTCATATGGAAAACTTTTATTTAATTTCTTTTATGCACATGGAATTTCAAATTTGAAGTAGGTGAATATCGAAATAGTGGCAATATTGCTTTAAAATGTGACGTTAATATAACTAAACTAAAGAAATAATCTCTTCTGTGCTATCCTAAAACAAATAAAATTTCTTAACAATTTGATGTTAATATTATCAAATCATTTAAAAAAGAATTTGTTCATTCTTGGAAACAAATTATGAACTGAATAATTTGTGGTACTATTTTGGTAAAAGGTAACACAAATTTATAATTTTCTATTTTCTCCGAATTAAGAACATAATGCTATTATTATGTAAATTTTTTTATTGTAGCATTTATAAAATATCCGTGTACCGCAAAGTATACCGCGAGGCTTACAGAATTAAGTATTCAACACATAATAAAAGAAAATACGAAAATTTAACAGATATGGAGGATTAATATAAGAATTAAATAAGAAAATATAAGTAAAGAATAATAATGTTGCGCAAACAAATTGGAATTTTGAACTTATTTTGCAAATTCATACTGAATATATATTTAGTTGTTATACTGAGTCTGAAATTAAAGCGATTTTAGATGATTCTGAATCTTTCAAGTCCCAAAGGCATATTAGGCAAAAAATTTGCCTAACTATGCCCATTTGAAGTCATATACTTTTTTCTTGAAATGAATAATTCTGAAAATTGCATTTTTTTACATTGAGATTTCCATTTCGCCATTTTAATTTCCTTCCCATTTATACTGAATTCGCTTTAAAGTCACTGCTGATTGGTCTGAGTACTCCCTATTGTTATTTTTTGTCTTAGGATATTCCTCGGAACTGCTAATAAAGAATTCGTTCATTCTTTTTTTCTTTTCGTTTTTTCAAATCATTATTTCTAGCTAGTATCTGGTTTAAATCCTAAAAGATTATTCAGGCAGCAAACATTTTCTATTAACGTTTGAAGCTGTCTTTTTCTTTGTGAACTTTATGTTCAATTCGCGTTTCATTTTCAACTCATCTTTTGTTCGATTTCTTTGTAATTTGTCTGAATATGTCTCTGAAAAAAAATGTTCAATAAAGGCATATTTTAAAAATTTAACTGCACATAGAAGCGAAATATGAGCATTCCAATTATCTAATTTAAATATCTTATAGGAAACCGAATTGCTTTTAAAGCTTTATTGTTGCCATTATGGGACAAATCTATCTGTTTAATGCCGTGGAGAAATCATAACTTTAGAAGTGCTCATAAGTCCTTTAAATGCTTGACATACGAATTTATTTTCCTAATTAAATGACGAATATACTAGCTTCCTAATTGGAATATTAACTATTATTTTAATTCCCTTAATAATAACACGTTTCAAGTAACTTTTTTCATTTTAAATTATTTAATACTTTTCACTTAATTGCAGATTAAAAATTACAAAACTCAATCATTCGATGCACGTCTCAGACATGTCATTGTATTCGAAAGGCTTAAAAATGCTCTTCCCAAGAAGGAAAACAACCGCACTAGCCAGACGGACGCTACCGATTTCTGACTCAACAAGGATCGTTTATTTGCTGATACACGTCTCAGAGTTGCCCCCAATGTATTTTATCAGTCTTTTCTTTTTAGTTAGTATTCTCATTTCCCTGTAAGTTCAACTCTTAGTCAGCATTTGTTGAAGTATCCTTGTTCCCCCCATCTAGTTATTACCTCAGAAAATTTGAACGCAGTCGTGTCGGATTTGACACCAATGGGATTCTCTCTTGTGTTACCAGCATGGTTTGTCGTCTCCTTCTTTCTTTACTTTTTATTTCTTTCCTTCCATTCTATGCCCCTCCAACTGATTAGTTATAGGTACCGGGGGTACAGGATGGAGTTGTGTTATGTTTAAAACCGTAGACAAATGACGGGAATGATTTATATTCATGTATATATTTTCCAGGAATCACCATCGCTTTATTAACTATTGAGATTATTTCCACAATTAGGTGGAACACGGTCTTATCAAACTAGTAACAAATTCCGGTGAGCCAATTTTTTATTAGTTGAAATGCACCTGTCATAAAAAGTAAACAATTATCTATTACATCTTTAGAAACATAGAATCCTACTTCTTCTTTTTGCATACAGCTGATCACCCCACCACCACTGAACATAGCAATATCGACAGGATTTGTTGGGGTCGACTTACATGGGTTGTCCAACCTTACATGGACCGATCAGTCAAACTAGCATTCTTTTCGGGGCAGTAAAGGACTTTCTTCCTCCCCATCTGCACTCTCACAAACAGTTGGAATGAAACTGTCAATCTTTAACATCATATCCTTCAGGGTTTTGAGATGACCTGGTACCATCACCACTGCACTTAAATCATTATTGACAATCTTCAGGTCCTTCCTTAACTCTGATATTTCCATACATTCCATTAGATAGTAGTAAACTGTACCAATTTCCTCACAAATGCATTTATTTTCTTGCGTTCTTCCAAATCTCTGAAAATATGCAGGAAATCTCCCATGTCCAGATATTATTTGGATTATAATTGGATGGTATCTTTTTATTTTAATTTCCAGATTATGAATAAAGTCTAAAGTGACTCTTCCTTTTTTGGACATATACCATCTATCAAATCATTGCTGTTTTATTTCTTCTCCCAATTCCCCTTTTAAAATACCACTTGATTTGGGGACAATAATATCAATATTATCTTTCTTATTCGCCAATTTCACATAGTGATCCACCTTTTCATTACCATATATCCCAATATGGGCCTTAATCCAATTCAACTCTATCGACTTGTTAATTTTGACACTTTTTACCTTTTCTTTTATCATCCCTATTACCTTATTACAATTGTGAGATGATTGTATGGCTTGTAAAACTGACAGGGAGTCGGAAAAAATTGAGCACTTCTATCCGTCCTCCACCCTTTCACAATATTCAATGGCCATTTTTAAAGCTTGTACATCTGCCTGAAAACTTGTTGCATGACTCGATAATATCACTAGATTTTTATCTATCTTTTTCCCATAGTAGTACACTACAATTGCTGCTCCTACATTATTTTAATCTTTTGAGCCATCTGTAAAAATTTCTATCTCATCCATTTTTGGGATCTTCATTTGAAAATTGTAAATAAACCATTCGGAAGGTTGTTGTTCTAACTTGTCGAAATACATATCATAATCTTTCTTGTTGAAGCATTTGTTTCCTATTTTAACATTATTACTAGAAGTCCTTATTTGAAATTTAGTGAATATTTCCGTTGCGCTGAGATCCATCGGCAAAATTCCCATTATCACTTGAAAGGCTTCTGTAGAAATGTTTCAAAATGCCCCAGACATAATGATCGGAGGGCTCCGTTGGATTGAATTTAATGTTGCTCTGATTTTCTTTAGATTTAACCTATGCCCAAATGCTCCCTGCCCAAAAAGAACAAATGGCTCAATGGCCCCAGTGTAGATTCTTCTAAGATGGTACTTTCTTTTCCTATAAAATTTATCCACAAATGCCACTAGTTTATATGTTAATACCACCACTTTTTTCTTGGCCTTTCTAAAATTCGACATAAATGTCAATTTACTGTCCCATGTAACTCCTAAGTATTTTATTTGATTAGACACATTTATATTGCTATTGCCCATTTTTATTTTAGGTGGATCAGTCAATTTTAAAAGTTCTAAAATTGTAATAGGCATTTGAATTGATTTCCTTTCATTAAACTCAAGTTTGTATACTTTGCCCCATTTTATTAGCCTACGAATTATTTGTTCACCTTTAGTTTCCAGTTCAACTTTTGTCCTTCCCGAGATTATTAGTACCACATCATTGGCACACGCTTGTATCAAGCAGTTCTCTGGAAGATTGATCTTAAATGCAGATTTCATAACCAAGTTTCAGAATAACGGCTCGCTGCATGAACCTTGTGGCACTCCCAATTATTCTCACCATCTTGGTAAATACATTTTCTTTCACTTAAGTAATCTTTAAGCACTGGAAAAATGTTGCTTGGGCAATTCATTTTTAAAAGAGCATATAAAATGCTTTTCCTGTGTACCGAATCAAATGCTCTAGCTACATCTAAAGATATAACTGTTGTTTTTAGTTTTTGATTCATCGCACTTTTTATTTTACTCCATAAGGCATTTTGGGCTGCTTCACATGAGTGGTTATGTCTAAAACCATGTTGATCATGATGCAATCTGTTTTATGTCGTTAATAAGTGTTGTACTCTATGAGTTATCAGTTTATCTAAGATATTACTTGCTGTTGATAGCAAACAAATTGGTCTGTAGGATTTAGGCTTCTCTAAGTCTCTATCAGTTTTAGGAATTAAAATAAGTTTTGCTACCTTCCACTGATTAAGGAAAGCGCCTAATTCCAAGCACTTGTTGTATAACTCTAGAAGAATAAAAGGGTTCTTTCTGTTAATTTCAGCAAGCATCTCCATTGGGATGTTGTCTAATCCAGGTGTTTTCTTTTTAGCCATTTTATTAATCGTCGTTCTTATTTCATTTATTGTGAATATCTTATCTTTTTCAGTTGTTTTATATTCCTCAATACTTTTCCTCATTTTCTTCTGTTTTTTACTTTCTTTTTGGGACTGATCCTCTTTGAAAAGGCATCTCCCAATAGTTTCAATAGTTTCTTCTGTATTTTTAGTTTTTGTTCCATCCTGCTTTTTGACACTATGCAATATGGTTTTCCTTTTCATTTTATCCGTCGCTAATTTTTAAGGTAGCTCAAAAGGGTTCATTCTCGTTATTTCGCTACATAACTTTTCAAAGCAATCACTTTTTTTCTTTCTTAACATTCCTCTGTATATTGATTCATTTTTTTGATAAATTTGTCTTCTCTTCATTCTCTCTTCAGTATACTTACATCGTTGGTCTCTATGTCTCAAGGCACTTGTCAATTTTCTCTGTTTCTCCAACTCTGCCTCCCACTAGGGGACCCTGAGATGATTTGTCCCTTTACTGTTTGATCTTTGGCTAATTCCTTGGATGTATTCTGTAAATTCTTTAACCCATAGTTCTAAATCTTTTTTCGATTTTATCCTTGGCATTGTTTCCATTATATTAGTATATTTTTCAGCCACTTGAGAACTAATTTTCTGAATTTTCCTTTTGTTTAATTTAAATGTTTCTGCTGAAAAAACTTTCTCACCTATATTAATTTGAAAATCCAAAAACCTATGGTGACTCAGAGTACTTTGGACTACCTTCCATCCCACTGCTCGGGCATGCAGGTCTTTAGTTGATAAGGTGACATCAATCCAGCTTCTCCCACGCGCAGATTGAAATGTTGGCAATGAGTTTGGATCATTCCAAATAACAAGGTTTTTCTTAAAAATGAATTCTATATACGAACCGACGTCATCTTGTGGTACATGATCGGGAATTTCATTTCCCCAAAGAGGACTGTGAATCTCCTCCTAAAAGTATGGATGGTGTCCCCAACTGTTCGAACAGATTTTCAAGTTCTCTGCTAATTTCTTCCTTATTGTGAGTCGGTGGGAAGTATGCCGATACCACAGTAATTTCGCTATTTCCCACTGACAAGTTGGCTGCTACTTTGTTTTCGCTAGTAAATCTTGTTAAAACAGAAATATATTGGTTTCTTACTGCTATTATCGCCTTCTCGTAAGGGTGAGAAATTATTATCCATCCAAGGGGAAGTCCTATTATTTTCCCTTTCATTTTATATGGTTCCTGTTACATGATAATATCTGGAAAGCTGTCCCCAAACAAATTTGGAAGTTCCTTTGTAGTATATTTACCCCTACCAATATTATATTGAATAACCCGCCAAAAAACATTGAGAAGCTTATTTTCCATAGTTCGTCTGTTTAATTAACTGATCTCTCTCCCTGATAAATACAGGGCAACGTTCCTATGTTGCAATATGATCCGTTCGAATTATAATTTTTGTTCTTTTGCGATACTCTTTGCAGTTTCTGCATTCTGAATTTCGCTTTGTGCAATTTTTATAGTTATGCAATTCCAAGCACATGGAGCAGCTTTCTTCTTTTTGCATACATTCAGATCGAACATGCCCAAGTTTGAGACATTTAAAACATCTAAGGGGTTCGACAAATTCTCAAAATCTATACGATCCAAAACCACACTGTAGTCTTATTTTATCTTTAATCATATGCAACGCATTTGGATCCAAATTTATGATCCAGTGAGTCGAGCTGCCTCTACCTTTTTTTTCCTAAACAGAACCCTTATATTCCCTGCAATGTCATTGCTTCGCTTGATTTGATTGAGAAAGTCCAATTCCTCCTCTTCTTTGGGCTTCTCACTCTTTTCCACATCATATATAATTATTTGAGGCATTCTAATCTGTGGAGTAGTAGCTTTGCTACATTTTGTAGATTTGTGTGGTTGTTAATTGCATCTTTTAACTTTATAACCATTTTCGATGTTTCAACCTGAACCAAAATTCCATTTCCCATTGCAGGCTTCAAACCCATAATTTTAATTCCCACCACCTTTAGGCTGATATTCGCTCCAATGTTTTTCTCAGTTTTATCGATGAGTCTATTGTCTCTGTAGTTGGTCTAACAACGAATGTCGGCAGGTTTGCTTTGGTCTTAGCAACGGTGTTGCTTCATTAGCATTTTCTTTCGGGTTAGTCATTTTTTGTTCTAATTTATTCCTTCCTTCTCCCACAAGCAGCTTCTTGGAGGCTTGGACCCTTCTCATAAAGGTTTGACCTGGTTTAAGTGAAGTTTTATTGTTTTCCACTGCTGTATCGTTTCGTTTTTTAACTACATTTGCGAATGTTGGTACTAGATTACCATCTGGTGAAGTCCTTTTGTTTCCTGAAGAATTTGATAAAACAATCAGAAATATATATCTCAGTTCTTCAGAAGCGTTACCCTCAATCTTAAATTTTTGGAGAATATTTTCAAATGTTTCCAATATACCCAATGGACCGAAGGGCTTCTCTTTTTCCTCTGGTGTAATTTCATTTTTACTTGCATCCGCACTTTTTGCCTGTTTAGCATTTGAAACCCCATTATTTCATTCTTTCTCTTTGCCTTTACAAGGAATGCATGGTATTTTATCTTTAAGGGTAATTTCCCCTGTTTTCGTTTTTAGATATTTCTTTTTCCGTTTTGTGTCCATTTTTATTTTGCTATTCGTGTGCATTGACGGGTTTATCATTTCATTTGAATCAAAGTCCGATGATTTTTTAAAATCATTATATGTTAGTCCTTTAAATTTTTTGATTTGAACAAGAGGGTCGGAGATTAACGTTTCCTCACCTTTTGGGGAGTGAAATAAATTCTCATCGTCAGTTACCTCTTCACTATTGTCAGCATAATTTTTCCTGTCCGTCCTGTTGTCTGATTCCATTTTTTTTTCTTTAAATCTAGTTAACAAAATAAAATTTTCATCTAATTAGATGCACTAAACAGAAAGATTTCCAAACCACCTTGTTGGAAACAAATATGAAATACCTTTAAAGTAACTTACCATAAAGTGAAATTTAAAATAAGAGTCTGCACAATAAAAACTTTGAATTCGGTAGAACAATATAAGAGTTCTGCAAAAAGTTCGCGCCCACAAATCCTAATGACAATTCAACTGTGAACGCTAGTACTTTAATAGCAGATGCAGAAAGTAAATAAACAACAAAAATGTCCGCCTGATAGGTGGGGGTCGCCACAAACAAAGTACTTCAAAACTGCATTTCACAACAAAATTCTGAAACAGTTTATAAAAATTTCAACATACTTCATTTTTCAGGATGTCTTCAACGCAAATTGAACAAAATTATACAAAAATATCCATTATCTATCTTCAAATTTGCTTTATTTCATCAGAACAATAAAATGCAAACTACCTCTATCGCTGCGGATCCATAGAATCTTACTGATTTATTTCAGTAAGAAAAACAACTCGTTTAGAAATTGCATGGAAATTATCTTTGGATGGACTTGCTGTATTCAAGCGATGGTCAGACCATTAGAAATATTCTTGATATACTGAATCAGAAAAAATATTCTTGAAATACTGATATTTTAAATAAAACCTTCCCACAGTTTTGCTGCTGAAACTTATTGTCATGAAAATGTAAATATCCTTCTTCTACAAAAATACACAATTTTCAGCCTCTCTTTTTACCATTTCGAGAACGCTACTGCCAATCAACGAATTGAGTTGACCAAAGTCTGATTGACCGAAAACAATGAAATTGCTTACTGTATTAATGAAGTGAGGAAAAATTTAATATGTGGGAAAACTAAGTGAATCACAGGGAATACAACAGAAGACATAAAAGGATGAAAGAAGTCGAAATTTTGCTTACCTCTTCGGAAAGGTTCTGGCCGAAAGTTACCCATGTTCCTAAAACAAGATGAAAGGAAATTTTATATAAATTATTTATTATATTTTACAATATATATATATATATATATATATATAACATAATTATTTATTTTATTTATTTATTTCCTATTTTTGTACAGTTTACAGTTCAATAGTTTCAGCAAAATTTAAAGAAATGATCACTTCAAAAAGCTTCTATGCAAAGGTAGAAAAAGAAAGGTCTTACCTAATCCAACACTGGATATTTTTAAACCAGACTTTCCAAGGTTCCTAAGAAAAAGAAAAAAGGGGCAATTTTTAGATTAATTGAGACAGATTTTAGTGATTAAATAAAATATCACTTGGAATTTATAAAATAGGAATAAACTGGAATCAAATCCAAACTATCTGGTACAGAAATATAGTCGTTGAAACCCATGTACAGTATCACTATTTTTTTTTTTAATATTGAAATAATCGGTTGAAAGTAATAAAAAAATATGTTAACCCTAGCACTCCGAAAAGTAATTCGATGCATGAATAGTTGCCAATTAAGAGGACTTATTTATTTCTCCGACAAATTAATATTTATGAATTTTTTAAGTTGAATTTTTAAGGACAATTTATCTACATAAAGGTTTAAAACTTTAAAGTATTTTTACGTCAAAATTAAAGAAATATTTTAAGTAAAACGGCAAAAGGGTGTACTGTCTTGAATGGTGCCTGAGAAGAGGCATCGGAATGCAAAGGGTTAATGAACAATTCATATTTATTTAATAAAAATAACAGAAAAAGCATTCGGTCCTCCTTTCACTGTGCATTTGAAAGATTTCATCATCAGTATCTATGATTCCACATTTATAAAAAACTATTGAATTCAAACAGCTCAGATAGCAAAGTTTAGTTTAGTTGCTATAGTTTAATTTAGTTAGTATGTAGTTGAGTTTGGATTTATTCGAGGCTAGAAGAAATACAAATATTGACTTAAAAGTTATAAATGAAATGCCAAAGAGTTGAAAAATCTTTTTATGTTATGAAATACCAATCAAGTATAATTCTATAAAGTGGATCCAATATTTAAGGAAAGTTTAGTTTAGTTTAGTTGTATTAACGTCCCGTTTTGAAGCAACTCTAGGACAATTTTGAGATATATCTCATCATTTTGAACCATGGTCAGATGACGAGCACGACACTTGAGTTGGCATCACCCTCTAAAAACTCCCACTCCACACCAGCGGATGGACGATAGCAAGCTTGAATATTCAGTTAAGTCTTTTTATCAGAAGGTATGCGAAAAAGAAAATTTCTCATCTCTCTACCAGTTTCTCTTCTAATTTTATATTATTAGGATTTTAATTTAGCAAAGGCCATATATGCCTATGCTGCACCAAACCTATGATGAATATATAAATGTATAGTAATAAAAAATTACAGCGAAAAAGGTTCTAAAATACATCCAATTCGTTTTAGGAAATGGTTCAATGCGTTGAAATCAAGTGGCGCACTATAAAACTAATCATATATGATGTGAAAAGCCTGTATATAGTAAAAAAAGAAGATACTAGGGGGAGGGCTTTCTACCAAAAAAACGTTAAGAGCTCAAATAATTGTGTTAAAAAAACTAAATGTCATCATAACCTCTTTTTAGACTTTCTAATAGGCTTGAATGCCATTTGTCTTATTTCCCGCGCTCTCACAGTAGTACTATTGATGTTTGCTTCGATTCGTCTTTTTTAATCCATTTTCTTTTCAAATTATTTAAAAGTTTTCTAACTGCTATATAGGGAAGGAAAGATTCCAGTTAAACTTCTGACAACCTCATATAACCTTCAGCTGAGGAGTTTTTAAGGCGGAAATATACTTGGCTACCTGCCAAGTCGTCCACAGTAGTGAGTCATACGCTTGAAACATGTGACATCATCTTTTTTCCGCGTATCTCACTACACATTTAAAATTGAATTTATCTTACTCTGATAAAAACTTTTAAAGAATTATGAAGTTCCAAAAGAATAACATCAAAATTTTATGCGTAGTATCTTAAATATGACCGTAAAATAATTTTCCACAAACCTAGAAAATATTAGCATTTTCGGTGTGAAAAAAACTAGTCATTTCAAGTAAGTTACATAGGTTATTTTAAAGATTTTTTATGAGCAAGTTGTTTGGACATCATCGCAATTCAAATACCCAAAAGATATATTGCCCCTCTTAAGGTGTATGCCACGAGCTTTGGTGAATATTTCCCTAATACCTTAAAATTGATGCACATAGAAAAATATAAATAGAAAAAAAAACATATCTTTTACTTTTATTGAAATGAGATTTGTTGTTTTTTCGATCGTAATTCATTTATAACTATTTGAATCTAACTACTCACTTAAACAGTATTTGAAAAAATAGGAAGAATTTTCATTCTATTTTATTATGACTAATTGAAATGACAGTCGAATAATATTATAAATCTCTATAAATAAAAATGAATGTTTGTCTGTATGTCTCTTATGCGAGGCCGTACCGCTCATCTGACTGCGATAAAACCTTGAATAATTATTACTTGCACTTAGGGATTGGTCTTAGGCATAGTAAAGTTTTGCAATCGATTGAAATAAAAATAAATGTTTGTCTGTGTGTCCCTTATGCAAGGCCGTACCGCTCATCCAATTCCGATAAATTTTTCAATACTTATTACGGCACTTGCTGCATTCGTTTCCGATATGAAAATAAATATTAAAAGTTTTATTATTCACAACTAAACAAGATAGTAATTTTATTCAGCGGCAGGAACACGCCTGGTATCAGCTATTATATTATAAAATTAAAGAATAAATACAAAATCTAAAGAAAAATTTCAAACTCTTTGAATTACGAATAAAAGTAACCTTTTTAGTGGAGAATGAAATTGAGACATATCATCTTCAACTTAAAACGTCGTGACATTTATAAAATACTGGGAGCATTTGGCATCTCAATATTTATATTATTTATATATATCATAATTTATTTTTTATATATATTTTATATTATTTATATACATCTTATATTATTATCGGGATCACGTCAGTAGTCTCAGAGCTTGGCAATAAACTTGGTGACTTTGGCGATCAAATAGAAATTACTAGAGAAATTTAAGTAAATAATTATATTTAAAAAAATCTTTATTAGTATCGTCATCCACTTCAAGTTAATGAAAAATACTTAAGTTTACTGAGTTAAAAATTCGTGAAGTTAATAAAATAGTTGGAGAATTTGGCGTTTAATTTCTGAGAAGCCGATTTTACACCTTTTCTTTCTTCCTTTTTCAGTTTGATGCTTCTTGTTTACGTGCTCGCATTTACGACGGTTTAAGGATCTTCGCTTTGGTTTTATCCTGCTGTTGCCACATTCTTTGAATGCTCTCGAAAAAGATATTTAGTTTCGTAAATGTGTCTCTGAAAAAAAGAGAAATTTTGAATAATGCGATTCAGTGGAAAGGCATTTAAATACGAAGTTGTGGGTTTGAAAAATAGAATTAAATAAGCCTGGAATCTCAGCGGATAAACTTAATTTGATGTCCTTTTATTTTCATGTTAATATGGTAATGTGATTATTTTTTGAAAGTGCAAAACATTGAAACGTTGTAAGCGAAATATAATGCTCCAGTCTAAAACAGTAGATGCATTGTCATAAAATATACATTGTTGCCAGCTCCAAAAGGAAAGTTTAAGCTCACCGAAAGAATATTTACATGAACTGCTTGAAAGTAAAACAGCCTTCAACGAAGGTCGATCATTTAAAAAGTGGCCTTCAGAATTAGGAAAAGAAACAAGTAACATAATCTCTTCTATGTTAAATTCCTACTTATTTTTTATGTTATTTATATATATCTTATATTGTTATCGGGTTCACGTCAGTAGTCTCAGAGCATGGAGATAAACTTGGTGACATTGGCAATCAAATAGAAATTACTGGTGATGGTGGGTGATGGGTCCAATGCCACTTGGTCATACCAAGCCCGAATGAGCGGAGCTCTTTCGAATGAAGGCAGAAGTGTGCGCCTTTCGTTGTTAACGAGCACCCTTCAGGTGAAAGGACGACATGACTCGAACACACACGGCACAACCCTTTTTAGGGGGCATTCGAACACACTAATTTATTTTAAATTACTACCAGTAAAGAAATTACTGGGAAAATTCAAGTAATTAACTATATTTGAAAAAAATCTATATTAATATCGTCATCCAATACAATTTGGTTAAAAATACTTAGGTTCACTGACTTAAAAAGTCGTGACACTTATAAAATACTGGGAGGTTTGGTATTTAATTTCTGAGAAAACGATTTCAACCCTTTTTTCTTTCTTTTTTAATTTCATGCCTCTTGTTTACATCGACGCAATCACAATACATAAACAATAACATTAATAAAAAATAACCACATTACCAGCATTGAAAAGTTGTAAGCGAAATTTAATGCTTCAGTCTAAAAGAGTAAATGTATTGTCATAAAATATACATTGTTGCCAGCTCCAAAGGGAAAGTTTAAGCTCCCCGAAAGAATATTTAAATGGACTACTTGAAAATAAAATAAAAATAGCCATCTACGAAAATAGATAATTTGCACAGTAGCTATCAGAATTCTGAGAAGGAACAAGTGACATATTTTTTTATAATTCAATTTCTACTTATTTTCTTAAATTATTTTTTATCTTATTTACTATCGGGTTAGCGTCAGTAGTCTCATACTTTGGCGATAATCTTGGCGACTTTGGCGATCAAATATAAATTACTGATAAAATTTAATGAATGAATCAAAATTGTATTGTATCAAAAATTTTATTAGTATCAAGTGTCATCCAATATAAGTTAATGGAAAGTATTTTGGTTTACTATGTTCAATATTTCGAAAAATAAATAATATAAATTAGCAGAGCTTTATTTTAATCAAATGAGGCTGAATATTTCATTTTGAAAATCAGAGTTCAAATATTTCAAACATAAAGATTTTCCAATTTACACATAAGTGTCAGCATTTTTTATTAAATAGTTTCCTCTTTTAATGAAAGATTTATAATTAATAAGTAATTTTACGAATCTGTAACGTTTGCTTCCCAGGGCAAATAGATTTATTATAAAGAAGACAATTTTGAGAACAGTTCAGAAGGATGTTCAATGGATGTTAGGCCAATGAACACAGGCGTCCATTTGGCGATAAAATCGATTCCAGAATCTGCAAGATTATTGCCGATATGCACAATTTTGATATGAATTATGAACATCTTTCTTTATTATAATTTCTTTACCAATCACGGCGGGAATAAAAAGCTAGATGAAAAAACTGCACAAATCTTTAATCAACATACAATTAATTCAGGAACTCAATACTGATTGCTTACATAACACAGGATGGCGTTATGTAATGTAAGCAATCAGTATTGAGTTACTCAATTAGTAGCATGCTGAATAGACAGTTGGTACCATGTTGAGCAATGAGTTAGTTAAGCGCATGCTATAGTTGAGCAAATTCTCTCTGATGTCTTTATGCTTTAATAGCTATTTTTATTACATATTTTCTCGTTATGTGAATGTGTGCTACTATTTAACGTAAATGCTATTCTTGTGTATGCTTTAGTTATGCATTGTTTTTATATATTCCTGTCTCTTCTTAGATTAAAGTATCGTTCTTTATTATTGAGCCTGTTGGACTGCTCCATCATATAACCACTAAAGGATATCCATTCATTTTGAGATCTGGATTTTAAAATTTTCAGAACAATGTTATACCATTTTTAAAAATCAAAATTATTATTTTATTTCTATTTATTATACGAACCAACTTATAATGAATTATATCATTTTTAGATTTTAAAACGATAATAAGATATTTCAAATCTAATGTGCATAAACAATACGATTTGATAAGAGACTAGAGTAAATCAGATTTTGTGATACAATAATTTTCTTAAAAAATTTAGATATATTTATTTAACTAGCAATATGTATAATATAAATTTCCATTCACCGAAAAAATTAATATATATTTATTGGTATCTGAAAATTATCATCTGTGTAAGAAATGTAATTATTTTAAAATTAAAGCCTACCTTTTTTGGGGGGAAGGAATTTTATTTGAAATGCATCAATGATATCAGAGAAAAACAAATATTTCTAACGTTTATTGTAAATTCGTATGCATGAGTTAAAAAATTTACAAATCTTGATAGAGGTTGTGTATAAAACTATAAAATTGCGATAAAAAATTGCTACAACACATATTTTATGAGAAATGAGTCAGATTTAGCTATTCTTACATCTGATTTTATTTACACATACAAAGTGAGAGAGAATATATAAATACTCCCACAGGCAAGTTAAATTTTACAACATTTTGCGATATTCTAAAAGATATTCTTTGATACGAATATTTCATGATATAGGATATTCTTCGACCAATATCGTAAAAATATCATAAACATTTTGTTCTACTAGTGAAGTATGTGTTTGTATTTAAGTATATATAATAAAACACTGTTTAAAAATAGAGTTTTCTTTCATTATTCACTCGCAGAGATTAAATCATAGATATTTTAATTCTTGATATTTCACGTATTAATTTTAAAATCAGAAAAGTACAATCATTTACATTGCAGACGATAATAGTAATTTCATACTATGTTCAACGAAAACTTAAAATATTTTAAGTTGTAATTTATTAATAATATTAAAACTTCGTATTTTATTATTTAATTATAGAATTAAGTGATAAATTTGTTACGAAGAGTCTAAATCCATTGTAAACCCATGGTAAAGCATCGGCACACATCATTCAAAGAAATTTCAGTATATTTCCTTTCAGACAAACAATAATGGTTTTTAATAAATGGTTTAATTGGTTGCTGTAAAAAGGCGTATGTCTAAATATTGCAAAATTCGAAAAAAGTATGAGCTGTCAAATGGAATTCATTGCAAAATTCGAAAAAAGCATGAGCTGTCAAATGGAATTCATTGCAAAATTCGGAAAAAGCATGAACTGTCAAATGGAATTCATTGCAAAATTCGGAAAAATGATGTGCTGTCAAATGGAATTCATTGCAAAATTCGAAAAAAGTATGAGCTGTCAAATGGAATGCATTGCAAAATTCGAAAAAAGCATGTGCTGTCAAATGGAATTCATTGCAAAATTCGGAAAAAGTATGAATGTGCTGTCAAATGGAATTCATTGCTTTAATTGAAATAAATATCATAAAATATTTCATTACTTTGAATATTGCAGTCTTAATTACGTAAAATAGCAAGTCATCTTGGTATAAAATTTTAATAATTTGCTAAAAACGTATTCTATTATTTGCAGAAGACTATCAAAACATCTGCATCATTTGTAGTTTTTGAAAAGTTGAGCTATGCTGTGCGAAATCTGCAAAAGAGAAGACAGTAGAATACTCTAAAATCTACCATTGAAAAATCCCATGAATATTTAGATAGTGAAAATTATTGTTCAAGTTGGGGGAGTTCTTTGATAAAGGAAGTTGGCAGAAGTTTGGGAACCAATTTGAATAGCTTCACGTTAATCTTCATAATCATATTAAATATGTATGATTAATTCATGAGATAGGAACTTACCGCTAACGCTCGTTTAAATTACAGAGTAGACAGAAAATAAATCTAATAGAAAGTAAAATTGCTTGAAGTGTTCATATATTTGAACACTAAGCATTGGATATGGATATAATCAGTGGAATTAAATTTACCTTTAGAGCTTTCGCATTAATTTCTATAATTAAATTTTTTTAACTATAGAAATTAGAATTTCTAAATTCTAATTTCTATAATTAAAAAAATTAGAAATTAAATTTACCATTTCGCAGGAATTGGATCTGATTTCTAGAATTAAAATAATAAGAAAATTTGGAGATATTTTTTATCCAAAAGTGATCTTTTAAATTATTAAGTTATTGTGAAGTGTTAATTAGGAGTAAAATGAATTTATGACAGATATGAAGTTCAAAATTGTTTAAGTTATTACTTTTTTTATCTTTTTATTTCAGCTTTAAAATAAATAAGTGGAGAAATGTACAATGTATCCAAAAATGATTTATAAAAATATATTTCAAGATTAGTAACAAAAAATAGAGCAGAACTTTAAAGCATTTTAAATCAAAAGTAAAGTAAATTTTTCAGTAAATTTTCATCTAATAATTTAGAAATTATTTGCATAATCTGACAATAGATGGCATTGAAGATTGAATGCTTTCTAAAGATCCATGATTTGCAATAAATACATGTAACAATGAGCCATAATTATTTACGGACACCAATGTCAAACTCTCCGCCAAAATAACTCAAATGAAACAGAGATAAACTGTTCCGTTTCCATTATCGTTTAAGCTTGCAGTGATGATGATCTCATACACAATAAAAGTATAAAAAGCAAAAGGCAAACGAGGTAAAAGCAAGATGCCAGAAAAAATATTGACTTCTGACTAACTGATCTTATGATATCTGCTCCTGATACTGAGTTCCATATTCAAATTTCGGATGCCGCATTTTGCATTCATTTAAATTTTTTTTATTGCTTTTAACCATGCAACTAATAGTAATCCACAATGTAAATACTCAAATAATCAGCAAAATTTCAGAACTATACAATAGTGCTTTGTCTGTATTACAATATTTATTTTGTAATAGGAGATTGTATTGTTTTTGGAGACCAGTTATATTTTCGAGATTGATGGTTGATAAAATAATGAAACAAATGTTTTATGAAACTTTGCTCTCAAAAAAATTCCTAGGAAAAAAAATTAAACTTCAAGTTTTCATGGAAATTTAGAAACAGCAAATATAATAGCTTTACAGTATTCTGTATAATGTTCTATGCATCTCCGTAATTTTATCGCCTCACTTAAAATTTGGGAAAAGAATAGCCAAATTGATAACATGTAAGGCAACTTCTTACTAAACAATTTAAAAATGACAACAACTGAAGTATTTTTCACCATTGCTTTTTTGTGTAGTTAAATCACAATTGCATCATACATAAAAAACTCATAAATTTTGTAAAAAAGTATACTTTATCTGAGCATCCTCTAAAACGGATCAAGCAATGTTGAAAACAATGTAAGTTTCTTTACATTATTAAAATGCATTGTTGTTGAATAAAAAGAAATTAAACGCCTAAAAATATTTTAAGGTTACTTAAAAATAAGCAAGATTCTCTGCAATAATTAAATCATCGTCTACGTTTCAAACCTATGTAAATCGGAGAATGGAAATATCTCAAAAGGCACTAATAATTATTAACGTTTTTTGAAAATGAAAGAGAACTTTTTTAAAAATAGATCATCATTAAGACTGGTTAAAATTAAATTTAATGATAAGTAAATAAAATTTATTGCATCAATATAATATTTCATGCACCAAAATTAATTTGTTACATCTAGGCTAATTGCGTGGTAGTTTTCATTAAATTTTTGCCCCCCCTCCCCAACGGACTCTTGATGTGTTTGGCTGTGATATTGTAAAGTATAAGCCATAAATTTAATTAAATTAAACTCCTGACATGATGAGAAAAAACTAATGTCATATTCAGATTCAGCGTGAAAAAAATTAATAGGAATCAATAATCAAAAGTTAAAAAACATGCCTCATGCAGGCTTGTGTAATTATTTAGAATATTTACGAAAAAATATATTCGAATTACTAAACAATACATGATAATTGTGTTATAACACACTGAGGACGTTTGTCTTAATTGCGTGCACTGTTTTCCGAATGAAAGCAAACATATTTAATTATGTTTTGAAAACTTTATATACATATAAATTGCTGTCACTGTAAAATGTATCCAAAACTATAAAATCAGGTATGTTTTGCAAACAAAGCATCACAAGTTTCCAAAAACATTCATCATTTCCTTCTAATAGTTAATTGAGTAGAAAAGTTTACAGTATAATTACTTTGGTACCTGATTACTTAGACACATTGAAGATACGAAGATATCCAAAAATTTTATTCAGATATCATAGCAACTTTTATACAATAATAAACCATTGAGTCAATTAGTATAACTGATTATTAAATGCATACGAACAAAATTTAAAAATTGTGAGGTAATCTATTTTGAGATTAACTTAATTATTGCCTCAGCAGTTAAAGAAACAACAATCATTTAGTTAAACTTGACTAAGGAGAAACTTTCGTAATTCGAAAAGAATATATATAAAGTAAAACAAAACTGATGATGAGAGGAATAATTTTCACTCATATTTCAAAAGCATAAAGTTATGTATACGTAACTTACATAAAGTACAAGATATATAAATCATTTAGTATCCCAAAAGAGTACATGATATATAAATCATTTAGTATCCAAATAAAGTACATGATATATAAATCATTTAGTATACAAATAAAATGTATGATATATAAATCATTTAGTATCCAAATAAAGTACATGATATATAAATCATTTAGTATCCAAATAGATTACAAGATAAATAAAACATTTAGTATCCAAGGATGAGTCTGACTTCCGAAAATTTTCTTTTTTCAATCAAAGCATCCATCTTTTCCAAAACAAAAGAATATCTTGATTTGCTGTCTTCTAAAATACAATGAGTTCTTCGCCTCATTCAATTCCCCTCCTTCGTCTCTCCAACAGATCGCCAAAAATAAATAACTCACGGGGAAGATCAATTTCGGTTTAAGGTGAATTATGGTCGCATTATGACCAACTTCGCAGAGATTTTGCTCTGCAGAGAACATGATAAATGTCGACGAGTCTCGTGATTGATGGAAGACGACAAATTTGGAATCCTATTATTGCCGAAGTGCAGTGTGCGTCCTGATCTTCATAACAAATGCTACGAAAGCTGAGATGATGCACTCTCTGTATCATCCATAATCATGTTGTGCGCCAGAGAGAGACTAATGTACGAAACAGGAAAGCATGTGCTGACAGACTACTGAGGTGATAATGCTCTACAGCTTGTTTACGGTATTCGATTGCATTGGAAAGAAAATGTTTGAAAAAAGTGTAATTTTTTAAAACTAATTAAAACTATGGTTTTTAGATGTATTTTCAATTATGTGATAATACTCTATATATAACAAAATTATTAATAAATATAATATATTTTGAGAAATAGGAGAATGTGTAATAAATTTTAATGAAAATTTACCAAAATGGTTAACATTCTACACAAAGTCGTAATGTAGAAATCCTATTTTTCTTTGTATACAAGTTATAAAATACAATGATGAATGAAATGAGCCCAAATCACAGAAAAATCTTGAGACGCAAAGAAGTTATTGGTAAAAATATACATAAATAATCTTTTCAATAAATTTAAAACTTAACATTTGCTAAACACTTATAAATGAAAAAAAGTATATAACCAGCAATAAAACTTTTGTTTCACTTCATTGCTAATATCATTCAAACACGCTCTGAACTTTTTAAGTAAATACCTCTATTATATTTTAAGGTATCCTGCTAGCGGTGAAAATTTTTTATAAACATTAAAAATTTCTGAAAACTGAAAGTTGAAGACGAATTTTAGATGAAAAAATATGTTACCCTGAGCCATAGGTCAAGTCTTCTTTTTCCAAGAAACGATAAACTGTTTTGAAAAGAGGAAAGTCTGAATTACAAGAAATAACAATGAAAAAGTATTCGCCAAAGCAATTGGTAAGCAGTGTCTTTAACGTAGTCGGATACCTTAAGGGTTTAGAGTAATGCTAATAGATGTTTGTAAGAAATAGTTGAGCATTAGTTGTAGAAGTTCAACTATGCTTATCTCCACTAATAATAATTGTGAAGCAGAACGCCCACGTTCAAAAACAAATTGAAGTGAACGGACTGTTTACGTGTCTACTAGTTCTTATTCCATTAATCTGTACTAATAAAAATGATTGTTTGTCTGTATGTCTCTTATGCGCTGCCGTCTGAATGCGATAAAACCTTGAATACTTATAACTTGCACTTATTTGTTTCTGTTGAAGATGGAAAAACAAACAAAAAAATGTTACCAACTCTAATGTCTTGAATATTAAAGTTAAAAAAATATATTTAATGTTATTTACGCTTTTCCTTTATATTTCTTTCAATATCAACGAATGCATTCATTTTCGATACGAAAATTAATATCATTCTTCCTATCATTCCTAATTAAAGAAGATAACTATTTCAAATTTCAAACGATGTTTCCAAAATTATTTCTTCTGCGTACATAGCCGAGTTTTGTGTGGGAATTTATTTAATTTAGATGCAGCATATTTTTATAAATATCTTAAAATACAAGTGACTGTATTTGTTGTATTGATTTTATCAACTATTAGTGTAATTCACCGAATTATAGAACCCGGGTAGATTTAAACTTTTCTGAAACGAAATTAAATGTAACAATAAGAGAATATATATGAAATGAAGGATATTTACAGCTGCTCAGTTGCTTCAAGCAAATATGCTGAATTCGATAAACATATTTCAAGCTTAAATTGCATGTAGATGCGATATTTTTTGTGATATAATCGAAATTTTATTTTACTAAAATTAACCGACAATTTGGCATTTTTCGACGATAAGTTCCACACAAATAAAAAAAAAAAAAAAAAAAAAAAAAAAAAAAAAAAAATTAAGTAATTCTAGATACAAAAATAATGTCTTTTTAATGATACCAGTTAAAAAGATGTCTGATGTCTTTTCTAGATGTTGAAATTTAAAGACAATATTTCTTTACATACAGGGTGGTTATAATTAAAGTGCAAGTGTTTCAAAGATTGTATAAAATAAAAACTACATATTGAAGAAATTTGATATATGTTATATTTAAAGCTTAGGAAAATAAATTACACAATAAAAATTTTCAGATCATTTTTTTTCAATAGATGGCACTGTAAATTGTTTTTTGGTCCATTTTTTTCGAAAATTTTACACCAACACGTCTATTTCATTGCTCCGTAAGTTACTATCACTAGTTACACACAAATTTTAGAAAATAACGTGAAACGTTGTTGAAACCTAAAGAAATTTAGTTTGTTTTATATATATATCAATGTTTCGTTTTAATGCAACGCTCCTACTATTTTGGGACGGAACTCGTAATTTTCAACCACGGTCAGATAATAAGGATGACACCTGAACCCGTATTGTCAAACTTCCGCACTAGAGTATTAGGTCTCTTCGAATCTGGCCTGCACTAAGCCTGGTCACACGATTGCGGGTGACCTGACCTAGGAGTAGCGCGCCTTCTCCGCAATCTGGGTATCCCAGTTTCGAGTCCCGGTTCGATATTGGTTATTCTCTACCCTCTGTTCTATCTTTGAGATAAGACCACCCAGTAAATAGAGTTTGTACAAGCGAATGTGTGTGTTATGAGTGAAATGTATGAATGGTGTCCGACCCGTAAAAAGGGTTGTGGCTCATGAGTAGCTTAGAGTTGCTCTTAGCCATAGATGGCGGTACTGTAAACAAGATATGCTTTCTCGGCTAAAAATTTCCAACTTCCTCAGAGGGATTGTGCCATGAGCAACAACCCACAAGGCTGATCGTAAAATAGCCTTTCTTACGGAAGCAAAATTATATTTTTATAAATGTATGTAGACAAGCGATTTATCAATTCACAAAAGTGAGTATTTTGAAAGAGAAATCAATTATTTTTAGTAATGAAATTTTATAAAAAGAATAAAAGTAATTATTTCGGGCTCAGTATATTATTTACTTACTTTTAATGTGTTTAGTTAATTTTATAGTAGAAAATAGATAGCAGACAACACACACTTTTTTATCTTTAACAAAATTTTGCAAGTACAAACAATAAATAAAATAAATAACAATGATTTTAGAATCGCTTTGAAACTAAATAATGAGCAAACATAAAATTTTAATAAAATCTGTAGATATGTTCGTTTGTTTTTAATCCCAAATCGTGGGTAATTTTTTTAATTCCACTATTAATGCATTAATGCTTCTGCGTTAATATCAATTATTTTCAATTTGTAACTGAAAATAAAGCATATTGCGATTAAATTCATCTCCCTCACAATATCATTCTAAGGGAACTTGTTTAAAAATTGCAAAACTTTAAATGCATTACAGTAATGTAGAGCTAACTGGGAATAAATTTCTGGTATGTTCTTTCCTTTATAGACATATTATTATGTAAATCCTATATAAGAATACATTTTATGACAACTTATCGATCATTTCATTGTTTAATTTAAATTTTATTTCTGTAACAGTTTCACCACCTAGTTATATAAAATTAAATTTTAAGATTAAAAATTAATCCAAAACTGTTAAAAATTTGATCATAAATTAAAGGTAAAAATAATTCAATTAAATTACATAATATTAGGTTGTTCGGAAAGTAATTTCGTTTTTTCCTGACAAAGGATTTAATTGCATTTTTCGCACCCAATTTCATACTTAAACCGCAAAATCATTTTATGTTTTAAGAGCTGATATAGCAAGGCTTGAGTGTGAAAAAGTGCAGCTGATTCTTCGCAGTAGTTTTTGGATGGTGCCCTTTTAAATATGGAGAGCAATAAACAGCATTTTCGTCATTTTTTTCTTTTTTGCTATAAAAGGTAAAAATGCTGTTCAAGCCAGAAATAAATTAGCCAATATGTGTGGAGAAGATGTGTTAACAGTACATCAGTACCAGAACTGATTTGTAAAATTTTTCCTTCAAATGAGGAGGCCAAAAACCACCTCGATCAGTTTTTTTTTACAGCAAAGACCAAAACTTTTATGAGCGTGTAATCATGTTACTACCAAAAATATGGCAAAAGGTATTAGACCAGAATGGCAATTTTATAATTTAATAAATAATTTATTCATTAAACGAAAATTTCTTTTCATTTTGACAAAAAAATACGAAATGACTTTCCGAACAACCCAATATAATTCGAACTGTGTTTTTATAGATTGTTTTTAGCGCGTCTTCAACAAGATCTGAGCCTCCAGGGTTCGAGTCCCCGTTCGGGCGGGGTTGATATTCTGTGTTATATCTGTGAATAATGTGAATATATCCCCCTGTAAAAAGGAGCTGTGCAAACGAATGTGAAGCATGAAGTAGCTAGTGCTCTTGGCCCTAGTTGGCACTACTGAAAAAGCAAGGTGCGCACAATTAGGATAAAATCGCTGACAGTTTTCTGGCAGTGGGTCATAAGTAACAACAACACAGATTGTTTTTAAGTTAAAAATTATGTTTCTTTCTTTTCACGAAAGATATGTGATATCTTTCGTGAAAAGATATAATAACTACAGAGGAAGATACCATATTATAATATCTTCTTCTGTAGTTATTACAAAGAAATTGCTTGAGGTAATTTCTAAGGTTTCTATATTTCTCCCTTACGCTGCTTTCTGTAATGGCACTTGGCTTAAGGAATAGAAAAATAAAATTAAAAAAGAACGTACTCAAAACAATCTCTAAATCTAAATAGAACAAAGTTTAACATGCTACAATATTTTTTGCTTAGAAATTTTGTAACGTTGTTTACATCAACTTGCTTCCACAAGCTGACTCTGATTGATAAGAAACTACCATTTCTGCTTTAGCAAATATCGTACCGCTGTTTTCTCATGAAAACTCCTCTAATTACGAGGAGTGGTGTATACTTCTTAACACACTGAAAGCTTCTTAAAAAGTCCAATACTTTCGGATACTTCTACAATTTCTATTTTGTAAAATAATAATAATAAAAATCCAAGAAAAACTAATTAGTTCACCGGATTTCGATTCACTTAGGCATGAACTTTCAACTTCCGTTAAATGTCTACAAAGGCGCCACCTGGAGCGAAAATCGTTGCCAAAATAAAGTGCGTTATGAGGAAGGAAAAGAAACGATTAATTTTTTTCTGCGACTTACTTGTATCGGATTCCTGTTGCCGCCGAGAGCGATATCTGGCGGCTGGGCGGGAGGGTTCTGGAACCGTCGCTGGTCGCTGAGCTTTCATCGATGCACTCCAAACTGGCGATGGGAGCGAGGCTGCAAAGAGAATAAAATGAGCGAGATGAGATATACTGTGACCGTAAAGTGAAATGAGTGCAATAGAAAAGAACGAATTGATAAGATAAGATGAATATAGCATATCATCTCTAAACAAATTCGTCTAAAATTTCCCTAAATTGTTATTAATGTTTGCATTATAGGCAATATGAATCCTACTTTCATACAAAACTATTCATCTTTGCACTGTAGAAAATATGAATGCTAATTTCAGACAAAACTATTCATCTTTGCATTGTAGGAACATTGAACACTACTTTCATACAAAACTATTAATCTTTGCACTGTAGGAAAAATGAGTTTTCGACAAAAATATTAATCTTTGCATTGTAGGAAATATGAACGCTGGTTTCTGACAAAACTAACTGGTACTTTTCCATTATACGAGCGCAAAATATCGCCAATGTCAGTTAAATCCGCATTAAATCGCCAAGCGAAGCGAAGTCGTTAAATGAATAATGTGAATTTGAGCGTTAAATTTGACGTAACTTTGTATTTTTGGCGATTTTTCCCTTTTTTGACTAACGACTACTTGACAACCTTTTGACGACTTTTTCGTTTCTCCCGTATAACGGAAAGGTACCAACTAACTCGTTTTACCTTTAATTGTCACTAAGAAATATAAAAATGTGTGGCTAAATGAAAAAATATTCCGGATTTAATGATATTTTGACACTGAAAAGGGATAATAACATCGTTTTTTACTTAGATTTAATGGGATATTCGGAGATACAAAGGCTTTAGACTGGAATTTTATTTTGAATGGTCTAATGTCCACTTTCTCAAACTTACTGATCATTCGGAAATACGAATGCTCATACCAATGTTCATCTCGAATATTATTCATCACTATATTCATGCGGTATGACATTATTAGGTGAAAACCATAAAACAGACAGACATTTCTATCCCGGTCTGATTTTCGAATATCATAGTTAGTACAGTAAGTAATCATAGTTAACTATTCTGATCCATGCGAAATCAGGCACAGTGGATTGGTGGGAAGTTACGGCTTCAAAACGAGGTTTCATGTTCGAAGCGCGATTTCCTTGAAGAAAATCGTGTAAGAGGTCCTGGTGTGCGTCCATTGTGGCCAAACATCCTTCCGCTGATGTGGTGTGGAAGTTTGGAGAAGGGACTGATTCAGCTCAGATTTTGTTTCCTTCGTCTGATAGCGGCTCAAAATTACGACAACTACGGTCAAAAAATTATGATGACCAGATTCTTCTGACCACTTCGTCTTACATGGTTCTACGAAACATTACGACTTTGCCATTGCCTAGTAAAAATCATTAAATATTTTTCGGAAAATAATTCTACACGGTAAAAGGAATATTTTCTAATCAATCTATACTTATAATAAAGCTTAATGTGTGTGCATTGGTGTTCTACAGGCCTGACCGTTGGACCTACAGCTACCAAATTTAGTACATGTATACCTTGGAGGTCGGGAATGTGCACCTCGGAGCCCTTTTTTCGATTTTTCAATTAGAATTTAAATTAATAAAAAAATGAAGCGAAATTTCAAAGTTAATCGGAAATAACTTCCGAAAATATTATCGCACAAACATGATTTTTACATCAGTTTAAAGATCAAAAAATTAGCTTTCTAATGGTATCAGTGTTTTAATGTATAATTTAAACTTCTATTTTTAACGAATTTTTAAAGAAATATTTTAATCACATTTTTCAACAATATATTTCGGGCAAAGCAATAAAATTTAATCTGAATGAGCACGTCGAGGAAAAAAAAAGGTTTTATCAGCTGGTTGCCAAAGACAGCTAATTTATTAATAAGAGAAAGGACATTTATTTAATAATTAAGAAAAAAAGTAAACTTTTCAAACTTTATTCCTTTAAGTGCTGATGAGGGTAATTTGCAATATCAGACCTCAAATGAATTATTGGAAGTGAAAAATAAAGCTGCCATGAATCTGTTAAATGAAAAGAATGCACTTGCAATAGTTTTTAAAAAACACATCAGATTTCTTTTCTTTTTATATGAAAATCCCTTCCATAAAAGCCTTTTAATAATACACGAAATTCGTAAAAAATATATAAGCAAAATCCATTTAATTCAGAATTTAAATATTTTTCTTTAAATTCTGCATAATAAGAGATATATTTTCTGATTAATTTATTAATAGAAGAAGAAGCAATTTTTAATCACTAAGAAAGAAGTAAACTTTTCAAACTTTATTTCTCTACCTCAGTTAATGAACAAAAGCAATTGAAACCGCGTTTCAATGGCAACTCTAATTCGGAATTGAGACTTTTCTCTTTCTCTCTATCGAGATCTAATTATCACGTTTTCCCGAGATCTAATTACCTAGATAGAAGGTAGAATCTTAATTAGTCTCAACAACCTTACGACGATTCTTCACATCCTAAAAGATTAATCATAAAAGATGGCAAATGGATCGGGTTGTTCTATTATTTTGTCCGCATAATGTCGATTGCATTTAAGTGCTGACGGGAGTAATTTGCAATAGCAAACCTGCAATAAATTATTGGTAGAGAAAAGTCGTTTTGAATCTGCAGAATGAAAAAAAATATATACTTTTAATAGTTTTTAGAAAACGCATCAGATTTTTTTTTAATTTCAAAATTCCTTCCAAGAAAACTTTTAAATAATATAGGAGATTCGTAAAAAGTAATCATATTTTTTTTAGTATGAAATTTTAATCATTTTTTTTACATTGTAGTTTATCGATGAAAAGCTGCAAATTATTTTCCTACTTCCTTAAAATACTGTCTATAAAGTAGAGAAAATACTGCCAGCAACGTTCTCGAAATTTACTATCATTTTCTTTATTATAATCTGAATACCATAAAATTAAAATATATGTTATTTTTAACTCAAAATGAATTAATGGAATTGAAAAATTTATTAAAAATACTATCACACTTCGCAAATTTTATATAAAATACTGCGTAAGAAAATCTTTATTAATTGAAAATCATCGTAAATAAACGCGAATGTTTGTATAATTTATTGCCATAATTTTGTAATATATTTCAAGCACTTAAATATAGGTGTAAGATATCGTACATTTTTTTTTTACCAAAGGTTAAAAAGAAATTTTTACTGCATGTCCGTGAATAATAAGAGCAATTCTTATAAAAATCAATAATTTTGCTGATATTTAATAATTTATTTGATATAAAATAACTAAAATACAATTTTTCTTTATCGATTTAAGCAGAAATTACATTAATATTTCATATTACTTGTTTCACCTATTAGATTTGTCAAATTTTTCTTTTTTATATTCATTAAATGTTATTTTAATGAATTTCCGAGACATTTATAATTAAAATGGCTCTCATTTTCTTCTAGATTCATGCACAATTTCATTCCATTTAGATGATTAAGCTTAGCTTACTATCTCAGGAGACATTTATAATATACAATTTTAAAAGCTTTTTGTGAAGTATTTATAATGTCGCTGATTTTTATAACGATGCAAACTTTTAAAAATAGTTTATGGTGTTCGTCTATTAAAATTTGAAGTTTAAAAATTCTTTAAAGTTGAATCTATATAAAATGTAGAATTAAAAGTTTTAGCGGCTATTAATCCCTAAATCCGAAAGCGAGTAGTTTGAAATGAAAGTTAATTGACATGAAGCATTTTGCATAAAGTACTGCAGCAGTACTCTTGAATATTTAAAATATTAAATAACTAAGACAACCTATCTTAATCCTCGATTGGAATCAAACTATAACCAAACATCATTCCATAATTCAATAAACTTTTCATTACAATCATTTCAAAATTCAGTTAACTATTCATAACCATCATTTCATAATTCAACAAACTTTTCATATCCATCATTTCATAATTCAACAAACATTTCATAACCCTCATTTCATAATTAAATAGAATTTCATAATTCAACTAACTTTTCATAACCATCATTTTATAATTCCTCAAACTTTTCATAAACTATTAATTTTTTAACATAATAGAATTTAAGGTATCCGACTACGTTAAAAATACTGATTATTAACGACATAGGCGAAATTTTCTTCTTATTATTATTTCTTGTAGTTCTGATTTTCCACTTTCCAAAATAGTATATCTCTTCTAGGAAAAGGAAGGTCCTGACCTAACATGCCGGGGAATTTTAAGTCAATCATATTTTTCAGGCTAAAATTTATATTTAACTTCAATTTTCTCAAAACATTAACTTTCACATGAATTCTCCACCGTCAACATGACATCTCGAAAACTAATAGAGGTATTTACATAAAATTATCAGCGTGTGTTTTAAATAATAAGGGCAATGAAATGAACCAAAAGTTTGATTGTTGGTGAAATACTTTTTCATTGATAGGTGTTTTTAGAAAAATTAAGTTGTGAATTTATGGAAGAAAATGCATATATACGTATATTTTTCCCCATCATTTCTTTGCATTTCAAATTTTTCTTATATTTTGGTTCATTTGATTCACCATCATATTCTATAACATGTGTAAGAAGAAAAATAGGATTGCTTCATTACAATTTTGCGTTGAGTGTGAACTGGTTTGGTCCAATTTCCTTAAAATTTACGACAAACTTTTTTTTTATTTCTCAAAAGGTATTTATTACATTTTCAAATAATTTATTGTATTCATAGTGTTTATAATTAAGAATACATCTAAAAATCATAAATACTTTTAAAAAAATTAAATCTTTAAAAATTTTCCTTCGAATGTTACCGGATACCTAAAATAAATTTCTGATATCGAGTCTGTGAATATACGCAGCATATTTTTATATGAATAACGTTTTGTAAATTCTGTGTAATACATTCTGATTAATAATTACAATTTAGATCCATTCACTAAAATTTAACTCAAGAGTTTGCCAGTCTATTATTTCAACTGGATTAAACTGTAACCGATGAAACGGCTTCCACAGAACAATAATATAAATACCGTATATCCGATCATCGATCACTCAGAGTTTATCCAGTGCAGAATGGCAGCAGATCGAGAAGAAGAGCTGCCATTTAGTGAACTGTTTGCTTAGCCAAAAGCCCTCAAAGGGGCGAAACAAAGCTCTGCCATTAATTGAAAAGAAGGCCGGTCTTTCTGTCTCGCCGTACAATTGAAAAGGATGTAATCTTAGCTCTTAAGAAGAGTCATTGATTAGCTCATTGCTAGTGTTGGGGATACTTAGCGGAGCTTATCATTGGAGAAGTCGTGGAGTAGAAAATGATCTATTTTACCAGGAACAAATAGTCTCCCAAGAATAGTCAGATTTTAAAAGCACCTTTTTAACACAAAACACCGCTTCATGCCACTGTAACTATAAGCATCTGGTTATTTAAACAGTGCAATGAGCATGAAATGGGAAAGACAATCCTGTTCTATCCAACCCGTGACTTTTGTTCGGGGGTGGATAGAATACGGGATAGAATATCCCTAACCATATTTTAATCAATTCATTTATTGATTGAAATACGGTTAGGGATTTCAATCTATACTTATGATAAAGCTCAATGTGTGTGTGTTGGCGCTCCACAGGCCAGAGCGTTGGACTTACAGCTACCAAATTTGGTACATGTATACCTTGGAGATAGGGAATGTGCACCTCGGGCCCTTTTTTCAAATTTTTAACTAGAATTTGAATTAATTTAAAATTAAGCGAAATTTCGAAGTTTTCCCTCTATAACTTCAAAAATTCTTCAACTTCCCTCTATAACCAAATTAAAGATTTAAAAATGAGATTTCTAATGGTACCGATATTTTAATGTATAAATTAAATTTCTATTTGTAAAGAATTTTTAAAGAAATATTTTAACTATATTTCCCAACAATATAGTGCGGACAAAACAATAAAATTTAATCTGCACGAGCATGCAATCTGAAAGGGAAAAATTATCTTTCATCAATATGTTACCATCAAATTGATAAAAAATCAAATTAATAAATAAATAATTATTGCAACGGCTAATTTTTAAAACTTGAATAATAGAAATGCAAAAAAAAGGGTCTAAATGAAGTAAATAACTACACAGTATGTAACACGATTCTATAAATGCTTTAAAAAAAGGAAAAATATTTAGCTTTTAAATAAAAAAAAGCTAATCTTCAATCAACTCAGTCTTTAAAACTGGTTGATTTATGAATTTTTGAAGATCACTATTCAATAAAAACGGGTAGTTTTAAAGCACTTCATCGAAAATTCCAAGGATCAATCAACGTCCCCAATCGTTCCTCCATCAACATCTAGGATTTCTCTAGACTCAGTGGCCTGAGAATGCAAGTGTTGAATGCTTCAAACATTTCTATTCAAAACATCATATGTCGATCAAATTTGATAGCAGAGGATAAAAACCTTCATGCATTTATTTGAAAGTTGAAGTATCAAGAATATTTCATAGAACACGATTCCTTAGAACTAAAAGATGTATAAAATTTAGACATAATTTTTTAATTATGTTTATAGACCAAAATAATTAAAAATATTTTTCGCATGATTTAAATCTTTTTGAAAGTAAAACTGAAACCTGAATTTTATGATGAATGTAAGTAAGTTTTGTTGAATAATTCTTCAAATATTACATAAATTATTGTAATTATTCAGTATTACACATAATGATAATCTTTTACTTATATTTAGAAAAAATGCTTAGTTTCGGTAAAAAAAGTTTTTTTGTCAATTTGCAGTTTAATCATTTGAGAGCAACACACATACAAAATACAAAAATAAGAGAAAATAAATATATGTAAGTACAGTGCTACTTTTGAGAATAATGTTGATGGAATCTAAGATGGCAAATAAATAATACGAAAAATATGTGCATGAATGCTATTGTATAATGTAATTTCAAATATTGTTCACGTTTCATGAAGTTTTTGGAGAAATGTTTCAGGAGAAATCGACATCATCTATTAAAAGCTTTAATTAAGGTTACAGTTATAATTCTAAGTTTAAATTGAAGGCTAAAAGAGCTCTGATATACCGATGTTGCTATCTCCTTATAATCGAAACCGAAAATATTTCTTTTCAAAAACGGAACGTTAATTTAAGTTAATTAAACTAAATATCTTAAATTGGTGAACTAGATATTAAAACTGTAAAGTGTTCCATTTCTGTTCAAGACATCGGAATTTAATGTCGATTGTCCCTTTGAATTATCTATCATTTTTAATGCTTTAAGTAGAGTTTCGACAGTTCGTAATGAAAATTCAACCCAAAGGATAATAGCTCCTTCGATAAAATGAAAGGATTTCAGTATTTTTCACGCGAAGGTGAAGAATTCATGGTCAATTCTTGTGAAATTTAATTCTTTTTTTATATTTATGTAATAAAAAGTGATTAAAATAGTTTTTCCTTGTTGGCCAAAATAGAAATTGAATTGAATATATTTCCTCTATTACTTGCTTAATGAAATATTTGCTAATATAACTAAAATCATAGCAGTCCCTATTGGGTGCAGCGTTTTTCATGCAAGTAATGTGCAGTTGGTTCTTTTTTCCGCTATGTTATGTTGGTATTAAAAAGATTTGCAAATCGAAAAACCCTTCAAATCATTTTCATCCATAATTACAAAGCTACTTAATAAAATTTAAAATAATTCATTATGCAAACTGCTTATTTTAGAAATCTATGAATGCCTTTACAGTCAGCTACATTCTGACCATTTCTTTTTTTAAAACTGACAAGAATTAATTTAATAAATCCATTAGCAATTTAATATATCGAAAATCTACAACTTTGTATTGACATATTTAATTTCGGGATATCGTTTTTCTTTTCTTACTCGACTCTGCTTACACTTTTTGAGTTGGATCAACACGAATGAAGTTTCTTCTTCATATTTCAGTTTTCAGAGAAAGGTTCCAAGAAATAATTTTAATGGCAGCCATAAAAGAGGTACCGGTTAATAAGAGTCTTATAAAACTGACTGCAATTATTTTCGAAAGAAGAATCTGCATTGTCCGTATCAAAATTTGAGTTTTTGACATGCTGAAGCAGACAGAGAACAGAAGTATTCCTCTTTTAGATTTCTAAATTATTTAGATGTTTCTTTTGTTTAGTTCTGTAAAATTCTCTATTTAGAGCAAAAAACTTTTAATGGACTTCATATAAATTTCAAAATATTCATCAATATAACTCAAAAGAAATTTAAAAAGTACAAAAAATTTAACTGTTATATAGAAAATGGGAATTTTCTATGTTGCAGTTAAAATTATAGAAATAAATATATTGCAACATTTATTTATTGCATATTTTTGTGAAGGAGGAAATAATAAAAATATGCAAAGTCGAAAGTGAATTGAGATTCACTTCATTGGTTTAAGGGTTTCTAAAAATTTACTAATGAAATAATAAATGTGTAGAAAAAAGAAACAAAATTTTCAAATGAACTAATTATTGCTTTAAATGAAGCATAAAAAGAAGATAATACAAGAATTACATGTTTAAAATTTTATTCTCGTATAAAAAATTTATATTGTATTAAACAAAATCAGAATGTTTTAGTTTTGCTTTTGATGCTTTCAAAATGCGTGTAGTTGCCAATTACAATTGAAAATAAATAATATCATTGAAATACTTTTTTTAAAATTTCAAGTTTATATTTTTACCAATGAAACAATAATTATGTAGGAATAAACTTGAATGTTTCCAAATAACTCCATAAAACTAAATATTGTTTTAGATGTACCATAAAAAGAAGGTCATACAAGTATTGCATGTTAAAATTTTTGTTATTGTATATGGATACAGGCTATAATACACTATTTTGATTGAATATGTGGTTGGGTTACGATTTTTTTTATCATGTGCTCCCATCCAATAGCAAATTGTTTTTTTAAGTATTTCGATGATATGATTAACTTTCAACTGTAATTGGCAACTACAAGCATTTTGCAAAGAATAAAAGCAAAACTAAAATATTCTGATTCCTTTAATGTCAGGATTGTATTTTTTAAAAATCATTTAGAAAATAAAATATTTTTGGAATATCGCCCAATTTCTGATGCCACTTCGACTCTGTAACTTCGAATCTACATCTTTTCTATTCCTTCAGATAAAGCAGTAACTCCAGATACCCCCAAACACGACATATCGCAGATACCCGATCCGTATCCCATTCCAGTATATCAATGTTTCATAGACGCAGCCAATAACACGGGCGACAGAAAGAACGTGCCAATAAAAACCTCCCACAAACCATTCATCTGACCCAGATAAAGATGAAAATAGCATCTTTTGGGCCAAATCACGAGGTGAAACAGATGCCGCCGAAGAATGATATCGCTTCCCCAAAAAGAGGAATCGAATTCTTTAATCCGTTTTCGAATTTCTCTGAGTGGTAGGAGATATTTCTGGACGTTCGAACGAGTGGGGGTGGAATGGAGTTTTTCATTTATATCTCCCGGATTGGAAGTCGGAGTTGGAAATGAAAGAAAAACAGATCGCTGTTTTCAAGAGTTTGATTTTGAGGTTCATGAGAATCAATGAGGTTTGACTCAAAGTAGATACAGTTTTTTTTTTGTTTTTTTTTTTTGTTTTGTGCCTTAGAATGGGATGAAAAATGTTATTGATTTGAAGTTTTAATTCAATAAACACTGAAGAATAAATAAGATTAAATAATTGTTTATTCATAACGAACACTATTTCAGAAATTTAATTAAAGAAAACAAGGGATAAAAGAAAATGAAAAAGGTGACATCTTAATAAGCCAGTAACTGCCACTAAACATCGGTGGTCATTTTTGTATAGCGGATATGTTACTCGGCTGCAAATCGGAAGATCGCGAGTTTGATCCTTGGCGGAATTCAACCACCACATTGGCACAATTACAATAAATACCATCGCCAAAGATTCTTTGAAAGCTGGCAGACACGCAAATTTATCACCGTCCTTACGTAGCAAGGGAACAGCCAACTTTGTTTCATTAAATCCCATAAAAAATATGGAGTATCGCCATATATACTGCCATCCATCGTACTGTTACAACATTTATTGATTCTCGGGGGAAAGGTAATCTTGAATAAGCATAATTGAGATGAATTTATGTTTATAGTTACGCTGCATTTGAAATGTTGAACTTTCTGCTGTTTCTTTGGATTTCGATCAACAACTTATACTTTGTATTATCATACTTTAACAGACTACAGATCTGTAACATTCATTTATAAGCATTCTGTACATTAATTGTCTTTGTCAATATAAATAAAAATGAATGTTTGTCTGTATGTCTCTTATGCGTTGCCGTACCGCTCATCAGGTTCCGATAAAACTACACTGCTACAAAACTACAAACTAATATATCATATTGCTTGCACTTAAGCGATGATTATAGGCACAGTACAATCATCTAAGGTATAAAAGCATTTCCAGATCAATTTACAGCACGTATTTAAAATGGTTTAACCATCAAATATCTCTCCAACCTAATAATGGGCACACTTCCAGCCAACACTATCGCTACTACCAGAAGGTTGCATGTTCAGATCACGTCAGGGTCACCTATTTCGGAAAGGGGAAATCGAATCTCTCAGTACTTCTGTATATAAAAAACAACTACAAAATATATTTTCAAATAAATTTTTACATATTTAGAAAATTTAAAAGATTAACAAGAAACATCAGAAATATGCAACTAAATATAAAATTTCATCATAAAATCGATTTTTTTTTCAAATAATTCCATTCTAGTAATCAGTTTTGAATTATTTTATGTTTTAAAATGATCAAAAACCAGTCTGCATTCTTTTCTTAAAGTTCTCATCAGTTTGGCATAACTTTCAATAGGGTATGATATGTTTTGAAAAAAATCACGAGTTTCTTTATTATTATCCTTTTAATCTAAACATGAAAGAAATCAGTAAATAATTATTGCAGTTCAAAACTTTTGCTCTGCTTTCCTTGCTTGCAAATGTAACCTGGCTTTTTATTCAGCATTGAGTAAATAATAGGTAAAATCATTGTATTTAATTGGGATAGTCTATTATTTGCTTACTTAATTAGATAAATCCAGTTGAACAATAAGTCATCTTTTCATGAGAATAATTTTCTTTATAAATTGGCAACTTTTGCAAATTTTTTTGGTATGCTATCTTGTAGATCTCAAACTTTCACTATACTTACGGTGAATAAAATAAGGATTAGTGATAATCTTTAATTGCTTTTTTTTTGGATCAGATATTAATTCGTACTTTTAATATTTTTTTGACTCCTCAATTTAGACAATTTTTAGCGTGAGCGTATATATTTTTTTTAAATGAAGAAGAAAAATCTTTCAGATAGTAAATATTAATTGATTCTACGAGCTCAATTTTTGTAACTTAATCCACCGATCTCCCAAAAAAAACTCAAACTAACGCAAAAAATTATTAACTTTCTCAAAAATTTATGACTTTATAAACTCTCTGAGTGAACTCAAATTTCCTTAGTATAAATTTCACGAGAACAAAATTAAAATTTTAGAAAAAATATTCAAAAGAAATATTTTCTGTAATAATTGCAAACTATTTTAAAGCTGAGGCTCAAAATGATAAAAATATCCATTAGATACATTTGTTTGTTGCATTTATTGAAATATATTGAATTTTCTAATTAAACATAAAGTACTTGCATAGTTTTGATATTGACTGT
>JAPMOQ010061908.1:709008-719779 GCA_026543055.1 Argiope trifasciata
TTTTTTAGAAAAAGAAAGGCATAATCAATATTACAGGAGAATTTCAAACAAATTATGCTTTTCAGCTCAAATTTATCTTTTGTTTCAATTTTCTCAAAACTTTCATTTTCATGCAAATTCTCCAACGTTAACATGATAACTCAAAAACTAATAGATGTATTTAAATAAGAATACCAGAGAGTGTTTTAAATAATAGGGGCAATGGAATGAACCAAACGCTTTACTGTTGGTGAAATACTTTTCCATTTTTCGGTGTTTTTAGGAAAATTAAGTTGTGAATTGATGGAAAAAAATACATACATACGTATATTTTTATCCATAGCTTCTTTGTGTCGCAAACATTTTCTTAGATTTGGTTCATTCCATTCATCACTAGCCGCCTTTGGCGACCAGCTGGTTCGCCATGAGTAAGGCGTTCTAAAATTTCCAATTAAATCCCATATTCATTAGCCAAAATTTAAGAAATAGTTAAAGTTAAAAGATTCAGTTATTAATAGTTAAAGAGTCGGTAACTTTATTCGGAAAAAATTTTTGAGTTTAATGCTCTAATAATTTATCAATTATGCTTCCAAAATATTAAAAATGTTTTTTTCGGTGATATTGCCAAAATGTTAAAATGTTTGTTAAAGAAAGCGAAAAAGGTAAAAAATTATTGAATTAATGATACAGATAATGCAAACGATTATAGAAATATGCCATTAAATCGGGATTTCAATGCATATCCTGTCTAAATTCAATCAGGTTAACTGTAAATAAAGATAATTTATGGAATTAATAATATAAATATTGCAAACGATTTCTTAGAATCCTTTGCCTTGCATTTATTTTTTTAGAAGATATCACATTTTATATTTATGTTATTTTATCCAGTCACGTGCTGAAAGTTGTATTTCTTTAGATTTGATTTGCGATGATAGTTGTTGCTTTTTAATTTGAACTTCCGGCATTCTTTTATTTTATCCAGTCACGTGATAAAAACATAGTTAAAATATTTCTTTAAAAATTCGTTAAAAATAGAAGCTTGCGTTATAAATTTAAAAAAACTGATACCGTTAGAAAGCTAATTTTTTTATCTTTAAATTGATATAAAAATCATGTTTGTGCAATAATATTTTCGGAAGTTATAGCGGAAAAACGTCGAAATTTGGCTTAAATTTTAATTAATTCAAATTCTAATTAAAAATTCAAAAAAAGGGCTCCGAGGTGCACATTCCCGACCTCCAAGGTATACATGTACTAAATTTGGTAGCTGTAGGTCGAACGGTCTGGCCTGTAGAGCGCCAACACACACAGACACACACACACGCGCACACACACACACACATTGAGCTTTATTATAAGTATAGATTATATTCTCTAACTTGTGTAGAAAGAAAAATAGGATTGCTGCATAAAATGTTCACCGTTTTGGTTGAATTTCCTTAAAATTGACTACACATTTTCCCATTTCTCAAAATATGTTATATTTTCAGATCATTTTTTGTACGTATAGTGTTTATAATTCACAACACATTTAAAAACCATAAATAATTTTTTAATCCAAACTTTTCACATTTTTTCCTTCGAACGTAGTCGGATACAAATTAATAAAGATGAAATTTTGAGTTAAAAATATTAAATAGTAATAAATATTTATCTGATTTTCATTACCAAATCGTCTTTAAAACTGTTTCGTTGAATTTAAATGGCAACATTCGAACTTCAAACGATTCTTTCTGTTAGAGAGTGTTTTTTTGTGTGATAAAGGGATTGAAATTCTAGAAGAAATCAGACATGAATCCTATTAGTGGAGCTTCGAATTATTACAGAAGAGAGGCATTGAGACTGCACTTGAACACTTTTCCTAAAGGACTAAACCGGATCGCAGCAAAATTTCGCTTATTTAGATCGCCAGTTTTGTGCGAGCGCTTTATTTCATAATAATAATAATAATAAACTGAATGCGGGCCCCTCAGTCCTAAGCATTTCATATTTGTTCTACCTAAATTTTACATTTCCGACCTCATATTGCTATACAAAAATGTGTCTTTTTATGTATTTTATCTACCATTAAAATTTGGTCCATGAAATTAAGGGTACCCTGGATGTAATAATTTCATATCCTACAAATATATTGAACTGCGCATAAAGAATACCTAGTATTTAAGTTCTTTTGCAATTAACACATCAGTAGATTTAATATTACTATTTGAAATTTTCAATTTCAGCTTTGTGGTAGGTTGTGGTGGCTCGGAATAAAACTTGGAACCTTTGGATCGGAAGCGTCGTAACATAAAGACTAGAAAAGGTTTAGTTTACTTTAGTTACATTAACGTCCCGTTGTAAGAATCACCAAGTCTATTTTGGGACGGACCTCGTCATTTTGAACCACATTAAGATGACGAGGACGACGAGCTGCAGGAGGATGTTTGGCCTGACAGATATAATTTGCACGAGGACCCTTCACACGACTGTCCTTCGGTGGAATGGAGTCTCGAACCTGAAACCCTATGGTTCTGAAGCCGGGACCTTACCACCAAGCCACCATGACCCACAACCACAGGCCAAAAGCAATTTCTCTGGTCCCGTAGATGTCATTTGGCTTAGGAACTTACAACCACAGCCTCTTATTATGTTTTTATGAACAATATATCTATTTAAATCTGGCAAAGGTAAAGGCATATATTACTTAAAAATATTTTTCAATCAATGATAGGGCTTTTTTCCTTCTATTTTTTCAATTCCTATTATTAGTTCACATTCTCCCTATATATATATATTGATATACCATCTCCAATATTCTCGAAATTTATGAAATTTGATTTGAATGCATCTGTATATATCAAGAGCTGTGTATGTGTGTATTTTGCTTTTAATCATAATTTATTGCAAATATCGTTTTTTAGACATATTTCAATTTTTCCTTAAAAATAAAACAATTCCATTATATTTTTCAATTCCTACCATTAGTTCATTTTCTCTCTCTATATATATTTATATGTATGTCTTGTTCAAATGTTCAATCGTTAATAAAATGCTTTTTATTCATCCACTCTAGTTTATGTGCGTTTTTTAAAACTTTTAGTGCACGACGATGTTAATATAGTTTTTTTTCCAAAATATTCATTAATTCATTATATTTGATTGATTTTCAATACTTTAAATAGATTTTTAGCAGTTTGTAATGAAAATTGAAAACAACAGGCAGCAGCTCAATCAGTAAAATGCAAAGATTGCGGCATTTTTCACATGAAGGTGAAAATTGCAAGCTCAATTCTTGCGGAAATCAATAATTATTTTGGTAATTATTTAATAAAAAGTAGATAAAATACAAATTTTCTTTATTGACCCAAGAAGGAATTGAATTTTTAAAAAATATATTATTTGTTAGAATTAAAACTGGGGCCTCAGTCGCCTTGTTGGTAGAGCGTCAGTCTCGAAACTGAAAGTTCTGTCCTCTTCTCGGCCAAAGCCGCCGTGTTGGCTCATGGCAGTTGGGGCACGTTCATTAGGTAGTGACTGCAAAGTCCTCCAAGTTCCCATCACCTCTGGGCGTATTGAGTCGGTCTCTGATTGGGATCTCAATTCTGACTCGCAGATGGACGAATGAGTCCGACCACCCCCTCAAAGGGCTGTCGTTCTTTCACCTTAATGGTGCTCGTTCACAACGAAAGGCGCACACTTCTGCCTTCATTCGGAAGAGCTCCGCTCATTCGGGCTTGGTATGACCAAGTAGCATAAGAACCACCACCATTATTTTATGCTCTGTGTTTAAGTAATGTTATTATCAGATTTTGCTTATCATATTCCATGGAAAATACGAATAACTCAATTATTTCTAAATCAATAAAGCAATTGAATGTGTTCCACTTACTCAATCATAATGTTCCAGAACATTAACATTTTGTCTTAATTCAAATGACAGTTAAAACGTTGCAGTAAAAATATAACCTCTTTTCAACATAGAGAACTCCCACCACCAGTAAAATATTTCCCACTCTGTTTGCAGATATTACCTGCAGAACTTTCTACTGACGGGAAAAAGAACTTCCCAAACTGAAAGAGAAAGGTGGCGTAAACATATTTTTAAAATCTCTGAAGGCAAGCGATTTAGAGAAACCTCAGTTGTAATTTTCTTTCTTGAATATAAAATTCATGGCTGGAAATCTCTTTTTTTCCTCAAGTGTTTTCCAGACAATAAAACTTGAAGAAGAGAATATCACCATAATTTATTTTATTACAAACATATCATGCATGCTTAGACTCAAACGTAGTTGGACAACCATGACAAAGTTCTAAACATACAATCCAAAAATAATAAATAAATATCAGCATTAAGGGTATGCCAAAAGATATAAAAAAAATAGAAAAAAGTGCCAAGGAAAAAAAAAGAAATAAATAAAAAATAAAGGTAGAAAAAAGAAATAAAAAAGAATAAAAATGGAAAAAAGTAATTAAAAAAAGAGTAAAGGTTGAAAAACAGAAATAAAAAAAAGAATAACGATGAATAAAGGAAAAAGAATAAAGGTAGAAAGAATAGAATAAAGAATAAAGGTAGAAAAGAAATAAATAAAAAAGAGTAAAGGTAGAAATAAAGAAATTAGAAAAAGAATAAAATTAAAAAAGGAAATAAAAAAAGTGTAAGGGTAGATAAAAGGAAATGAAAAAGAATAAAGGTATAAAAACAGAAATTTAAAAAAATAAAGGTAGAAAAAAAAGAAATAAAGAAAGGAATAAAGGTAGAAAAAATAGAGAAAAAAGAAATGGAGAAAAAAAGAAAAAAACATAGGAATATAGATAGAAAAAAAAGAATAAAGAATAAATGTAGAAAAAAGGAATAAATAGAGAATAAAGGTAGAAAAAATAAAAAAAAGAGTAGTAGAAAAAGAGAAATAAAAAAGAATAATGGTGGAAAAAAAGAAAGAAAAAAAGAATTTCAGTTGAAAAAAAAATGAAGAAGAATAAAGGTAGGAAAAAAGAAATAAAAAAAAGAATAAAGGTAGAAAAAAAAGTAGGAATAAGAGAAATAAAACAATAAAGGTAGAAAAAAAAAGATATAAAACGAAGAAAATCTTGTTTGATAAGATTAAAATGCAATTTTGAAAATGTTTACAACCTCCCCAAGGTAATGAGTTTTTTTCTAACATATACAACTGCATTTGTCATAGCAACTCACAATATTTTAATCCCATCGATCGCAAACCTAAATCGTTTGCTTTTCCATGCGCTTTCGGGTGATGACGGGAATCATAAATTCTCGAGTGCTATTATGCGCTCGAATGTTAAGATTTAGGTTTTGTGCCGCTGCCAAAATGGTATGAATTGTCCATATTTATGACAATGTTTCCCAGCTGTTGTGGTTGGCTATTCGACGTTATTTGTTACAAGAGGTGTTCGTATAATTTGGTGACAAAATAAATGGTCCGTAGATAGACGAAAAGAGAGGGAAAAAATATCGATTATGGAAACAATGAGCAAAATTATTATGGGAATTTGTATCATTGACAATATTTAGTCTTTCGATAATCTTACCAATTTTTACGTACATTAAATATTCATATTTAAAGACCAATGTACTAGATTAATTTATGTGACCCATATTTAAAGGCCAATGTTTAGTGGATCATTAAATATAATTTACTAGCTGGTACCGGGCGCGGTGCTGCCGCAGAAGAAATAATCTTGGAAATATCATTTAAAATTCAAAATAGTTATCATGTTTAATTGAGAATGGAATTTATTTGCTTGCCCGCAATGAATAAATTCATTGAAACTGAAGGATATATAAAGGAGAAGCATGCATTGTATTTATTCTATTCGTACTTTACTATTCTACTTCATTTTTATATATTAGATTTGTGTATTCTTTTAGAGTTGTAAAGCTTGGTGTTTTTTTCAGAATGGTAGTGTAAGAAACTACTTATTGTAACTCGTGATACGTTTAATATTCGTTCAGAATCCTCAAGATTAATGTTAGAAATAAATTAATTGTATAATAAATTAAGTTTTAATCACTAATTAAAATAATTAATTAGTGATTAAAAAATCTTGTTTCAAAATTGATTAAACATTAAAAATATATACTTATACCCTAAATTCTTATTTTACAGCATATATATATATATATATATATAGTGTTTGATGACTTAAATTATTTGACAAATGATATCAAAAAAATTATTATGTTCTCCTATGATAACTTGAAATTTGTGATAAGAGATTTCATTTTTCGTGTTTTTCTTTTATTAATGGAGATTTTGCTTGCGCAAATATAAATACATCTCTCATGCAGTGTATAAATTAACAAGATACAATCCACTTTATGAAGAATTGGAAATTAAATCAAGACATTTGATTGCTAATCTGAAATTTACAGCAATTAGCTGAAAAGAATTTCATTCAGATCTGCTTGTTAGTTCGTAAGAAAAGCAAGAAAGATTTTATACTTTTGAAACCTCATCATTTATACAACTTTTGGAGTTAATCTGAAAAATTGCATAGATTAAATAGATAAAAAATGTAAAAGAAAGTTGCAAAAAAATGTAAGTTTTTAGATATTACTTTAGATTAATACTGAAATATAATTAGATTTTTCTTTCCAAAATAATTAGAATGCAAAAAAGTAGAGAAGAAGCGAATAGTCGATTCAGAGAGCAGTTTTGATTTCCCCAGCGATCAAACGAAATTAATGTTAAGCTTATGCACGCAAGAAAGGTTGAAATTAATTAGAATCGCAAAAATTTGGGAAAAATCATTATGCTAGCTGATATAACTATAATTTAAAAAATTAAAAAATAAAGTCGAAATGAATGGGAATATAGCATTAAGATTGAAATAAATAATCTAAAAACAATTCAATGCAGAGTTAAATGTAGTTGTTTCCAATTCTTACTAATGCAAAAAAAAAAAAAAATAATATGAATAAAGTTAAATTAATATGAATCAAGTTTCATTTCCGTTTGGTAAAAAGTTAAAAATGTAAATAGTTTTATAAAGCAGGAAGTTTTGTTTTTTCAATCATATAATTTTTGGAACTTAATTACTGTAAAAAGCAAATTTTGATATTTTTATTTAAAACTAGCCGCCTTTCACTACAGGATGGTTCTCCAATCTTAATGTTCGTTTAAAATTATAATAATTAAATATTTTATGAAACTCTTTTTTAATAGCTTCTTCATCAAAATATTTCAAAGCTTCAAATTTCGATAGCCATATTATTATTTACTAATAATATTATAAAGGCCCTCAGCCGTACTGTTATATGTATCTGTCTAATTTTCTGTTACCTCAAGTTTAATGTATGCTTTAAATAAAGAGGAAGGGATTAAATTGCAATTAATATAAGAACATTGTTTTATTGAAAGAGAGAATTTTTTTTTTAAATAATAGTACTGAAAACAGAGTATCTGAGCATTTAAACCTTATGGGTACAAAAGAATAACTTTTCTAATTTATGTAATATCACAAAACAAAATTCCAACAATGTTTTTCATATTCATCATGTGCAGATCGATTAATTAACAATGTTTGATTTTAAATGCATAAAGTATCAAGAAAATAAAGAGAATCGTTTGAAATATTCGATCGATGCTGTTAAGCCCAACCTCGTTTGAGGGCTAGAAAATGAAGAAATGAAATGATTTTTTGACATTAAACAGTTTTTAATTAATAATAAAATTTCTAACTAAGAATTCGAAAAATGGCTCCGAGATACACATTCCCGACCCCCAAGGTCGTTTCCCCAATACATGTACCAAATTTGGTAGCTGTAGATAAAACGGTTTAGTTTGTAGAGAGCCAACACACACACATAAAAATATCTGTTGAGCTTAATTATAAGATTAGTTATTTATAGATTATTTATTATCTATTTATAGATTTTTATAGATATAGATTATTTATTTTTGATTTACAAGACTTTTTTTTTCCAAGATTAAAGATTTGCAAGATTTATTTTCATTTTTTGGATTAATTTTCCAATTAAAACTAAAATTAAGTAAAAGTACTACGAAATTTCCGATCATCAGTTTTTATATTTCTCTTTTACACTAACATTTTTGTAGAAACTTTCAGATCAGGATATTCAAAAAAATTGATATTAAAAAAAGTGGATACCTTTTTTTTATTTTTTTTCCATGCTTCTTCGCTTTATTCTTATTTTGTTTTTTTAATTCGTTATTACCAATCGACGAGAAAAGAATAGTATTTAAATTTGGATGCGCACTAAAATACATTCTTTTATTAACTTTTGTGCGCATTTTCACGAAAGCAACTAAACTGCAAAGTTATCGACTGAAATATCAAAAGTCGAAAAAACTATTATAAAAATAACTTCCATTTTTTTATTTGCCATTCTAGTCAATATGACCTGGTGGTTGTCTCAAAAATGAGTATTATAAGTTCTAGACACTATTGCTTTAAAGATATATATGCCTAATGCACCTCAAATTTGTTACTTTATTAATCATATTATTTGTAATATTTATTAATGAAGTACAATGGAAAACTGAAGATCTTTTTTTATCATTTTTTATCCCTAAAATTAAGGAATCTGTTTCAAAACATTCATAGTATCCCTTCAAAAAATGTAAATAAATTAGCTTCATTTACAACAGTTCATGAAAAATATTCTGTCTTTTAAAGAAAATAATTCAATAATATTCATTCATTTTAAGATGAATGTAATTGCTTCATTTGATCCAAGTATCGAGTCATTTCAATCAGCTCAACTGAACTGATCCGTTTCCAAACGGTTCTATAATCCATTGAAGAATATATTGTGACAGCCTAACTCGCATATCATGCACAATTCCCGTATTAATGTAATTCATTGATTTATTAGCAACATTTGGACTCTTGCCAAATCGCTGACGTCACCCAGTATGCTATTTAAAGAGATTAGGTATATAATTCCAAGTTTAAATTAATGCAATTTAAATGCAAATGACATTTCTTCTGTTTAGCCGAAGTAAAGGTTTAATATTTATGTTTCCGTTTCATTCAAAATGTATGTGGCCATAAAATATATGAATGCAAGAATTATTTTCCAATAAAACGTTTATTGCTTTATAATTGAAAGAAATTCTCTCTGAAAATTTCTGGGAAATTGAAATTAAAACTGTGAAGATATCGGTTGTGTGATAATTACATATCTAAATGGGTAAGTTTTAATGTAAATAAATTAGCTTATTTGAACAGTAGAATGTCTAATTCAAACTTTAAATCGTATTTCGAAACATATAATGTTGCGCAATAAAAGTAAGATTCTGATTAATTTTATTATCTAGATATTAAGAAATGCGACTATTTTCAAAGGATGTTTTTTTTTGTTTGAAAAATTGGGTTTTCAAAGAAAATTATTTACAAGAATGGTTTTTATATGCATTGTCAACTAAAATAAAAAATACTATAAATACAAAAAAATTATTTTAAAATATATTTTTAAAAATATTGACATTTGTTGTAAATTTTAATAAAATTTAACAAAAACGGATGACACTGTACACAATATTGTAATACAGCAATCATTATTTCTCTTTGTACACAAGTTACAGAATATAATGATGAACAAAACGAATCAAAATCTGAGAAACATTTTGAAATGCCAAAAACCAAAATCCAAGCAAAATGTTGAGATTCGATGAAATTATGGATAAAATTGTGCGCATATATGCATTTTGTCCATAGATTTACAGCTTAATTTTTCTAAAAAACTCCTATAAATGAAAAAGTATTTCCCCAACAATAAAACTTTTGTTTAACTTCATTGCTCATATTATTTAAAACACACGCCGAAATTGTTATGTAAATACCTCTATAAGTTTTTGAGATGTAATGTTAAAGGTGAAGAGTTTTTACGAAATTTGAAGTTAAAGACAAAATTTATATGAAAAAGCAATGCCCCTGGGTGATCGGTCAGGCCTACCTTTTCTCAGAAAAGATAAACTCTTTTAGAAAGAGGAAATTCTGAACTACATGAAATTACCATGAAAAAAATTTACCAATGTTGTAATTAACCAGTGTTTTTAACGATGTCGGATACCTTAATTATATTAATAATAGAAGACCTTTCTAAATTATATTAATAATTTCTCATAAGTTGTCCATTATCACAATTATCTAAACTGGAATAAATGTCCTCATATTTTTTAGTAATGTCTGCTGCAAGATCATTTGTGAAATTTGTTTTCAAAGTAACGAATCACTGATTTATAATCTGAAGCTTGCTTTCTGTACTCCAAGAAAATTTGGAATAAATTTCATGAACATATACAGGATGAGGAAATGCCCCTTAAAAGTAAAATGAAATCAGAAAACAAACCAATATAAATATGTTTCATAAATATGTTTTTTTCTAATTACAGAGAAAAGATATAAATTCTAAATTTAGTTGTTAGAACTGTTTATTTTCAAACTTTAAACGACCAGCGGGTGACCGAGCTCCGCTCGGAGAAAACAGGTATCGAAGCTAACTCGAAGATTTAAATTTTCAATTTTGATTTATCAAAAAAATATATGCCATAAGAAAATTTGTGAAACCATTGGTGAAAAGATAACTGGTTAAAGTGCACCATTGTAAACTATTCTAAACAAAGTTAGAGTTTGGAAAGGGAACTATTCTATACAAAGGTAAAGTAAAGGTAAAGATTGAAGTGTGTTGAAGTTCAATATTTTTGACAAATTTATTTAGAAAAACCAAACATATATACATACATAAGAAACATATTATAAACCTATAACAGCATAAACATAAAACTTTATTAGTTCGCCATATTGGCTATAGATGGCAGCA
>JAPMOQ010061908.1:754779-778577 GCA_026543055.1 Argiope trifasciata
TTCGTAAAGAACAAAATATAATCTGAAGAATATTTCATGGAGAGTGTAAAAAGAAAGACTAGATATTGATAATGGCGCGATTTCCATTTTCCATTTAGGAAAGTCGAACACTTCTGACAGTTTGACTTGATCCAAAAAATTAATTATAACTTTGAATTTCGTGCTACTTTAAAAATTTTAAAAACATATAAGTGGCTTTGAAGAAAAATTAAAATTTCCAAACATCTATTTACGTTTCAATTACATAATAAAGGAAAGCATTCTTATATAAATGAATGTACTTTGCACTGCACTCTGTCGCTTCCCAGCCCTTTTTGTTTTGAAAGAAATAAAATAAATTCTAAAATTAAGTTAGACCGCATATTTCACGCACAATACAATTGCATGAAATACTTAATTGTGTAGTTTTTTAATATTTCAGTATGGCAGAAATTGAACTGTAATTAAAATTATAAAGCCTTCTCTATCCATCAATCTACACACTCACATTTATATATTATATAATTCAAGCTTGCAAGGCACTGAAATCATTCCTTTTACAAAAGGTGTTCAAATGATAAGGTATGAAAAATCGTAACAGCGTAGCTGTTATCTTTTTTACCTATGCTGGTATAGGAGAGTGTAGCGAGGCATCTTGGGATGGGAGTCTCTGGCTTAGATCTGAGCCTAGAGGGCTTCCATATGCGCGGGAGAGAGCAGAGGCTCTTATAAAGAATGACTTACAATTGATTTATCAGTGCATGTGAAGACAGGATGACGTTCACATTACATCCGATGTGTACTGTGAGACACTCCGAAGACTACACAGTTCTGTGTGGTTCTGCTCTATGATATAATCATTGCAAATCTCGCCGAGAATACCACGATATATTCGGTAAAACTCGCGCCGAATGAGGCCGCGGTTGCCTAATGGTCGGCTTGTGAACCCTAGGGTATGAAGTCCGAGATATGATTCCACCGAAGAATAGACGTGCAAGAGGTTATGATGCACGTTAAATTCTTCAGGCCAAACATCCTCCCAATTGTGTGGTGTGAGGAGGGAGGGGGATCAGGTTTCGTCCTCGTCATCTGACCGAGAATCAAAATGACGATGTGCGTCCCAAAATAGCTTTACTGTTTCTTAACAACGGGACTTGAACGTAACTAAACTAAACGAAGTGTATCTAATGTAAACAATTACATTCCAGTCGTTCTCTAGGAAAGCATTTTATTAAAGAACTAGCTGGTTCCTGGCGCTTTGCTGCCACCGAAAATATATTGTTAATTGAAATCAATCAATCATTTGGCATTTTTTTTCGAAATAAGGTGAACAGTACGACAGCATAAAAAATACGAACAAACAAATATTCATATTTATACATCAGATTTGTGTTTTCTTTCAGAATTGTCAACATTTGTGTTTTCTTTCAGAATTGTCAACATTTGTGTTTTTTCAGAATTGGTAATGAAAGAAACTACTTATTGTATCTCAGGACTCGTTTTATATTCTTTCAGAATACTCAAGTGTAATATTGGAAAAGGTGATTAAAATAGTTTTTATAAATTGCTTAAACATAGAAAATGTATTTATACCATAAAATCGTTCATATAGATGAAGAGATAATTTTTGAAAATTAAGAGGGTGCAAAATTATTTGTACTATAATATTTTTCATAGTTACTGCGACAAACACGAAAATCCAATTAAAATTTAAAAACTCCCGGATTCGTCTCCTTAAAACTTTCTCGCGTAATCTGTTACCTCTGAGAATGACTTGCGTGTCATTTGCGTACTACAGCTACAAAATATGAACCTGTAAAGGGGATTTAGCATTTCTACAGAATCTATTGTCTCCTCGACGTGTTAGTTGGAAATTAGTTTTTAGTAAATAGATGCGTTTGAGATTCGTATTTTTTAAATATATTTTTTATTTATTATGCTATCCCTATAACCATCCCGTATACGTAAACAATAACTGACCCAGTTTCATCGCACTCGAATGAACGGTTTAGAAACTCATAGGAGACGTACAGACGAGCATTCATTTGTATTGATATAGATATGCGATATTCAATTTTATTTATATAGATATATAATGTTCAGAATGAAAATCTGCTAGTGTTAATACATCAACCGAATTTAATACATTGCATATTTCTCCCGTTATATTATTGAACTTTTCCAATTGATGATGAAATCAGATATGTTTTGATTCCAAGAAAATGCACCCAGTCACATCCTTTCCAATAAATTTAAAACCAATTCTAAACTTTTGCGGAAGAATGACTGGTTATATTTATTGTATGATACCAGCGAATTGAAAAGGCGCACGTGTGTTTACCAGCTCCAACATTTCTAAATATAAAAGCAATTTTCCTTTCGGAATACCATTTTTCGATAAAGATAGCGCCTTCGAACGAAAACGCAACCTAACTTTACACTTTTCGATAACATAAAATAGTCGACGGTATGCCAAAAATACGCAAATCGATTTATTCTCGAAAGAATAAGAAAGTCGGTTAACTTTTTATATCTGATTTGAGTATTTTGCCTTCGGATATAGGTTACTCCCCTCAAGGCGATCTTTTACACGATGAACAAAGAAAAAGGATCAAAAGTACTTTGGGAATCGAATTTTGGGTAGCGAGATTTCGAATAAATAAATTTTTTTTAAGTGAAATAATCACTGAAGATATAAAAAAATGGATTATGAGTGAAAATTTATTTATTTAGTTTAAGGCATCCGACTACGTTAAAAACATTGGTTATCTGCCACAGTGCCGAATATTTAAAAAAAATATTTTTATTTATTTCTTCTACCTTAGACTTTAATCTTTTCAAAACAGTTTATCTTTTCTAGGAAAAGGAAGGCCTGACCTACTATCCAATGTCTCACATATTTTTCAGCTAAAATGTGTCTTTCACTTCCATTTTCTCAACGCTTTAGTCTTCATCAAAATTCTCCACCGTTAACATATCTCAAAATCTAATTGAGTTATTTGCAGAAAATTATCAGCGTGTGTTTTAAATAATGCGGGCAATGAAATGAACCCAAAGTTTTATTGTTTGTGAAATACTTTTTTCATTTATGGGGGATTTTAGAAAAATTATGAGGTGAATTTATGGAAAAAATGCATACATACAAAGAATATAGAATATATTTATTAATTCTTTATTATTTAAAAATATTTTTTTATTTCTTTACAAATTAAAAATTAAATTTTGAATAACAATTAAAGAAAAATACACATGAAACCAAAATATATAAGTTAAATATCAAAACAAGTTTGAAATTTAACAAAGATTTTAAATAGCAAAATAAATAAATAAAAAAGGAGTGAAACAAGATATTTTTAGTACAGTGGTTTATCCAATAATTCGCATAAAAGTTTGTATGTAGTGTAAAAGTTATATTCCCTAATTCCTAAAATACAAAAGACTTATTTCTATCCAGTTTTTAAATATCGATAAATAGAATTAAATATTCAAAACAATCTTACTAAAGAATACAATATTACTAAATACAATATCATTAGTAAAATAATACTAAATGAATTGATTATTTATTCTCTACTTGAGGAATTACGGAACACATCGATAAGTTATTATACTAAATTTTTATGAAAGCCCTGAATTGGATTAATTGGACTGATATTGTGGTCTTTCAAAATAAAAATTTAAAAAAATTTAGAGTCTGTAAAAACAGCATTTCCAGATGTAAATAACATTAAAATGTATACATACAAATATAAATATAGTATAAATTCCCTCCCCCCGAAAAAAATGCTTTTATAAGAAAAGCTATTCAATCATAAAGATTATTAAAATTCTAAGAAACTCATATTTTCGCAAAAATAAATAAATAAATAACCTTTTATCATAACCCCCTTTTTTCAATTTTCTTAGATTCGGGCATAAGCTAAATGAAATTCGGCCAGGACAATACTTGGAAACATAAATTATATAAAATATAGAAAAGAATTTTAACCATACTTGGAACTATTGGTGTGAGATTAAAATAAGGAAAATCAAATTGGAAACAAAATTTAGGCATTTTATCAAAAAATATTTAAGCATAAATGTTTTTAATTTTTTTAAAAACACATTTTTATAAAGAAATCGACTTTTGAATGTTGCCACCTTCTTTCAACCTTCCTAATTTAAAAATAGAAATCTGAATGAAATTTGGCAAAGGAAATTCGTGCATACGTGTTTTACTATATATAGAAAAAAATTAAATCAGATTTAGAATAATGAGGGAGTAATTTAAGAAATAAAAATAGAATTAATTTAAAATTCAATGGGAATGTGCAAACCCAAAGTATTATTCTTATGTAGCTGCCAACGTGGCATATGCATAATTGATTCATTGATCATACATAAGTACTGAAACGTTTTTTTTTTTCCAAAAAGAGGAAAAACAAAAAAAAATATTGAAATAAGTTTATTTTATTTTATATCTAATCTGCACTTTTTCTCCAATCCAATCTTCTTCAAATGAGTACTGAAAAGTTTTCTTGCAAAATTAGAAAAAATAAAAAAATAGGAAAATAAATTAATTTTTCTTTATCTCCACTCTGAACTTTTTCTTCACAGATTTTTAAAAGTAATAGCGAATATAGAATTATTTCGAAATAATAAATATTAAAAGTTAAATAATAAACTAAACCACGAAGAGATAATAACAAGTCAAAGTAACTCGTTGCAGAAGCTAAAACCAAATTGAAATCTTCAAAGTCTATAACTAGTTAAGTTGTTTTTTTTCAAACTATACAACATTCCTTAATTCGCAGGAAAGGAAAGAAAAAATAACATTTTCTTCACGTTAAAAGACTTCAATTTTAAACATTCATTTCTTAAAGCAATTGGCATTCATAAATAAATTATTTTTGAAGGCTGTGGAATGATTAAGGTATCCGACTACGTTAAAAACAATGGTTATTGACCACTTTGGCGAATATTTTTTGTATTGTTATATCTTGTAGTTTAGATTTTCTTTTTACCAAAACAGTTTATTTTTTCTTGAAAAATGAATGCCTGACCTATCATCCAGGGGCACAGATTTTTCATCTAAAATGTGTCTTTATCTACGATTTTTCTCAAAACTTTAACTTTCATAAACATTCTCCAGCATGATATCTCAAAAATTAATAGAGGTATTTACTTAAAAGTTTCAGCGTGTATTTTAAATTATATGGGTAATGAAATGAACCAAAAGTTTTATTGTGGGTGAAATACTTTTTCATATATAGGGGTTTTTAGAAAAATTAAGTTGTAAATATAAATATATATATATATATATATATATATATATATATATATATATATATTTTTTACCCATAACTTCTTTGCATCACAAGAGTTTTGTTGGTTTTCATCACACTTTTTTCACTTTCTCAAAATATATTATATTTTCAAATAATTTCATTATATTTATAATGTTTTATATTATAATATACAATACATCTAAAAACATAATTTTAAATAGTTTTTAAAAGTCTTCAGTTATTTATTTGGCTATATTCAACACCTTTTTTCCAATATTTTTTTTAATCTATTTAGCATCAAATTAATAAAGAATATTATATTAAAAAGGGAAATGTTATGTTATAAATCCTCTTTTTTGTTATAAATACATACTAACCTCCAATTATTCATTGTGCAATGTTAAACACCTTTTTTTGAGGGAAATGAAATAAACTATTTATCTTTAAATTAATGATGCTATAAATCAATAGTTCCATAGTAATTAATAAGAAGTCGAATTAAAAAATTAACCAATGCATTAGCTCAAAATTATATTCCCCCTATGATTTCTGAGTTCATTTCATATTTTTAAACATATTTCAATTCATCTTCACATTACGAAAAGTTATTTTTAATTATTACGGTCGTAATTTTTTTTATAAAATGTATTTTTACGGAATTCTCTATATCCTAAAAATCCGTCGGGTTCTTTTTTACCTCGTGTATAGTGGTTGTGTATGGTGTTAGAGATGACGATACACACAAGCAATGATCAGTCCTTTAGTTGACGAACACAACACAGACGTTTATTTACAGGACGAGGACAAGACAGCTCAAAGACGACAAATATTCACAAAACAACTATGTACCGGATAACTATTTACAGCCGGGACTTACACACAGGACAACACACTGCAGATAGTAGTCTATAGGCAGAAATTCTGTAGTGACAATAGCGGCCAGACAGGATTCAGCCGGAGAGGGAATCTTTAAGGGATTCACTTTACACCTCTTGGGTCTCTTCAGAACAGGCTGAACTATTCCTTTGTCTCTTCTTGCCTTTGCTGTCGACTCGCTACTTCGCACAACGGGACTACTCCTCAATTCGGGACAGCTCCGTTCCCGACGACGACACAATGGCTACGACATATGAGTTGAAGTACGAGGCGCCTAGCCCCGCCAGGGGCTTATCCTCGATCAGTGCAGGATGATAGATGCCTGACTTTTTGTGTCTGCCATGATCAGCTCCGGGAGATCGGTATAAATAGTTGGAGAGGGCTGAGTGGGTAGGTGGATGGGCGTGTGTCCAGCTGAATACTATTGGCTGTTAGCATAGGGGAGTGAGAGGGAGCATGACGGCCAGATCAGCTTGAAAAATTTTCTAAGTTAAAGGATTGTATTTATTATTTGCAGTTATTCAAGAGTACTTTATATGTTTAAGAGAGAACAGAAAGAATTAAAATTTAAGAATTATAAAGAAGTATGTTGCGGGGTCTTTTAGTTTTAATATCTGGGTTATATACAGGGATGTTTTTAATAGAGCTATTATCAATGTTACTAAGATTGTTAAAGAATTTTTCGGCGAGTTTTGCTATGAACTTTTTAAGGGGTAGGTAATCAAGACAATAGTACATGTCTGTGTTACGCATATAATAGTGCATGTTACAAATTTGCCTAATTAGTTTGTTTTGTTGTACTTCAATTAAACGCAAGTTTGATCTGGCCGCGTAACCCCAAATAGGGCAAGCATAAGTTAGTACTGGACGCAAATAGGCGGCGTAAATAAGTATTTTGTTCTGCCTATTCATTTTGGAGTTTCGAGAAATTAGGGGATAAAATTTACGAGTTAGGTCTCGAAACTTATTTATTGTATAATTAAAGTGGGATTTCCAAGTTAGCTTACTGTCTAAAATGACTCCTAAATATTTACATTCCTTAGCCATTCACACTGACTTCCTTATATAAACCGGTGGTAGGCGGGGCTAACATTTTCTGGACCAATCAGGAGCGTTCTAGCTGGATCTCGGCTCCTAGTGGACGGATCGGGAAAAATCTCGATGTTTCGGGTACTTTCCATTTTGTCGCCAAATTCGTCGACAAGTTGTCAAATGGTCGCCAAGTTTATCGCCAAGCCTTGAGACCTCTGACGTTACACCCATTCACTATTCAATACATATTACTGTAAATCTGTCTTCCTTACGATCACAGTATTAGCGCGGGAAAGCAAAACTACAGGTTCGTAACAGTATTGATTTGAACCAATTGGAATGATTTATTCTAATATTCCTATAAAGAGTTTTCTGAGAAACAGTTATTTTTAGCATTTGTGTGTTTTCTAAGCCGAAATAATCAATAAAATTAATCTTCCGCATGAAATAATTAGACTTATTGAACAAAATAAAATTCTTTTCAAATTCTGCGGTGAAAGCAAAATTCATCGAATTATGATTTATTGATTTAGTTTAAATTTTGATCACATTGATAATGTATTGTATTTTCGAAATTTTCTTTCATTTTTATATGATTGGGATCTGATTTCCCAAAATGTCTTCCCACTTTTACAAAGACTTTTTTTTACCTTAATTTCCAGATATTTACATTCACAAACTATTTTCTACATTTAGTATATTGATAACACAATTATGTTTAAGTACGTCTTTTGTCTTTACCTTTTAATTTTAGGCTTAATATTTCGCATTGTTTGTTATTATATAATTAGAATCAGTTTTGCACAAAATTTAATCAATTTTCTTAAAAAAGAGTCAATATCCGTAAAGTAGTTATTGATAAGCAAACAATAATTAAAATTACATAATAAAATGTTATTTGAATTCTGAAATGCATGAAAAGTATAATGCCACTAAAATTGTTAGAAAAGTACAATACCTCAACAACATATATCTATATACATTTTCATAATTCTAGTGTATCAGTGAATTTCGTTTATATTGATATGATTAACGTAAGATTAAACCTCAGAAATTTTTAAATATTGAATATTTTCACTCAATATTTAACATGCTTTTTTTCAGTTTGAAAAGGGAAACATTATTCAATAAATGTTTCAAAATTTTCTCAAAAGCTAATTAAAAATTTCTCAAAGCTTTGTCATTCAAATTTGTCAGTATAGCAACCCTTCAGTAAGATTAAATTTAAGTAGCTAAATGTTAATTTTGAAATTTGAAAGAAAGAGAATTCGGTATAAAGCCTGATTTCAAGAATCATGAGCTTGAGCTGATCAGGTTAATTTAATTTGAATTCATTTGAAAAAACTGCCATAGAAATTTGATTTTCAAAAGAAAATGATTACCGGCAGAGATTAAGATAGAAATTAAAAGTGATTTGAAGCACAGTAAACAAATCTTATAGCTGTTTTAGACTGAGGCATCCTTAACATCAAGTAAAATTTTCGCTTCGTTAAGTCTTGTTAAGTTTTAAATTCGTTTTCGTGGTAAAATTTTACTGACTGATTTTAGTTTCCATCATTTTGAAAATAAACTAAAATCAGTCTATTATATTTTTCCTCCTTCCACTCAAAACATTAATTTAGAGTTAAAACCTTTACATAATTGGGTCGGAGATCTGAAAGTTTTCTATATATCTCTCTCACTTTGTTTATATATATATATGATTTAACTGATGATCACCTGATTAAGATGATGATGCCTGATTTAAGTACATAGGCATATGATGAACAAAGTTAAGTAATTTAAGTTTATAATATATTAATGGAAACAAACAATTAGTAGGACATTGAATTTAAAAAAAAGAATAATAATTTTTACTAAAAAAACATTCACTATTGAAACAAATAATAATGCCCTCTTAAGAATAAAAAAATTATTCTTATAAAAATATCGATTAAAAACAAAATTATTGTTTAAAACCAAACCGTATGAAATATATTCCTTCTAACTTGCTTATTTTTATTTCACGATTGAAGACTGAAAAAGCCTTTCCTGTTTATCTTAGATCTGTCTAGACAATAACTTTTTGACCTTCCCAAACTTAAACAATGTCTCCTTGAAAGAATAATGTTACATAAAAAGGGTAAATTGTATATTTATAAAAAGTTTCTCACTTGATAACATTTAAAGATAAATTTTTTATATGTTTTTGCAATTAGAGAAATTAGTAATCATTTTTGTTGAAGCTTCTTATATATATTCTATAAAAAATGATGCATTTGTTTAGTAATAAACATCTTAATAATGACTCAACTTATTGATTACAAATATTTCATAATCGTTTTTAATGAAGCTTCGGATATTTATTCCTTCCGAAAACAATAATGCATTTGTTTATTAATGAATACTACAATAATGACAACTTTTTGATTGCAAATCTTTCATAATAGTTTCTACTGAAGATTCTGATATTTTGCATTATACTGATACGCATTTGTTAAGTAATAAATATCTTAATAATGACTCAACTTATTGTTTGGAAATATTTCATAACCATTTTTGATGAAAATTCGTATACATATTCCATCCGAAAATGATTCTGAAATGATTTCTGAAAATGTAAATGAAAATCCGATTCCATCCAAATGCATCTGCTTAGCAATAAATATCTTAATAATGACTCAACTTATTGATGGCAACGCTTTCAAAACTTTTCCAGAAAGCATGCTGTCAAACAATTTAAATTATTCTTTAAAAATTGAAGCACTTTCTTCTCCGGTGACATATAAACAATAATCAAAACTCGTTACTTAATTATAACCATCTTATTGAACTACTCATTTTTTTCATTGAAAATTTTACCTCCCTTTTTTCTTTGCAACGAATGCTGTTTTATTCCTCATGTCTTAAGACTTTTTTTACAATAGACAGAGGGCATAATGTAATATCCTAACTGGAAACTAAGTATAACAATCTACTACAGCAAAAAACCGAAAAAAAATTTAATTGTATAAAAAATTGAATAATGATGGAGTTTTTTCTAGTTCCAGGAGTTATTCAAATATTAATGATTGTTCACATTCTTTTCATATTCTTATGTTTATAATTATTATTCATGTGAATACAAAAGTATGAGATGAAAATAATTTCTCCCTCCACATGCTTAGAGTAATCTCATTCTTAGATATTAACCCTATTTCTTATAGGTAATAAAATGTATATACCAAAAATATAATAATAATGAAGCAGAAAACAAAAGCAAAAACTTAATTTGTGAGTTAAGTATGTGAAATAAGAAGGAGATTAAATTTAAAAAAAAGTGTTAATACAGGAATTAGATATATATTTGACGTCAAACAGGAATTTGACAGTTAGACAGAACAGACAAATTCAGCTTTAAAATAATTAAACACTGTAATTATCACTCTAATCTTAATCTAAAATTTTCAAAAATTTAATTTTCTCACAATTTGATGAAGTTAAAACAATTTGTAATAACAAAATTTCTTTTACCAGCGGATGACCGAGCTCCGCTCGGGGAAAACAGGTATCGAAGCTAACTCGAAGATTTAAATTTTCAAGTGTGATTTATCAAAACAATACATGCCATAAGAAAATTTGTGAAACCATTGGTGAAAAGATAACCGGTTAAAGTGCACCATTGTAAACTATTCTAAACAAAGTTAGAGTTTGGAAAGGGAACTATTCTATACAAAGGTAAAGTAAAGGTAAAGATTGAAGTGTGTTGAAGTTCAATATTTCTGACAAATTTATTTAGAAAAACCAAACATATATACATACATAAGAAACATATTATAAACCTATAACAGCATAAACATAAAACTTTATTAGTTCGCCATATTGGCTATAGATGGCAGCACGTTACCGCTTGAAAATTTAAGTAGCCATTATGGCGAACTAATAAAGTTTGAAAATGTCCTATCTGTAACTCCGAACTGCTCGACCGTAGCGCTTCAAAACCGGCGCCAATCGATTCCTCGTGGCCAAAAACCCCAGACCCCCCAAGTTTACTGGAGTTTATTAATTCTGGGGCGATTTTCGACTTGGCAACCATTCCTCGTATTATAGTATTAGATAGATAAAAGCAACAAATAGATTTATTAAAAATTTAAACGTTAATGATTTTCCCAAAAACTACTGCAATATCAATTTTTAATAAAAAAGAAATGATGAAATATTAGTAAAGCAGATGGATCTCATAAACTACATTTATATTTTTTTCTCTGCCTGACACTGTATTATAATTGGAATGGCAGTTGGGGTGAGATTTCTTCTTCTCCTGTTGCTGGTATGTTCTTTTTCTTTTTGTTTTGTTATTTAATTATTAGATTGTTCTTTTTAATTTTGGTTGAATATTCTTATGTTGCTTTATTTTATGTATTTTTGTTTTACCTGGTGATTTTTTAATGGTACTTTGTTTTTGTATTTTCTGCTGTTAAAATTGATATGTCTATTTTGCCTTAATTTTCAGGAAATTTTCGATTCATGTAGGGTCAATACTGGTGGACAGTGTTGTCCGATTTCTTCACAGAAAAAATACCTTATTTTGAATCCTTGTCTGAAGGTTACCTTTGAAAAAGTGTTCAGGTTGTGTGTTCAGCTTTTTCTATTGGTTATAGTTTTGATTCGGTTGTGTTCCTTTTTGCTTGACTTATGTTGTTAATTAACTTAGATTCATCTGTATTTTAGTTGTAGCTGCATTTGCGCTCACTAAATATAATTATTGTTTTTTTTAATTAAAAATTTTAAATTTTAAACTTGTTCGAATCCGAAATAATTTTTGTTTCGATTCCAATTTGTAATTCCGTTTCTGTTATTAGTTTCGTTTTTGTTTCATTTTCTTAATTATATTAATTTAGATTTGTTTCCTAAATAGGTTTTATTATTTCATTTTTGTGAACTTTTTTGCTCTCTCTCTCTTTATATTATATATATAAAAATATATAGATATAGATATATTCTACGAAACAGTGAACAGAACACAATGCTAATGGAATAAAATCCTCTTTTCTGTACTTACCGATTCTAAATTCCTCCCAAAAGACCAACTATCTATTCATGTTACGAAAATTGGTCTTGAAATATTCAAAATATAAATGAGAAACAGACTGCGATCTATTCAGAAGAGTATTGAAGAAGCGCCACCGGCTATTGGCTGTCAACAACAACAATCCTCATGAGCGGAATCTGTCTAGACAGAATCCTTCAAAAACAGATGCGTAGGAAAAGTTTCGTTCAAGAAAACGTAAAAACAATTCTTCATTTCTTAATCAGGGCTACTTTAATGAACTTCGTCTAAGTAGTTATTTTAAATTCTGGAATTATTATGTAGACTCATTTCTTCAAAACTTAGACTTATACATTATTATTTATTCGTCTCAATTCTAAAAATTTAAAAAGTCTACATTAATTATATACAGGATGTTTATTAAAAATGATATTATGATATATACGACTGAAACTATCACATCGTCCTGAGAAACAAAATAAAATGCTGGTCCAATTTAATTTGTGGTATGCGCTCAAGAATCACTCAAAAAACAATAGTTAATCTCTAACAATTACGGCTACAGTGAAAAAAAAATTCAAAATTTTCGAATCGTAACGGCAACTTCTTTGATATTAAAATGAGTTCACCATAGTAAAAACAAGTAATATAAAAAATTAATTCAATTCCACGTTGTTGCTACCTTTGGCACTTTACAAGTCCGCCGGCCGAAAGTTGTCAGTGATTTTAAGCTTAAATGAGCGTCCCTTGTTTTTTCAGTAGCATCAAGTAGGGCCAAGAATAAGACTTAGTTACTTTAGGCTTCACATTCTCATTCAAAAGACATTCCCACTACTCACAGATAGAACACAGAATAATAAATATGGGCTCGAACCCGGGAAGCCCAGATCGAGGAGAAGACAGGCTACCCCTAAGCCAGGCCACCGGCCAATTGAATTTCTATTTATGTCGACAAAGAAAAATTCTATTTTAGTCATTTTTTATTCAGTAATTATCAAAAAAATTATGAAGTACCATAAAAAATTCTAATTTTTGTAAAAATCGAACTCGCATTCTTCACCTTCACATAAAAAATACCGATTCGTATTTACCGTTTTTCGACTATTGAATTCAATTTTCATCGCAAACGGCTAAGACTATTTAAAGTATTAAATATTAATTCAGTTTAATTAAATTAATGAATTAATATTTTAAAAACATTGTATAAACATCAATTGCCATCCACTACAAGTAAAAGAAAATGAATTTCACCTGGGATGAATGAATGAAAAGTATTGTATTAACGATTGAAAATTGGAACAAGGAGTATAAATACATATATAAATATAGAGAGAGTGTGAATTAATAGTAGGAATTGAATAAATAATACACAGCATTGGAAAAATATCTGCAGCCAGAAAATCATTAGTGTTAGACACCCTAAAAAAAGGAGAAACCAACCATGGCGTGCTTACCAAAGACTTGAAATTCTACAAATTCCTCTCGGCCTGGTGTGTGCTTGGCCCCTTCAAGGCCCCATATGCTATATGCAGAGTGTCATCGTGTTTGAAGGGAATCAAGTGTGAAATTTGTGGATTAGTTTAGTTATATTGATGTCCCATTTTGAAGCAACACTAGGGCTCTATTGGGATGGATCTCATCATTTTGAGCCACCGTCAGATAACGAGGACGACACCTGAGCTGGCACCCCCATTCCACGCCGCACAACACCAGAGGGATAAAATTTAGCCTGACGGATTTAACGTGAAAGAGACTCCCTCCCACGACGGTTCTCTGGTGGAATCGGGTCTCGAACGTGCAATCCTCCGGTTCCGAAGCCGATACATTACCACCAGGCCACAATGGCAGGCATTTTTGTGGAATATAATAAAATGCTTTGCTTTCTATTTCTCCTCTACTCTTATTTCGTGCTTATTTTTTTCGTCTTAGGGTTCCGCGGTGGCCTGGTGGTAAGGTCTCGACTTTGGATCCGGAGGGTGGCAGGTTCGAGACCCGATTCCACCGAAGAACCTTCGTGTGAGGGAGTCTCTTGCACGTTAAATCCTTCAGGCTAAATTTTCTCCCTCTGGTGTGGTGCGGCGTGGAATGGGAGTGCCAACTCAGGTGTCGTCCTCGTCATCTGACGGTGGCTCAAAATGATGAGATCCATCCCAATAGAGCCCTACTGTTGCTTCAAAATGGGACGTTAATATAATTAATCTAGACTAAAATCTTTTCGTCTTAATCTATCAATCGCTGTTGGTTAGTCTTAGTCCATCTGCCGTTGGTGGTTAGTTTTAGTCTTTCTATCGCTATCTAAATCAAATATCGAGCAGTGGTCATAAATTTCCCTTTAAAAGAAATTGTGAATACAAAAAATATTCTGAAATAGAAAAACGTTAATTTATGCATGCTTCAAACATTCTCTAGAAATAACAGAAGAATGGATATCGAGAATATATAAAACAGTAAGGAGAAATTGCATTGAGCATGAATTTTAAAGCTTCACTCTTTTCAATTGCTTCTCTTCATAAATTCCAAATACTACATACCATTTCAAATATAGAAATACAGGAATCTAAAAACCGCTGAAAAGCATGACAAAATGATTTGAAAGTGCCTCCAAGCAATATTAATGGAATTCAATTGAAGGATTTATATAGTATTGATGAAAGAGGCATCTTTTATAATCTCAAGTCTTTCGATAAGAATTCAGCATTTAAAGGTGACAGCTAGTATGATGGATATTATTCTAAAGATGGAATCACTCTTACTTTGTTCCAAAGCTGATGGAAGTGATAAAGCGATTCTTCTAACTAGTCAAAGTGTTGCGAGTACTTCAAAATATAGACAGCAAGTTATGAAGCAAATGAAAAAGAATGGATGAATGCAAATATTTTAACTTCTCTGACTTTAAAATGTTTATAAAGATGTTTGGCAATATTGTCATGTGCATTTTTAGGGCACTAAAATTTTTCAAAATATGAAAGAATTTCCCTTTGAAATAAATTCGATGAGTAATGTACAACGTTGAGACTGGGGATTATAACAAATTGAAAAAAAAAACAATACTTCTAACAGCATTTAGTTAGAGCATACAAAGAAGTTGACGGAAATATAAGCATTTAGATGATAAATATCATCTATCTTACATGAATCATGTTTAATTTGAAATAGTAAAGAATTTTATCTTTCTTGCTTGGAAATGCCCAATTTGAAACAATAAGGAATTTTATTTCTCTCACATATAAACAAGTCTAATTGCTAAAAATAAGGAATTCCGTTTCACTCACTTGCAAACAAGTCCAAATCGAAATAATAAAGAATGCTATTTCTGTAGCAGGGAAGAAAATAAAATACGAAACAACAAAGAATTTTTATCTCCTTTGCTGAAAGAAATTTGGAATAATAAGTAATCTCCCATACATATAATCAAGTCTTATATAAAAAAATAAAGACATTTCGTCTACCTCACCTGGAAATAATTTGAATTTGATATTAAGAATTTTTTTATCTTCCTCTCTTAGAAACAATTCTAATTTGAAGTAAAATTTTTTATCATCCTCGCAAATATAATGTGAAATAATATGGAATTTCTTCCTCGTATAGAAAGAAATATCTATGAAATAATAAAAAAATTTATCTTCCTTGCATAGAAAAAAGTCAAATATGAAATAATTAGAAATTTAATTTCCTTCGCATGGAATAAAAAATAAGAAATTTTGTCTCCTTTCCATGAAAGAAATATCAAATAATAAGGAATTATATCTCCCTTTAGAAGAACTATGACAATATTAAATAATTCTGTCCCCTTCATATAAAATAAATTTGAAATAATGAGGAATTTTGTTTTCTTGACATAGAAACATGTCAAATATGAAATAATAAGGAATTTTGTCTGCCCTGCATCGAAAAAATGTGAGACAGTACTAATTTTTTGTCTCCTTTGCCTAGAAGAGATTTGAAAGAATAAAGAATTTTGTCTCCCTCATTTAGAAACACGTTTAATTTATAATAATAAAGAATCATATCTCCCTCTGTTGAAGGCGATTCTAATTTGATGCGAAAAGAAATGTTATCTTCCTGGCATAGAAACAAATCAAATATAAAAAAATAAAGAATTTTATCTCCCTTGCATGAAATCAAACTACATTAAGAAATTTTTTTCATATATAAAATCAAGTCTGTTTTTAAATAGTACATTTTTAAAAATCTAAATAGAGTTTCATATTTAAAACTTTACAACGAATTAACGGAGAAACGATGAAAATAATATCAACGATTGATACGATTAAACCAACGTCATGATTGAAGGATGAATCTCTGGAGAATAGAGATCCCTTTGTAAGAATATTTAAACTTTAAACTAAAAAGAAAGCTTCTGATTTATTAACAATTGATGGATGAATAAAACTCTTAGTGTCTATTATTAATTTAGTTGATGATGAAAAGGAATGCTAGGAAGTCAGTTCACCATCTCTTAAATATGCAATGAATTCTAATGAAAAATTTCAAACTTATTTTGCCAGTCAAAACACAAACCGAAAAGTTATTGTAGGAACTTAACTCCATTAAAGTACTCAAAAGATTTTAAAACTAGATTCATACTTTTTGACTTCTATATCGAGTAAAATGTGAAAAATGTATTGTAAGTACTCTGGATCTGAAATAAAGATACATTTTTAAAAAATTATATTTTTTATATTATAATTACACTTTTCAATACTGTCAGGTGATGTATAAATATTATTTCAAAACTTTTAAAATTATGTTTTTAAAATTACAACGCAATTATTAAGTTTCTAGTTATCAAAACTATTTATTAACCTGTAAATATATGCATATTGACTTCTACATCGCTTCATGCTAGCTTTTTTAAAGAAATATAAATGATGCTTCAAGAGCCCAACTTAGCCTATAGCAAAAATTTCTTTGAGGGCCAAAACTCTGTTGGATTAGGCCATAGAAAGTCATAAATTTACGAAATATATAGTTTCTAATAATCAAAATTATTTATTAATCTGTAAAAAATATGCATAATCATTTGTATATCGCTTCATGCAACCTTCTTGAAAGAAACATATCAGATTTTTCAAAGGCCCAACGTAGCCTAAATAGTTCCCAGAGCAAATACTCCTTTGGAGGAGTCTTCCTCTGCTGACTGAAGATATGAAATATAGAATTTTTTTTGTGTGTGTTCATACGACAGATTAATGAAGAAGCTAATATAAAACTGACTGATTTTACACTGTACTGATATTTTGTTTTTAAAAAAAGTTCATTGAAGAAGGAAACGCAAAATAAACTTTTTATTCGATTTGGGGGCCACTTGTAATGTGGGGTAAACTATCCCCTATTCCTCTGCTTTATTAAGGGTGTTGAGGACTTATAATATAACAAGCTTTATACTCTATAGATTTTATTGAATCGCTCAAAGTAAATCCAAACTACCATTGCAGAAACAAAAAACGGAATCATTCTAATCAATCAAGATCATTGATTAAGCCATCATAAATCACTGAGAGTTCATATCTTAGATTGATAAGAATACAGAATCATCCTTCATATTTAAAATCTTACGTACGGAAATTCATTCCCTTTTCCATCAAAATTATCATAATCAAAGCATTTAAAACAAATATTTATGCAAATTATTCAAAAAGGAACTAACTTTAGAGCTCATAAATAATAATGATTAATTACTTTTCCTCCCCGCTCGAAAGCAATTATAATGAACTTTGCTAAAATAAATAGAAAAATTCCCTGCATAAAGGGAAAAAAGGGGGAATTTTTCTTTCTTATTTCAAAATTACATGCGTAACGTTCCGGCTTATAAAACGCTCCAGAAATTTAAACAACGGCGAAAATGAATTGCTTCATTGCGTGCTCTTGGTGTTAGAAAAGAAAAATATTTGCTTACTAAGCAGCTTAGAAACAAGTTTATTTATTTACTAAATTACGATTTCTCAAGATTAAATGCGAAGACTATGAACTCAGATATTAACTTAAAATAATTGAAGCAATAAAAGCTAATTGTTTACAAATTAACTAATGATTTTCTTAACTTATTAATTGTATCAGTCATTTCGAAAAATTTAATTTCTTTTTTGTCTAGCATTCCTAGTCAACCCCATCATCTTCTATTGGCAAACGCAACACTTATAATAAAATGTGTATAAAACACTTTTCATTTTTATTTAATCCCGCAATGTAAATCAAAACTATCATTCCAGAAATAAAAATCGGAATAATTCTAATCAATCAGGATCATTGATTAAGTCAGCATAAATCACTGAGAGTTCATATCTTAGATTGATAAGAAGAAAGAATCATCTTTCATATTTAACATCTTTCATAAGGAAATTAATTCCATTTTCCTTCAAAATTATCATAATCAAAACATTTAAAACAAATATTTATTACTGAAATTGGCACATAAATCTGATTTTGATTCAAAGTATATATATGAAGAAATCTTTTTTGAAGAGTTTATTTTATTTTAGTTTAATTATAGAACTATTTTGGTGCGGACCGTGCAATTTAAAACTGCGGCTAGATGACGAAGACGACATCTCAGCTGATAATCTCCTCTGCACATCACACCAACTGGAAGGTGTTTATCCGGGACGGATTTAACGGGATCCGCTTAAACGTTGATTCCTCAGTGAATGTTTAGTTGTAGTTGTTAGTTTTGTTTAGTTGTATTAACGTCCTGATTTGATGCAGCACTAGAACTATTTCGGGACGGATCACGTCATCTTAAACAGCAATCAGATGATGACACCAGAGCTGACACCTCCTCTCCAAACTTCCACACCACGTCAGCGGGAGGATGTTTGGTCCCAACGGATTTAACGTGCACCAAACCTACTTACACGGTGGTTCTTCGGTGGAATCGGGCCACGAACCTGCAACCGTCCAGTTCCAAAGCCGGGACCTTACCACCAGACCACCGCAGCCATTGTTTCTAAGTGGAATCGGGTCAGGAACCTAAAACCCTCAGGATATGAAGCCGACTCCTTACCACCAGACTAAAGGGAGTCAAAGTTTAAGGGAAACAAACCCCCCCCCCAATATATATATATATCATGAATTTGAACTTTGCTATCTCATTCAAGTTGGTTTGAACATCTATCTACTAATTTTTGAATGTTATCCTTTAAGTGGGCTTTTATTCAATTAACAATGAATACATTAGAGAAATCGGTTCATAATTCTCTTTCTAAGAATCATATTTCTTGTCCAATCAATGCCTTAACACAGTAAAGGTAGGTTCACACGAGGTTAACTATTGCGCACAAGCGTTACCTTTCTACTGTTATCCTGGCATTGTCCTCTTGTGAACAGTTGAGACAATGGATAACGTTTGTCCCGACGGTACAATCATTTGCCATTGTCTCGTTGTGGTCACTTGATTTTCCGAAAGAAGGCGAGATCTTCTATTGTGGCAATAATTAGCCTCTTGTGAGCCCACCTTTATTCACTGTGCTGAGATAACTGGATTTGAAATTATATGAACTATGCGTATAACTAATACAGTATAGCATAAATATAAGAAATATTTTATTTTTATAATACATACATACATACGTTGCACTTTCTCCATTTAACTTCTAAGCAATGACAGCTTAGATCGTAAAGCTGGTTTCCAAGAATAAAAAAAGGTAATGAGACTGAATGAGATAACTTATAAGATAACTTATCTCATCATACTACTAAATGAAATAAAATCCATCTATCGGCATATTTCGAAATTAATGATCTTATCACTTAAGCGATGAAAGATGTGATAAAAAATCCAATTAGAAAGGCAGAGAAATCTCTTTATTTTCTGCGGAAAGATACGTTGCGCACATTAATGCTACCAAATCAAGAAAGTAAAAAAAAAAATGTTCTATTGTTATTTCTGAGTCTATATTGTCTTGGAACGAGCAAAGTGAGAAAAAAAGTCCAACTTACTGCCATATCTGAGAGCAAATGTAGCCCAATTTTTGAAAAGCATTTCATAGACAGAACGTTCACATCTGGTTGCTGGAAAATCTCAAATATGCTATCCAAGCTCGACGTCAACAACTCAATTCGATTAAGGTGTAATGTGGAGTTTTAATGGTATTCTCACCGGACCAGTATTTTACCATGACCAATTAGTCTAACAACACTGAAAGCTTCTTCATTATCTACTTACTAATTAATAATTTGTGGAGAATAGAATCTGTCGTTGCACCAAATTCTAAATGTGTGATTCCAACGTGATATTGGCTATCTGTATACGATTTCAGTTACGCAGTACCTAAAGGATACATTCCGAGTCATCGAGTATGATGGCATTTCCATACGGAGACCCCCCCCCATGACACACATGACTTGCCCACCATTGGATTACTTCATATAGAGATGCATGAAATATCACAGTAATATAAATATGCAGATATATGTGATCCATACCACCAACTGTGCAGAATCTTCGACAACGGATTATTGAACGGATCCAAAGGGCAATCTTATACGGATGACCACAATTTTGATTCCATCGTAATGGTCAACTGCATAAGATTTCAAACGCTAAGCAGTACCTAAAGGTGACATTGCAAATCATCGAGTGTGGTATTTCCATATGAAGACCCCCCCCACATGACTTTCCAACTGTTGGATTACTTTGTATAGAGATGCATAAAATATCACAGTTATATAAATATGCAGATATACAGTAGACACAATTTATGCTGGGAAGCGAAATTACAGGTTCGTAACAATATTATGTTGAATAAATACAAAAATATCTTCGGAACAATCAATGATTTCTTTCGCGTCGAACACCTGAATAGAATATACGAAAGATAAAAAGAGGCGGACTGCGGTGTTTACATCGATGACGGAATCTGTTAATTTATGCTCGAATATTTCTCAAAATAGCAAATGTATCAAATATCATGTATTTGTGTGTTTAGGAAAAACATGGGTGCGTGCCAAAGACAGTGATTAACTTATTTTTTTCATTTTTTTTTCCTTCATAGCTCGCGATAATCTTTTTTTATATTGATGGTTAATGATGATATTAATGCTAAAAAGTTGAGAGCAGAAGCAACATTTATTTTGTTGGATTCAAGTGCGTATCCTTTTTCTTTACAATTTTCATACTGCCGATTTATACTTAAAATTCACTTTTTATTATATAACTTTAAAATTTTTTTAAAGGATTTATAAGAAAATGTAAAATAAAACTGAAAAAATAAATTTATTTAGTTTTCACACGAAAAATGAGCCTTATTTCTGTGTAGAAACTTTTGAAATCTCACTTTAAACAATAATCATTTCATCCAACAGCAACACATTCTAACATTAGAGAACATTATTTAAAAACTATAACTAATAAGAAAATACTTCCAACTTTTCTTATATTTAAAAATATGTAATGTATTTACTTGTCTTTCATATTCGCATGGCGAAGTATTCATTTATACTTTAATAGGTGGTTTTTATTTTGCTATCAGAAAAAAAATCAATTCTTATTTGTTTCTAATGATTTACTTTAAAAAGAAAAAAATGCTATTTTACACATTAAATCTTAGAAAATATTCAGCTGTTATTAATAAAAAAATTGAAATCCTTTTTAGTTCGCGGTAAACAAAAACAATTGTCATTCTTAATGAAAATTTATTTTGATAAATATAATCCTTTTATCTGTAAAGTTTCTTTTTTATTTTCTAAATTTTTGAAGTAACTTTAAAAGAAACTTATGTCTTCGTTTTCTATTTTCTTATATGATCTTATATTTTATCTATCTTGCATTTTTAAAGACGGAAAATAGTTAAATTCTAATCACAAAAATATTGAATTTGCTCAATTGTTGTATTATATATTTTATTAACTAAAATATGAATAATTTTTAATAAAAATATAATTATTAAAAACGTAATTTTCCTCATCTAATGCATATCTATTTATTATTGTCGGAGAAAAATTATAAAAGTTTAGATGATTGTTTCTATTTATACTTTTATATACATTTTATTTATGTATTTATATAGTTTTATGCATTTTTCATTTACATTTTACTGATCCTAATGAAAGTATTAACAATGCCTGGCTATAATGATTTATTTTGGTCTTCATAGAAATTGGATGCAGTTTAAACAAGTTATTAGTTTCAATAACAATGAAACTCAAATTTCATAATAATATCTATTTTCGTAAATCATCACAAAAAATAAAATACCAGAATTCATTTATATTGATAACGATGAAAATTTTTCATATTATATATATATATATGGTTTTTATGAAAATTAATCATTGAAAATTCCATGTCTTTTCTAATTCTTTAAATGATTATTGATGACCATTGATATTTTTTTCACCAACAAATTTTCACGATCATGGTATTTTTAACAAAAATATATTATATGATGGGTCAAAACAAATATCCTAATTTTTGAGAAATATGTAATCGATAAATTTATTTAACACTCCGTTAATCACGTGCTTTTTTCAAACAAATGTAGTCACATCAATATATCAAATTCTTTGATATTGCATGCATATTTTATTGTTTACAAAATATTTTATGCATTGCTATCTACTCATGAGATTTAAGTATGCTAAAAGGATTAATCAAAGTTTAATGATTGATAACAGTTAGTTTTATCAATAAATATAGCTTAGTCGATATTTAAAAAAATGTAAATTTTTTTTCTTACTCAATCTACATTTTCCCTGCTTGATTTAAATCCATATTCCTGAGTGCAAATAAATACAGAATACCGCTAACACGTTTGAACAGCAATTTTTGCATGAATATCTAATTTGTCGTATTTTCTTCTGTTTTTAACAAAACTTGCACCTTTTAAGAGAAAAATTATCATTGTCATTGCTGTTATTAACTTCCTTTTTTTTTTCAGATATGTTTTTGTTCGGCCCAATTTCTGTCAAGTGCAAGGCAGTGAATATTTGCAGGCTGCTGATGAAAGTGGTTGCACTGTATATGGGAGATAAAATATAGCTTAACACAGTAATACTGAGAATAAAACTTTTCAAACAGGAGTAAAAAATTTTAATATTAATTTTTAAAAACCCAAAATACAAAATGCAAAAAAAAAAAAAAAAAATGTGAAAGTAAGAAATGCTTACAAAAGTGATCGCTTTTTATCTCACAGATAATCTATAACAGTTGCTTTTTCGAATATCACAGTTGAAACTTGAAAGTGGTACTAAATTTCCCTCCAAACAAACCAAGAAGATATCAAAAGAATTTTCTCTTAGATATAGCGCCATCTAGTTATTGGGAAAAGAAATCATCAGGTATCTGTCAGATAAGAGGCGACTAACGGGATGTTAAAGGATGCATTTCTCAAGAAAAGTTGTTGAATTTGATTTGCCCCTAAACGTGATCGATATTATAATTTCGACGTTGTTGTGCTTGTAAGCCTTAACTGTGACATATTATGTTGTAGCCATTCATATACATTTTAAATCGTTTTTAAGAAAAAACGCTGTGCAATCACAGTAAGCTCCAGATTTTGATATAAATTAAACGGTAAAAAGGTAAGAGCTCCTTATGTTGCTGTAAAGTAGTCAATAAATTATACGTGAGTAGATCAGAAATAAAAAATATATTAACTCTAGAAAAAATAAGCTTATTCATGAAATCAGTGAGATTT